>JAGFMF010011657.1:597951-681126 GCA_019455555.1 Galemys pyrenaicus | reverse complement strand
ATGTGGGTCCCCTCTCTGGCCGGCAGCAGGGATCGAACTCGTGCTGCAGTGGTTGTGGTTTGCTTCATAGTGCGTTGCTTAACCCACTGCGCCACCAGGAAGGCCCTGGGTGTGTATTTTAATTCCCAGTTTGGATTCTGTAGAATACCTCTCAAGGCAGTAGGGACAGCAGGTTATAAATTCAATAATATTATTCTTTCTTCCTTCTCTCAATACTTCATCCACCCCGCCATTTTATTTCATTATTCTCAGCCTTTTCTATGTTTGAAGCGTTGTGCTGGTTGGGTGCCCTGAGGTGGCAAAGACCAGTAGGAGAGATCCTTGCCACAGCCTGATGGTGGAGACAGACAGACGCTGAATAAGTTTTACAAGCGTGACAGAAAAACACTGTAGTAGACTTGAATCCAGGTTGTAAGGGAGTTGGAGGTGAATTCTGAGGCTCAGAAGAGTACCTGGAACTTTGAAGGGCTGAGGACAGTACAGCAAGGTGTTTTTGGGGAAAAGACCCAGAGGAATGTGTGCTTAGGATATGTAAAAACAGCTGAATGCATAGTGCATTGAGTTCTGATGGGAGCTGGTGTTAGTTTGGCAGAAACATGCGAGAAGAGAAACTTGAGTGTAATAATTAGGAAGTCTGATCCACTCATGAATATTGGCAGGGGAAGGGGGGCATTGCATGGCCATGACACAGTAAGATATGCTTTATATACATCCTCTAGAATTTTTGTGGGGGTTTTAGAGAATGGAGACGCTGGAGTTTGGACAGCAGACCCCTAGGCTATTTTGTGATCAGGTGAGACCTTGCATCCAGGAGCAGAGAAGGACAGTGGGATGGAAAGACCACCTTGGAATAAACCATCGCCCACTCATTCTTTGGGGTTTCTTTAATCACCTACCAATTGTAGACTATTTGAATTAAAAGTCTCCAGACTGTACTCAGTAAGATACAGTGGTTAAAATGCAGGAATCTTCCTGTAGGCTGAAGACTCGTGGTGTCTGCATGAGTCTCTCGTTAATCCTCTGGCCTCTAGGATAACATTGGATAGAATGGTTTCCTCCCCAGTGCTCACGCTCAAAATTTCATTTTTGGGGCCAGGTCTCTTTTACTCCCAGTCTCACTGGATTGTTGCATGAACTCATTTGACCAAATATTAATTGTGGTAGGTATTACCTTGGTAGTATGTATTCTATTTTTTTTTTTTAAGATTTATTTTATTTATGCACACAAGAACTGGGGTACAGACCAGAGGTGCAGGGTGGTGAGAGGATTCACCAGAGACAGAGCAGGGAACAGAACAGGGAGATCAACTGAAACACACTGCTGAGGGGAGCAGCCAGCAGGCGAGACAGGAGAGGTCTGCTCGGCCATGTGGGTCCCCTCCCTGGCCTGCAGGAGGGATCGAACTTGTGCTGCAGTGGCTGCGGTTTGCTTCGTAGTGCATTGCTTAACCCACTGCACCACCAGGAAGGCCCCGGTAGTATGTATTCTTAATGGTAGCACTATTTATTTATTTATTTTTTTGTGAGGGAATCAAAATTGGGTGATTTACCTTAAAAAATTGTACCAATGCCTTGGGAACCCTAGACTTATGGAGGAGTTTTGGAATTGATTGCATTTGGCAGTAATATAAAGGGCAGAGATGAGAAATGAGGCAGATTGGAGAGAAAATTTTGAGTTTTAGCGAAGTTATAGATAATGTAGGAGGAGGAGGGGCCGGGGATAGGGAGAGTGGTACTGAGTTGGGCGTGATGGATCTTCCAAGTTGAAAAATCCCATAGATTTTTCAAAATGTGTATTTTTTTTTTTAAGACTTATTTATTTACGCATACAAGCACTGGGGTACAGGCCAGAGATGTGGGGGTGGTGAGAGAATCCACCAGACAGAGCAGGACACAGAACAGGCAGATTGACAGAAACACACTGCTGAGGGGAGCAGCGGGCTCAGCAGGAGAGGTCTGCTACGCCATGTGGGTCACCTCCCTGGACGGCGGCAGGGATCCAACTCGTGCTGCAGTGGCTGCGATTTGCTTCATAGTGCATTGCTTAACCCACTGCGCCACCAGGGCGGGCCCCAAAATGTGTATCTTGATTTCAGTAGCTAAAACAGGGCTAGAGAATACCAATTTGTCAACTGTCTGCATTGAAGTAAGCTTCAAAATTTAGGAGTAAATTGTCTTAGGAAGGGCATCTAAATGAGATTTCAAGAAATGGCTGACTTGAAGAAAGGTTATGTACTTAAGAGAAGGATAGAATAGGAGAAACCTATTAATAATAAAAGAAATAAAAGAGATTGAGAAGTACTTACAGGGACATAGCAGAACCCGGAGAGTGTGGAACAAAGCAGAAGATGAATGAAGAAGAGCGACAGCAGTGACAATAATTAGTGCAGAGTTAGACTGAAGATTTTAGGAGAATGTTAAAGAAAAATTTTTCTAATGATCTCCTCAGACTTATTTGGTACATCAGAATGATAACCAGCCCCTAGCACCTCCTGCCCATTTCACATGGAATTGAATTGGCCATAGATGGAATTTGGTGGAACCACATTTGACAGAAATCCAAAACTAAAATTGCTGTAGGGATTTTGAAAATTTAGTGCAAAAATCACAAATTTTCCAAACTTTGATTTGGAAGCATCTTAGCAAAAGTGAATAAATACCACATGAAATTTTAAAAGGTACCAAAACAAAACTAATTTCATGGATAAAAGTAATATACTTTTGCAAAGTTCTTTGGAATGTTTCTATAGTTAAGTGTGCAGTGGACAAGGCCACATTGAGTCATTTTTTATTATGAATAAGAGCAACAATATAAAAGAGTCTGGCTAATATAAAATCTTCCCATTATAAACTTTCAAGTTTGCTCTATTAAACTGTTAATGGTGCTCTAAAAACATTATGATATAATTTAATGCTTTAAAAGCTAGAATCTTCAGGGAAAATATTTTCTTTCTTCATTAAATTTTTTATGTCCATTTTGCCATTGAAGTACAGCTGGAAAATGGTGGCTTTGGTGTCTGAAGTTATGGGTTCGAATCTCACCTGGATCACCTGGTAGCTGTGCATTACTGAACTGCTGTTTGTCCTCTCTGAGCTTAGTTGTGAGTTCTCGGCAAGTCACAATGTACTTCACTTCTAAAGAGGAATGATAATGCAGACTTCAGCTGTTGACTGAGGCGACATGTAGGGGTTAAAACCAGTAATGTTCGTGCAAGCTCTTTTTAAACAATGTAAATGGAATTATTAAGGGCAAACTTGAGTAGAAGAAAATCAAATATAGTACATAGCCAGTTTTTAAGCATGTAATTTAATGAATACAGACATTCCCTGACTTAAGGTGGTTTGACTTAGAATTTTTTGACTTTACCATGATGCTAAAGCAATAAACATTGAGCAGAACCGTATTTCAAATGTTTTTTTTGGTCATTGCCACAATGTATTTCACCAGCTGTTTTCGAGCCTCATTGGAAAAGAGTGAAGTTGGTGACCCATTGCTGGAGGACCTGCCATCATCTAACAAGTCATTTTTTTAAATGCATACAAGAACTGGGGTACAGGCCAGAGCGGGGTGGAGGTTGTGAAGACGAGTTACCAGAGAAAGAGTGGGGAGCAGAACAGGCAACTCCACTGAAACACACTGCTGAGGGGAGCAGCGGGCAGACAGGAGAGATCTGCTGCACCATGGGGTTCCCCTCCCTGATAGGGAATCGAACTCCTGCTGCAGTGGCTGTCCATAGCTTCATAGTGCTGAGACTTAGCTCCTTGTGCTACCAGGGAGGCCCCACTGGCTTCATATATTTGAATCCAGCAGTCCTGTGAACTCCTTTGCAAGTCTACATCTTCTCTTTAATAGCACCTTCTGTGTTGAAGGGTAGTTCCTTGGATAGATTTCTTTCTTAATTAATTTTTTGAAAAAGATTTATTTATTTATGCATACAAGCACTGGGGTACAGGCCAGAGGTGCGGGGGTTAAGAGGATTCACCAGAGACAGAGCAGGGAGCAGAACAGGCAGACTGACTGAAACACACTGCTGAGGGGAGCAGCAGGCAAGGCAGGAGAGGTCTGCTGCGCCATGTGGGTCCCCTCCCTGGCGGGCAGCAGGGATGGAACTCGTGCTGCAGTTGCTTAACGCACTGCGCCACCAGGGAGGGCCCCTTGGATAGATTTCTATCTTAAGAGCTGAGGTCTTTAAGTGTGCGAGCCTTGGTCTTTAAGTGTGCGAGCCTTGTACCATCATCTCAGTGAGCCCATATCTTCAGTTAGAGGTCCATAGCCCTGGGGCTTGAGTGGGAGTCAGGCTGCAGCTTCCTGTTTATAGTTGGGGTTGTTAACACTTGGAATTGCTCCCCCCAGAATGGAACTCCAAGTTCCAAAACACGATTCTCCCAGAGTTTGTCACAGGAGGTCAACCTCCTCTATAAAAGATATCCTAAATAATTGTGACAAAAACATTTCTTTCCGTTGAGGGGAATGTACGTACTCATATTTGAAAATGTAGAGTCATATAGACATTAATACCTACTTTTTCTAAAAAAGATTTTTTTTATTTATGCATTAAGAACTGGGGTACAGGCCAGAGGTGTGGGGGGTGAGAGGACTCACCAGAGACAGAGTGGGGAGCAGAACAGGCAGATCAATTGAAACACACTGCTGAGGGGAGCAGCGGGCAAGGCAGGAGAGGTCTGCTGTGCCTTGTGGGTCTACTCCCTGGCCGGGCATCGAACTCACACTGCAGTGGCTGTGGTTTGCTTCACAGTGTGCTGCTTAACCCGTTGTGCCACCTTTTATTAGTGACCAAAAGAACACTCCCTCTTATGGAAGGACCCTGGTGTCAAAGGTCGCAGTGCTGGTGACAATGTAAGAGGTGTAGAGAGAGAAGGATCCGGGATTATCTCACGTGTGCTTTGAAAAGACAAAATGAAAAAGTTCCTCCCAGTGCCTGTAGCTGCCATTCCCCGGTCATTTCCTCCCCTCCAGTGAGGCTAACTCTGAAACCTTGACACAAGCTTAGTGTTTATATTAGGTTTTGGATGTTAGCTCCTTGGTTTCTGGGAGCCGACTCTGTTGAAAATTCTGTTTTCTTTTAAGGACAAAGGCCTTATTGTATGTGCACGTCCTGCAGTGTAATGAGTTTTGGGTTGCTTTTTTTTAATGTTAAGTAATGGGTGCTACTAGCCCAGATCTGCCAGATGAGAAGTTCAAAGGTCTGTAGCTGAATGGCAGTTTTTAGCTTTCGTGCAGGTAACCAACAAGAGAAAACGAGATAGTGGGGCAAGTGGCACTTCACTGACTGGCCGTCCCAGGTTCCCAGCTTTGATGGCAGAACCATAAAGTGGCTCTGGAAGAGGACCTGCGGCATGAGTGATGGTGCCCCAGGGGCACTTCAAAGACAGTGCCAGAGATAATAAAAAGAGCACAGATAACAATCCTATTTCAACTAATAAAAGTAGGCATTTCCAAAATAACTCTTGTATTCTTGGTCAAATAAATAGATTGTGCCAGATGGTTTTCCGTGGCTTCTCAGGCTGTCCGGCATAGGCTGAGCGTCTTATTTTTAGGCCGTGTGTGGTGGGCCGTGCTGGCTCGTGCCACTGGCCTGCCAGCTGTGGGGGACCTTGAGGGCCCTCAGGAGGACTGTCCAGGAGAGACGGGGCCTGGCCTGCGGAAGGAGCGTGACAGCCAGGAGGTCCAATGCTGTGCTTACATTTCCTTGAGTCTGAGTCTTAGTGAGAGCGTTTTTATCATCTTTATCTGAAATTATTTTCTTTCTCCATAAACAATTTTACAGCCTGTCTTCCTGGGTTCCCCTTGACGGAAAACTGTTGGACAGTGGTAATACCCTCAAGGGTCTTGTAACTTCTCCCTGTTTGCTTTTTTTTTTCCCCAAAGACTTATTTATTCATGCATACAAGAATTGGGGTACAGGACAGAGATGTGGGGGGTAGGGGATCCCCCAGAGACAGAGTAGGAAGCAGAACAGGCAGATCGGGGGCCTCCCTGGTGGTGCAAGGGGTTAAAGCACTGCACTATGAAGCAACCGTAGCCACTGCAGCATGAGTTCAATCCCTGGCCAAGGAGCAGACCTCTCCTGTCTTGCCTACTGCTCCCCTCAGTGGTGTACTTCAGTCTATCTGCCTGCTCTGTTCCCCACTCTGTTTCTGGTGAATCCTTTTACTTCCCCACATCTTTGGCCTGTACCCCAGTTCTTGTATGCATAAATAAATAAGTGTTTAAAAGAGAAAAAAAAAAAGAACAGGAAGATCGACTGAAATACACTGCTGAGGGGAGCAGCAGGCGAGGCAGGAGAGGTCTGCTGCGCCATGTGGGTCCCCTTCCTGGCCGGCAGCAGGGATCGAACTCGTGCTGCCGTGACTGCGACTTGCTTCATAGTGTGTTGCTTAACTCATTGAGCCACCAGGGAGGCTCCCCTGCTTGCTTTTTGTGAGCAAAGTAATGACATTTTATTCTTTCCTGTATTTCTTCTTAGAGTTTTTTTTTAAAGGTTTACTTTATTTATTCATGCATACAAGAGCTGGGGTAGAGGCCAGAGGTATGGGGGTGAGAGGACTCACCAGACACAGAGTGGGGAGCAGAACAGGCTGATGGACTGAAACATACTGCTGGGGTGAGCAGTGAGGAGACAGGAGAGGTCTACTGCACCTTGTGGGTCAGCTCTGGCCGGGGATCGAACTCACACTGCAGTGGCTGCAGATGCTTCGTAGTGCTGAGACTTAACCTCTTATACCACCAGGGAGGCCCCTTCTTAAAGATTCTTATTTAACAAATACTGGGAGATTCCTGTTGCATTTTATTTTCTAATAGGTCATAACTGCTTGAGCCAAAATAGGACAGTTTCTCCTCAATTCAGATGCGCCTGCATTGAGCAGCCTGTGGGACTTGAGGTTTCTGCTAAACTCCAGTCGGGCCTTACCATGCCTTGTTCTGCCCCTGGACCTCTTGTTAATTCAGGAATTCTGGAAACCTGCTGAGAGTCTCCTGTTGTGTGGACTTTTAGTGTGACACAGCAGCATCAAGCCATTCCCAGAGAAGACTGAGTTTTGTAGGACATGATTTATCTGAACAAGAGGACAAGAAAGATTCATCAGCTATTCTTCCACTTGAGGTTGGGAGGCCAAAATAGTGTCCTTTCCTCTGCCTGTGTTGATGCTGCTTTAGGGGAGTCGGGTCTGTTAGAATTGAGGTGCGGCCACTTCCTTTGCAGGCACATGTGAAACTGCTTCTGGGAACCACAGGGACATGCCAGAGGTCTCTGGGACCCATTAGCATATAGGTGAGGCCCTGGCTGGAAATCCCTCCCCTAAGTGCTGAGACAAGTTAGAATATGAGGAAGAACTGGGTACTAGGGGAGGGGCCAGCATCCGCTCCTTCTTATGGGTCTCAACTCTTGTGACTTCTGTGGGAGAAACTAGCCCTTTCTCCTTGCTGGGGTGTGATGGGAGTGTAAGTGCTAGTGGAGTGGCTTTCTTTTCCTTGTGCTTTCCTGTGTGTATGTGTCTGTAGAGAAGAGTTGGGATTCATTAAATAATATGAATTTTTTAATGTTTCATTTAAACCAGACACCGGAGCAAAAGCAAACAGAAATTTGCTTCAAGTGTTGACACACTAGCTGGCCAGTCACAGAAATAGAGAATTCCCAGGCTTTGGTGTTAGACTGAAAGATAAAATTTTGATATTTGGTACTGACCTATGGAATAGCAATTTCGTGTGATTCTACCTAACACAGGCAAGTCACCGTCTTGTGTCTTATGGGGTGGGGGGGGGGCTCTTAAATTCAGGGTGAATTTGCAGTGGGTTCACAAACCAAAAATGTAACCTAGTGATAAAGTGCTAACACGGCTCAGGCTCTGAATCCCGGCTTCGAATTAATAGGCCAGGGGCCTCCCTGGTGGCGGAGCTGGTTGAATACCGCACTGTGAAGCATCTGCAGCCACTGCAGTGCGAGTTCGATCCCCAGCCAGGGAGGGGACCCACATGGCACAGCAGACCTCTCCTGTCTCCCCACTGTTCCCCTCAGCAGTGTTTTTCAGTAGATCTGCCTGCTCTGCTTCTGTCTCTGGTGAATCCTCTCACTCCCCCCTTCTCTGGCCTGTACCCCAGTTCTTGTATGAATAAATAAATCTTAAATTTTTTCAAAAAGAAGTAATAGGCCATTCTGTACAGTCCCAGGGCCCCACCCCCGCCCCCATCACTTCTGAGGGCTGGGCCTTAGTGCTCATCGAAGGCAGCAAAGGGTGGGTGTTCTAGAGGAAACCAGGAACTGAACTGCAGGACTGAAGTAGGTGAATGATTGATGGTCATTAAACTCGGTATGTATTTATTGAGTATTTATGTTAATAATGGCTTGAGGCACTGCAAGATTGGAATTTTTTTTCTGTGAACCAGAGATTAAATTATGTTCCAGATAGTTTTGAAGTTAGATAGCTTGCTTTAGAGTTCTTTGAAAATTGAATAATTCATGCAAGTCGTAGATATTAACTCTTGCTTGGAATATTTGCTTGATCAGAAACAACGATGAGTTCTTGACTGTGCTAGATTATGTGTATCTGTACACACATATGCACACATACATCTATGTGTGTGCATTATGAAATTTTGATAATGCATTTATTTACTTTGCAAACTCCCTTCTACAAGGTATGAACATGCAAATTGTATAGGTTGTTTGTATGCATTTTAGAGGAGGCCTAAAAGAGCTGTGAGCACTGGTGACAAGGACGGACAATTGTGTTTCCATCGCCAGAGCCTCTCCTAGTTCCCCTCTCCCACCCACACACTCCAATCATATGCCTTCTTTCCTCACACAGTTGTAGGCCATTTCCTCTTTCTGTCATCAGCGTTCCAGCAATGGTGGTTCTCAGCTTTTAGTATGCACAAGGACCAACCAACCAGGAGTTTGTTAAAAATGCACATTCTGGGGTCCTATTCCAAAGATTTTGAGATTCTGAGTCGGTTGTGGTTAGGTGCGTGCAGGTGAGATTGTTAGTGATAGAAACTTGCCAATGAGAGCTACTCTCATTTACATAACTTCTTTACTTTTTATCTTTTTTTTTTTTTTTTAAAGATTTATCCACTTATGCATACAAGCACTGGGGTACAGGCCAGAGGCGTGTAGGGGGGTGAGAGGATTCACCACAGAGAGTGGGGAGCAGAACAGGAAGATCCACCGAAGCACACTGCTGAGGGGAGCAGCGGGCACAGCAGGAGAGGTCTGCTGCGCCATGTGGGTCCCCTCCCTGGCCGGCAGCAGGGATCGAACTCATGCTGCAGTGGCTGCGGTCTGCTTCACAGTGCGCTGCTTAACCCACTGCGCCACCAGGGAGGCCCACTTTTTATCTTTTTATTGATCACTGTGCTACTTTTTATGTCTTCTCCTCTATCAAACCAGTCTTTATTTTGGAAGACTTTCTGTTGGTCACATTTACTTAATCCTTACTCTTGCCTACACTGAAATTTTATTATTTGTGTGGCTATCTTCTTTTTTTTTTTAAAGATTTATTTATGCATACAAAACTGGGGTACAGGCCAGAGGTATGGGGGAGGGGAATGAGGGGATTCACCAGTGACAGAGTGGGGAGCAGAACTACTGAAGTACACTTCTGAGGGGAGCAGCGGGAGGTAGGAGAGGTCTGCTGCACCATGTGGGTCCCCTCTGGCTGGGGATCGAACTTGTGCTGCAGTAGCTGCAGATGCTTCACAGTGCAGTGCTTAACCCCTTGCACTCCCAGGGAGGTCTTGCTTGGCTACCTTCTTGACTGGATTTTTAAGTTCTTCCGTGGCAGGAGTTAGTCTGATTGTTCTCACTACCACTCAAAGCATCCAGAAAAGCAGCTTGTACAACCGCTAGTCTCAGCAGTTACTTTCGGGTAAGCACCATGTTCATGAATGCGGACTGGCTTGACCTTCGTTTCACACACTGCGCTATGGCAGACTTTCCCAAGAAACCCACTTTACAGATGAGAGAAAGAATTAAGAGAAAAAATAAAAAGCAAGAACAAAGATGACACTGCAGAGCAGTGAGAGGTGGGGCCCCAGTTCCCATGCTGAGGTCTCTCTTAGAGAATGCATCTGACCAGGAGGCTGAGAAAGCACCCCGAGGGGGAGACCGAGAGAGACCCAGCAAACAGCTTCCCTAGGGACGATGTTTTTGACACTCCCGCGGTCCAGTCAGGTAGAGCTCTGACTGGCGCCTTTGGGTGGGACGGGCTGACCGGCTGGGTAATTGCCAGTCCTTTCATGTGATGGGTTCCCACGGGGATATACTCCGTTTCCTGTGGTCTCTCTGTGATGGGCAGCAGCTGCAGGATGAAGCTGACGTGACCTGTGTCTGCTGCTTCTTCAGCATGAGCCAACTAGATGGAGCAATTTGACAGAACAGCCAGGGTTTTATGACTGACTTGCTGGGATCCAGCAATATCTGGAGGAAGGAGAGGCAAGTGAGGTGGAGTGGCAGGCCAGGTGAAGTGGGATTCAGAGACAACTCCAACCCCTCTTGTTCCCAAACCTCCACGAGAAGTGGTTCTTTCTGCTGGCAACTTCCATCCTGACAGAACCATTCTGAGAAACTAGTTCCTCTCATTCTCTTGATCTCACCCCGTTTCTGCCCACAGCTTCCTTCCCCTCCTCAGGGAGAATATAGGTCAGACTGAGGAGGTCCAGGTCGGTATGACACAAGCCCACATCATTCTGGTCCTGTGTGCTGCATACTTTGAACCAGAATCTTTTAATAAGACTTTAAATGAGCTTGGCATTCCATTGTTCCAGGTTTCACCTCTATCATCTCCATCTTTATTATTTTTACCATGTTATTTTCTTGCTCTGTTATTAGCCCAGCATTTCCATGATGTCACTGCTCCTCAAGTTCTGTGTCTTGTTTTTCTCAGTTTCAGTTTTTAATTTTTGGTTTCAACCCGATAACGAAATGTACAAACAGAGTTACAGTGAGGTGGTTGATTCTTCCTCCACACCCTGAGTTGGCCAGACATCTGTGGGGCTGGAACGCCCAGCGGGGAGCCCTCTGACATGGAGTTGGAGGAGTTGGTGGCAGGCCAGAGGGGGTCATTTGCGATACTGATGAAGGGGTCAAGGAAAGGATTGCCGGGAAGAGCAAAAGACCTAACTCGGAGCTGTGTCAAGTGCCTGGGTGGGGGTTTAGTATATATTTTCCCCCGATGATGATATGCTGATCTGAGTTAGCTTGATGGAGAGAATGCCCAAGGGAACTGTAACTGCTTTCAAATATGTGGGAAGGAAATACAGTGTTGAAAGGACAGAGGGGAGGACTAACCCCAAAGTTGCAACATCTCTCTACCTCCAGCTTCTCCCCTGGCCTCTGCCTCTTACTCATTTCTGAGTGAGCCCCACAGTGGTTGAGGGGTGGTGGGTTCCTTGCTGCTTGGCCATTACCTAATTCCCCAGTCCTGGTTACCCTGGCATGGTGAGATCATGTGCCCACGTTGAGCTACGTTGGTAGAGATCAGAAACTGAAGGTGGTATCTGACTGTGGATCTTATCCAACCTAAGGTTTTGCCCTAGGTGATTGTATGTATCACCATGAAAGAAAGCTGGAAATGAGGGATTTTCTGCTCTCCCGTTCTTTGTGTTACTCCTAAGGATTTAACATTCTCTCGTCTACCCACCTATCATGAACGCTCTTTTGGCCTTGGGTGGGTCCCAGCTCTCTTGGTTGGGCATATCGGTTCTAGAGCTTTCCCCTTTTTCTCAGCTCTTCGAACTGGTCACAATTTTCCTGAACTCGAGCCTATTCCCTCCAAGATGTAGACAGGGTATTAGCACCATGGGCCAAGAGAACATCTCTTGTGAGCCTGAGATAGGTGGGTACCGACAAGCCTGTTCTGAGGTTTCTTGGTCTCTAGGTATCTGGCAGATGGCAGGTGCTGAGAGAAGGTGACCTCTGGTGGCCACTGGGTTTATGTGATGATCTCAGCCAGTGATCACATACAGGTGTGTGTGCTCACGTGCATGCAGAGGGCTTCCATGTATAGGACAGAGCTCTCAGCATTTGCATGATAAATTCATAAGACTTTACTTGACTACATTTTGCAGGATCTTCCTTATTCTCAACCTTTAGATTCTTGAAGTTCCTCAGGAATCAATGAAGATCTTTCCTCCATTTACATTTATTCCCTAGGCGATTTCATCCAGATCTGGGCTTTCAAATTCATCTTTATGCTGGTCATTCCCATGTTTATGTTGTTAACCCGCTCACTCCTCATGTCAAGGCTCATGCACTCAAATGTCCACTGAGCAGCCCCAATTCCACATGGATTTCCAGAAGCATCTTAAACCTAAAATGGTCCAAAGAGAGACCTTGCTTGCCGCGTCCCCTCAAACCTAGCTGCTGCAGACTGTGTCACTGCATTTCCTTGGGTCACCAACCACGGGGTCCTGGACTGCTCTCTTTTATATCAAGCTGCTAGAAAGTCTTCACAACAAACCTGTGAGTATATTTGAAACTCTCCAACTCCCTGATAATCACTTTTACTTCTGAAAAGTATATTGACCTTTTAAGATTATATATCTAATTATTTCACTTATTTATGTCAAATCCTCCAGTGGCTTCTCAGCTTGGAATAGAGTCTGAGGCGTAGGTGTTGTGCATAAGAACTGCGTCACCTGACCTCTGATGAAGTCTCTGACCTCACCTCCCAAAGCACCTCCCCTTCCACTCCTCCTCCTCGGCCACCTCGTGGCTGCCTGTTACCCCTGCATGACACCCAGCACCCTCTCTACAAGGTGTTTGCTTTTCATCTGTCCTGTACCCAGAGGCCGCTGATATATTTACATATTTGCGTTCCTTTACCCAGGCCTCTGAGCAAATGTTTCCTTAGTAGAGGGTCTTCTTCTGACAGCTCTCCTCAAGTACCACACCCTGTCATTCTGTTCCCTTGCCCTGCTTCTTTTCTCCAAAGCCCTCGCCTGAGTCCTCACATACACCATGCATGTGTGTTCCCTGCACTTTCCCCCACTGGAATGTCAGTTCTGTGAGGAAACAGACTCTCGTGTTCATGCTGTTCCCTCAGGGCCTGGAACGGTGTTGGGCCCATTCAGTGCATATCTGTTTGATAGAAGAGTTATGCCATGTATGTTTACTTTGGATTCAATAACTTTAAGGTCTAGTTCATTATTCCCATGCCCTCCAACCCCCAATTTTTCCTTTCTAGTCTAAATTCAGTCTTTTTTTCTGTAATGATGACTTACTTTTTTAATAGCTCATTGTTTTTTCATAATTTTTTATAATTATTTTTTATTTATGCATACAAGAGCTGGGGTACAGGCTAGAGGTGTGTGTGTGGAGGTGAGAGGATTCGCCAGAGACAGTGGGGAACAGAACAGGTGGATCGACTGAAACACACTGCTTAGGGGAGCAGCAGGCGAGAGAGGTGAGGTCTGCTGCGCCATATGGGTCTTTTCCCTGGCCAGGGATCGAACTCATGCTGCATTGGCTGAGGATGGCTTCACGATACTGAGACTTAATTCCTTGTGCCACCAGGGAGACCCCATAGCTCATTATTTTGCTAATTAAGTCTGATGGTGGCAAAATGATACAAACATACTAACTGAAAGATGAAAAGTGTCCAATCCATATTCATATGTGCATTACAAAATATATAATCACAGCAAAATATAACCACAGAAAGATATATAATTAATAATACTTATACAATTTTCCCTAATAAAAATAGATATTACTGCCTCATATTTGAACTGGTAGCATGATCACTGGTTTTTGAATGGTAATTAAAATTCAGTATGTTGGTATTTATACTTTATACTTTGAAATGTGCAGCAACAAGGGCCTATGGTGACGGTGCACGGGTGAGCTGGTGGTGGAAATTCTATGGGGAGTCCACCTAGAAAAGAAAGCAAACACTGTAAGAAAAATGAATTAAGAACATTTTTTTAAAGTGAATAGAAATAACCTTGGGGAAAAAAGGAAGACATTAAAAAAATAAATTCCCTTAAAGTCAAAGAAATATGCAGCACGTTTATGTTAACAATCGTTGCGGGCACTGCTCACTTTCATTTCTTTATGCCACCTTAGTGCGAAATAACGAATATGCAAAATTGGCACTGGGTGATGGTTTCAGACATTTGAAAATGGAAGCAAGTGGGTTCGAATCACATTCTAAACCTATGAGATAGATCTGTGGCTTCTTCAGTTCTTTTGACACCTGCATAGGGCCCTAGGGAAAGAAAGCCTCGTGAGGAGAACAAGTTGCTCGAGGCCCAACAGACCTTGGCTCGTGTGTTGCCTTCACCGGGGGCTGCCATCTGAGGCCGGTGTCTCAGCTCTCCAAACTTGCAGCCAAGCCGAGGGTCCTGTAGGCGGTGCTGCATGCCTGGGCCTCCTCAGGCTGACTGGACACCCTCCACTTTCAGCATGGACAGGAATGCCCCAGGAGCAGCGGCTCCCAGCGCCTGGGGCTTCACCCGCATTTGCCTTTACCGTTATCAGAGGCAGGATGGTTGGAACTAGGCTGCAGCCGTGCATCCCCGGGGGCCTTTTGAAAGGTTCTGTGAGTGCTGGTGGTCGGGTCAGTTGTGCAGATGTCTTTAAAAGTGTCTCACTAGTGACCAGAAAGTTACTTTGTCAAGATGACAGACGGACTGCGAGCAGCTCCTCCGCTGGGCCTATTCCCTGTGATGTCAGCTCCATTTATTTGTCAAGAACAGGTATTTCTGTAGTTCCCAGCAGGGCTTGCTTGGGCTTTCCTGGAGCAACCGTGAAAAACTTTCTGGTCTGTTCCATGAAAAATCTGCTCAGTGGCTTGTAGTGCGCCCACAGGAAGGAGGGCACGGGTGGAGGGGCTAAGTCTGTCCTGGTGGCTGGGGGTGCTGGAACCAGCCACATGCTGACAGGAGGGTGGCCGGCCGTCCAGGCCTGGCCACAGGAGGTGTCTCCTGGCGGGACACAAACTGGACTAAGACATTTGGTTTCTAGGCTTGGGGTATTTGCTCCCTTTGCAGAGAACCATCCCAGCACACAAGGAGAAGGGCCGGTGAGTGCTTGACTTCTCCACACGGTCGGAGAATCTTCCTACATGGTGGTAGATCAGGAAAGGAGCTGCCAGGATAATCAATAGTCCCAGGTGTCTTTTCTTTTTTTTAAAGATTTATTTATTTATGCATACAAGAGCTGGGGTACAGGCCAGAGTCATGGGAGGTGAGATAATTCACTAGACAGAGTGGGGAGCAGAACAGGCAGACTGACTGAAACACACTGCTGAGGGGAGCAACCGGCAACGCAGGAGAGGTCTGCTGCGCCCTGTGGGGCCCCTCTCTGGCAGGTGGCAGAGCTGTAGTGGTAAGAGAGGTCTGCTTTGCCATGTGGGTCCCCTCCCTGGTCTGCAGCAGGGATTGAACTCGTGCGGCAGTGGCTGTGGTTTGCTTCATAGTGCGTTGCTTAACCTACTGCGCCACCAGGGAGGCCCAGGTGTCTTTAACACCATATCAGCATCTTTCTTGTTGGAGTCACTCTGGTTTTACTGCTGTTTTTTTGCTTTTTAACCCTTACCCCTTCCTCCCTGCAATGCCCCGGCCCATTTGGCTGGCACCTTCTGTGCTGTCTCTGGAGACTGGAAGTGCTGCTAATGCCCTCGCTGTAGACCCTGCACCCCCACCCTGCACAAGACCTCACCAGAAAGGCATGAGAATGCCTTTCGAATCTCCCCTTCCTCCATTCCCCCCTTTTCATTTTCTTTTGGGGTAGAAGAGATGCTTTGTCACTTGCTGCAGGGTGCTCAGGAGTGTCAAATAACCAGAGGTGTTGGGGGAAGGAGTGGGGCCAGGTGTGCCGGAAGTGGCCTTGTTTTGCAGGCCTCTGCACCCCCTTACCTGTTAGCACCTTCTCCCAAGTTGGGGGTCCTACGGGCATTTTTCTGCTGCAGAGAAGACTCAGTACCAGCTGTTTGATTTCCTTCCAGCTGGGGAGGAGAGACTTGAGAATTGGGGTAAAATAAGGGGAGGGTGCCCATGTTTATTCCTCCCCACTGGTAGACCTGGTTCCAGCGGCCGGGCGGGAGGGTTAGGGTCACAGTCACCTTCTGCGTTCGCAGTCTGAATGTTGGGGGAGTTCAGTGGTGGTGGCAGAGCCGCCTCTGTGACAGGGTTGGCTGCACTGAGTCACTGGCTGCTTTCTATTCAATCCATTCCAGTTACATTAACGTGTGGCTGCCAGCAGACCCCTGCTTATACGATGTACAGTATAATAAAAACCAGGCAGTGCTACTTTCTTTGGGCTACTATTTTTATTTGGTGGTTATTTCTTTTGTGTTCTGCCATCTCTAATGTTTTGGTTCTATTTCAAAATATGATTAAACAGAATGAGGCGCTGTTTGACACTGCCCTGTTTTAAATCAGAGCTCTACTTGAGCTGCCGGGAGAGTCTAATGGCCTGTATTCCTTTGTTCTGAGAGTTCCTTGAAAAGGCCAAAAAAAAAAAAAAAAAAGAGTCAGACCTAAATCCTTAAACAGCATAGGGCCCAAAGCAGTCCCTCCAACAAACTAAGGTGCTTAAAAAAGAATTGAAATGTTAGGTGACTTGCGTATAAAAAAAAGGGCCTCCTTATTACTCCCCTGTTGCTTTGGCTAGCACGTGTCATGTTTTCAAGGTACAGTATCAAGAGAACACTGTCATTTAGTGATGTATTAGGGCCATATATCATCAGAACATCGTCTTTGTAGAGGATGTGGGTACTAAAAGACACGATTCAGGCCAGACAGAACAGCAGGGGGTCTTACTTCTTTTCTCCACCCCCCCTGCCTTTTTCTTTAATCTCCCTCTGTTTTGTGTTGCAGAGAAGTGAATTTCTTCATGGGATATGACTTGTTGCAAAATAATCGTGGGGCCCCAGTGGGCTTCATAAAGTCTTTTAAATGGCTGGGCTTCAAGGGCAGCTTTGTTCAGCGTTTGCACTGTTAGCTGGCTGGAGGAGGCAGCGTTTGCCAGGGTCCAGGGCTCTGGGGTAAAGGCTCGCTGAGCCTAGACAGGAGGAAGAAAGAATAACACTCCCAGATGCGGTGCCATAAATTGCGTGATATTCTCGCAAGATGCTTTAACGTGAACCCTTGAAAATTAAGTTCTTGCAAGATATTTGAACATTAATCTCTCAAAGACTATGGCTGTGGGTTGCAGCCTGCCACCCACCCCCCCCCAACTCCATCCTAACCCTTTCTCCCAACCCCCCAACAGACACCCTCTCAAATAGAGGAAAATGGAACAAGCACTGGGAGGTTCTGGGCAATCTTGCAAGTGGCCTGGTGTTTGGAGACTATGATGTGTTTTGGGTACTTAAGTTGGTTCAATCTGTCTTTTCTAGAAGGTACTGCTTTCAGGGCCTCCCTGGTGGCGCAGTGGGTTAAGCAACACACTATGAAGCAAACCACTGCTGTATGAGCTCTATCCCTGCTGCCGACCAGGGAGGGGACCCACATGGTGCAGCAGACCTCTCCTGCGTTGCCCGCTGCTCCCCTCAGCAGTGTGTTTCAATTGATCTGCCTGTTCTGCTCCCCACTCTGTCTCTGCTGGATCCTCTCACCTCCCATGACTCTGGCCTGTACCCCAGCTCTTGTGTGCATAAATAAATAAATCTTTAAAAAAAAAAAAGTTACCGCTTTCACTGGTGCATGCAGAATGAGACCCTAAACCATAATGGTCTGACTTTGGGGTGTGTTTAACAAAGGTGAACATTTATTTAACTTCTTAGCTACAAGGACAAGATGCCTCACCTTAGCTTCTAAATCAAGCTGTGTAGCACAGAGATGAAATCAGCAGCTCTGTCTTCAGAGCATGCTGGTTTGAATCTTTGTCCCGGTTAACTGCATAAAGTTGGGTGAGCCACTTCACCTCTCTGTGCTAAGTTTTCATAGCCATAAAATAGACATAAATGAGTGTCTTCCTCAGGGCTGTTGTGATCGTTAAAAATGACATAATACACAGGACGTCTTCAGCAGTCTGGCAAATAACAGATTTTCTATAAAAGTCAGCTGCTGTATTTTTTAAAAGATTTGTTTATTTACGCATACAAGAACTGGGGTACAGGCCAGAGGGGCTGGGGGTGAGAGGATTCACCAGAGACAGAATGGGGAGCAGAGCAGACAGGTCAACTGAAACACACTGCTGAGGGGAGCAGTGGGTGAAGCAGGAGAGGTCTGCCGCGCCATGTGGGTCCCCTCCCTGGATGGGATCGAACTCGCACTGCAGTGGCTGCAGATGCATCATAGAGAAGTGTTTAACCCCTTGCACCACCAGGGAGGCCCCAGCTTCTGTAATCTTAATAGTTCAGCAATCTGCTCAGAAAACTCTATGCCACTTCATGGTTTGACTAGAGCAAGGTCCACTCTGTGACCTTGGAAGTGATTTGCAAAAGTGGTAGAGCCTGGTGGGCTCAGAAAGATCTGGGGCTACTCATTTAAAAGCTGAAGGCCCATGGTTCAAGGCTCGTTGACACCTCCTACTTTTGGGACTCCCACTCACTTGGGAAAAAGAAGAGGTCTTACAAAACCATCCTCTTGGTTTATTTGATTTGGTTTATTCTCCCCTCTCAAGTCCACTTTCCTCACCTTAGGAGTTGTTTTGTTAGTCTCTCTTTCCATTTTTTGTCAGCTCTCCTTGAGCTGAGGGATGTGGCCCAGAGCATGTGCTTGTACACTAGGGCTTTGTAGTGGACCAAACTGCTTTATTTATTTTTTTCTGCCAGGTCTTTCTGTGCAAGAGTTATGGCGAGGTAATTGTTCTATCAGTAACAAAGAACAAGCAAGTAAAAGCTTAATTAAAATAATAAATCATCAATCAAATTTAATACTGCCATTGGCAACCACTGAGCTATCTCCATCCCCCCAGCCCACCGGCCCCCATCATCATTTTCTAGGAGATTGAGAACAGATTGAGTCCAGAAGACACAGGCTGGAGCAGGTACAAACTTGTGTTGTCTCCTCTGAAAGGGCTCACACTGGCTTGCAAAGGATTTTCCCCGATCATATGTTGCACAGAGGGAATTGCTTTGTTTTACATTTCCAATAATCGAAACCACTGTCAAGCAATGGAACCTGCTCCCTTCAGCCCTTTCTTTCCGTTTTTGCCTGTCTCTGTACTCTAGAACTAGAATGTTTTGAAGTTAGGTCTGGTTGCCCAAGTTTCGACCTGTCCTCTTGTGGCCTCTCATAGCTTGCCTCCGAACATGGCAGCCACCTCACCCATCTGACACGGCAGACTGTCTCCAGAAAATTCCCACACTAGCTCAGCTACATGCTCATCTATTCCTGAAATCTCAGCGGTTGTGCAGGAGCCAGCCTAATGCTAATATGATGCACTCGTAAATTTTCACGCTGTGCCAGAGCAACTAACTTCCCTGGCTGGCCCCTTACCTCAGGCCTGGGAACCAGCTTCTGTTCCCAAGTCCACTGCTGCTCAGCTCTTGGAGGCACCTGAGGCCCTTCACTTCATTGTGTGCTGTAACTCTGCCTGCAGATCTTAAGGAACTTGTGGGGACTAATGCAATAATGGGTGCAGAGCGCTTCAGAAGAAACCTGCTATGTAAACGAGAAGTATTAAGAGGAGTTTTATAATATCGCCTAGGAGAAATTGTGACCAGAGTTTGAAAGTACCATAAAGTCCCTCTCACTCTTTCAGGACTGGGCATGCGATGCAGGGGGGCACTTCAGGGAAATGTTGACCTCTTTGACTTCATGCGCGGGGAGATGAGAAAATCCAAGGGGAGTGCTATCCTCATGTTGGATCTCCATCCTCCTTGGGAAGCTAGACACAAGGCTCTCAAATAGTGAATCACTATGGTGTGCATACTTCAAAGACATTTTCCAATGAAAAGAATCTGATTAAGCATCAGCGTATCCCACTTGTGTTCACGAATCACAGTGATGCTTGAATCAAAGTATTTTCGCATGTAATTCTCACTTGGTGCCGGAAGATGCACAACCAGGGTTTGTGTGATCGGCTGATGTTTGATGTCTTAATTCCTCCGAGAGCATGGGAGGTTCAAGAGAACGGAGAGGAAGTTTTCAGGGTGATTGCTTTTTTTGCTGCCACAGAGTTGGGTACGAAGGCACAGGCATCAAATCTCATTCTGCTGTGCTAGAACCTGAGTGCTAAGCCCCCTTTTTTTCAGGGTCCCGTGCTGGCATCTCTCCTGAGTAGTTCAAGGTGAAGGGGATACCAATTTGGGATTAACAGGGTCCACCCCATGGATGTTTGCATTTTGGGTCGGGGAAATTCCTGAAGGTAGCAAAACCTTTAAGACCCCGTTCCAAATATGACTTGTGAAATGATGGGACCGGTGTGTGCCCACAAGTCCTTATTAGGAAGCACTGGTAGCTGGGAAGTTTCTGGTTTAGGAAGGAGAGCCACTTCTGACTTTTTATCCCCTATAATGACACTACCTGGCCCATGTGTTTCATGGACATACTGAGTGTGGTTTATTTGGACAGAAAAAAATATTACAGCCTCCCAGCTTTCTTGATTTTTTGAAAAAGGATCTGGCACTTAGAATTTACTAGTTGGCTAAGTGACAGCTGTTGGCCTCCAAGGCAGGCTTTGCTTCCATGAGACAGGATTGAAGGACAATAATGCCATCTTCTAGAGGAAGAGATTCAGGTGGTCTGCCATATCGCCGACCTGATTTGGGGCATCAACTGAGTGTTTTCATTTTCATTCCTATCTCAAGAGATTTGTGCTGCTGTTTCCTAGTCTAAAAACACAGCATCTTCTAGCTGACATTTCTCTGTTCATTCTCATCCCATCAGCTGCTGTTTTCCTCTCCAGAATTTCATTTTATTGTTCTTTTTAATATAAATGAAAGGTCAGATAATACTTTCCATATTCCATAATAGTATCAGTCCTGGAATGATTTTTGGGGAAAAAAATGAATAAAGCAAACAGGAGAATCTCACAATGGCAATTTGCTACCTTCTCTGTTAACACTGCCCTCTCCTCACCCACAATCTATGAGCCATCATTTCCCTCCCCGCCAGACACTGAAAAATGTTCAGGAGGCACTTGGCTGGGCTGTTGGCCACCGCGCCTAAATTCAGGGGACTCTGTGCTTCCATCTAGTGGCAGACCTCAGACACAGCAAGTTGGCTGCCAGAATCCTGTTTGAACTTGGCTGTGGCTGGAGCTGTGGTTTGGCTCTCATCCTTACAGAGCTCTGTTGCCAGCCATGTCGATTTTTTTCTTTTTTACTCCTTATGCCCCCTTTTATTTTTGCATGTTGGCACTTCATTTAATGTGCCTTTAGAGGCTACGCTTTGGGTTTTGATACATTTGGTCTTTTGCAAAGGAGGTAGTACTGCACACCTATGCTTTTGACAGGAGAGAAATCACTGGGTGATGGACCTTAGAAAATGATGAATATCGGGAGATGGAGGTTGAGAGGATGATGGTGGTGAGGGTTATTTCTCTTGCACACTGCACACTGGCGATGTCGGTTGTTTAGAGTGTCCTGACGTTTTTCTCTAGTGCATTTTAGCTACCCTACCTGTTGTTCTGATGGGGGATACTCAAACCCAAATTGGAGTGTTGGGGAGAATCTGTTCGAGGACGCCAGCCTGATTTTCAGAGGTGTGGTAGGCACAGATACCTGGCAATTTCTAGGCGCTACCACTGCCTGGTTACCAGAAAACCGCTGGTGTTTGCGGAACTTCACACGCTTGGTGGTGACACAGTCTCTCTGAGTAACTCTGGTTTGCTTGGAGAACTCTTTGCACATGTTTGGAACCACCAGGAAGGCACCAATCTCCCCGTGGGCCTTGGGGCAAGACATTGTTTTGTTCCTGTCTGTATCCTGAATGCCTGGGAATTAGCAAAGTGCAACATTTAATGTATGCCTTCAGACACAGACAGACGCTTATTTATATTCCAGATCTGCTTCTCCTGTGACCTTGGGGCAAATTGAGTAGGGGTGGCTGCTGTTCTGTAAAATGGGGATGCTGTGGGTTTTTTTTTGGTAAGATAATGCAGGTTGGATTTATAGCACAGAGCCTCTTTCTTATGTACAGTTTTCAGTAAGTGTTATTTTGTGTTAGAAAGCATTTCTTGAATAAAAAAGCAGACCAAATGAGCCATGACCTTGACTCAGAGAGGGGACACTGGATGCTTTTGGGGATGGGCAGAGACTCCTGAAGGCATGGCTGTGTGTATGCTACTTCTCACCAGAGCCGCTGGTTAAAAGACCAGTGTTTTTGTCTCTTGGCAAAATAGGGCAAGCTAAGTGAGTGGTCTTGATTAACCTGTGCTTCAGTTCTCTCTTTAGCTGCTGGACTCAATTAAGGCCACGGAGATCAGTGTCTCACCAGTCATTTTCTGGGGTTTTTAGTTTTTTCTTCCAAGGCTCGGGATTCTAAGTGTGCGTTCAATAGTCACTTGGCATGGACACCAGGGAAATGATCAGCTATGGGAGCTTCCTATCAGGGTGACCTTGGGAGATGACACAAGCTCCAAGTGTTACCCAAAGTGGAAAAACCCCACTGAACGCACGGCGAAGGTTTAGGTTTGTTTTCTGTGGGTGTGTGTATGTGTGCACACAAAAAATTCCAGATGTGAATGTACAAACCATCTGGTTGGAATAACTTTTGTGCTGGACTATAATTACAAGCTATTTATTATGAACCTTGGGATCCTGTTATGGATTTTCACTGGCTCCCACTGGTTTCTAATTTAGCAAAGGGTTCCTATATTTCAGGGAGTATGTGTCTTCCTATTTGTCAGACCCCAAACTGCGCCTTCACACTAATTCTGACTGCCCTTGGAGCTTTGAACTCTCCTTGTCTCAGGGTTCTCCCCTTCAGAGACATACATTGGCAGGGCTGGCCTTTCCCTAAGGTTTGCTGCGCGCTTTGCTAAGTGCGTAAAGTCAAGTCAAGGTAACAGAGGTATGGTTTGGGGAGACAGTTGACTGCTCGGAAGCCATGGGGCAGGGAGAGTTGGTTCAAACTGGTTTTCAGGACTAGTACTTTACAAAGTGATGTCACCATCAATAAAGCCGAACAGCATTTACACCTCATTGTTATTCGCTGCCAGCCACACTCAGTTTTATTGACAAATAATTGACATTCATCACTGAAAATTTTAAGGCATCTAGCATGATATATCAAATCATCACACATGACATATATGTGTGTATGCACACACGACATATTTCATGCATACATTTCACGCATACACATGTATGTATGATATATACATATATACAAATACATATATGATTATATGGTAGGTTCCGCTAGTAGCCTCATCACATATAGATACAATAAAAAGAAAAGAAAAAAGAGAAAAAAAGTTCCCCTGGGGTGAGAACTTTTAGGATCTATTCTATTCTCTCTCTCCCTTTTTTTTTTACATATATGGTATGAGTTAACTTATATTTAATTACAGAGAATGCAAACTAATCTACAGTGCTAGATACTAGGTTTGTAATTGATTGAGGACAGAGTGGGGGGAGAGATGGAGCACCAGTTGGGACAAGGAATCTTTTGGGGGTGAATGAGATTTTTTTATTATATATATAAATTAATTTATTATTTGTCCTCACAATGTTTGCTTTCTCTTCTAGGTGTAGTCCCCTTAGAATTTCCACCTCCAATTCACCCGTGCACCGTCACCACAGTCCCTTGTGCTCCTCCCATCCCTGCCCTGATCCCCATCCCTCCCTCTCCCCTCCACAATTATCTCTGATTTGTAGCTGTCTGTTCATTCTTGTTTTGGTTAGTTGTGGTTTTGTCGTTGTTGCTGATGTTACTATTATTTTTCTTTCCTTCCCCTATATTCCTCCTCTGAGTGAGACCATCTGGAGTTTGAAAGGCTTATGCTCAGTGAAATAAGTCAGAAGGGCAAAGGATTTGTTCTCTTAACAACTTCCCTGCACCTCACACAACAGTGCTGCCTTGTGCTGCTAGACGCTATGTCCTAGGATTGATGTGTTTAAGAGTTGAAGTGTGAGCCTTTAACCACCTTCCTCAATTTCCCTGCCCCCATCTTCTGCTCTAGTAACCACAACTCTTATCTCTTTTTCTATGAGATTTAAAAAAAAAAATCAGATAGTATTCATCTTTCATTTATTTCACCTAGCACAATGTCTTGCTTCTTTGACATTATTTCAAGTGTTATGATTTCCTTGTTTTTATGAATGAGTAATATCCCATATCTATCTGTCTGTCTGTCTGTCTATCTATCTATCTATCTATCTATCTATCATCTATCTCTCTATCTGTCTATCTATATACTCTCTAGATATCTCTGTATTTATCACGTATCTTCTGAATCCATTCATACATGGATGGACACTTCAGTTCTTTCCATGTCTTGGTTATTGTACATAACACCACTATAAACATTGGGGATGCAATTATCTTTTGAATTAGTGTTTGTGTCCTTTGGATGTATTCCCAGAAATGGAATTGCTGGATCATATGGTAGTTCAAGTTGTAGTTTTTTGAGAATCCTCTATACTGTTCTCCATAGTGATGGAACTTGATCATTATTATTAATTACTTTGATGGTTGTAGGAGTGCACTATTCATTTTTTTAAAAATATGCCTCTCTAATTTGAATTGTGACTTTATGCATTGTGCTAGTAACTAAAAAAATAATGAAATAAAGCTCTGGGCCTTGACTTACGGTGAGTATAACACCAGCATCATTATGAAGAAGAAAGGGTAAGGGAAGGAGCTTTGGAGGTTTGGACTGGGTTACCTGCATTCAGATAGTATGTCTGCCATTCACTAAGGGACCGTGGACAGCTCCTGAGCCCATTTCAGTCTCACTAGAACAGAATGCTCTTAATAGAATAGTGGTTCTTGGTCCAGAGTGTACATTGGAATTATCTGGGAAGAAGCTTGAAAAAAAATGTAGGCATAATTTCTAGATCAGAGTTGAAATTCAGAGTTTTGGAGGTGGTGCCAGTTTTTGTTAAATACTACACAGGTTACACTGAAAACTGTAAGACACCATTGAAAGAAATTGAAGAAGATACAAAGAAATGGAAAGACAGTCATACTCATGGATCAAGAATTAACATTGTTAAAAGTGATCATTTTGCTTGAAACAATATGTAGATTCAGTGTAATTTCGATCAAGATTCCAATGGCATTCTTCTCAGAACAGAACAAAAAATCCTAATAGGATGGAACAATCAAAGACCTCAGATAACCTTATCAGTCCTGAGGGGATAAAAGTTCAGCCGTCATACTTCCTGGTTTCAAACAATGCTACAAAGCTATAGTAATCAGAACATTATGGTACCAGAATAAAAACAAACATAGATAAATAGAACAGAATTGGGAGTCCAGAAATAAATACACATATATATGGACAACTATGACAAAGGTGTTAAGTGTTTTCAGTAAATAGTATTGAGAAAATTGGACAGCTATATGTAAAAGAATGAAACTTGGCCATTATCTTACGCCATATACCAAATTAAATCAAAATAGAATAAAAACTTGATGAAATAAAAGCATGAAACTGTAAATTACTTAGACAAAAATATAGTCAGTAACCTCTTTAACATCAGTCTTTGTGGATTCATCTGTAATGGCAAGGGAAACAAAAGTAAAAATAAGCCTGGGACTGTATCAAATAAAAAGCTCTGTTCATGAAAGGAACTATAATCAAAACAAAAAGCCTACTGAATTGGAAAAGATATCCACCAAAGGGTTAATATCCGAAAATATAAACAAATCATATAACTCAACCACAAGAACAAATGACTCAATTAAAAAATGGGCAGAGGAGCTAAAAAGACATTTTACCGAAGAAGACATACAGATGGCTAGCTGATACATGAAAATATGTGCATGATGACTAATTATTAGGGAAGGGCAAATCACATCCATAATGAGGTATTACCATATACCACTTAAGAATGGCTATTATTAAAAGGTGTTAACAATAAATGTTAGGGAGAAAAGGAAGATCTCATGTACTGTTGGTAGAAATGTAAACTTGCACAGTTACTAAGAAAAACAGCATGGCAATTTATGAAGAAAAAAAAGAATAGAAGTACCACATGATCCAGCTATTCCACTTTTTGACTTTATTCAAAAAATGCAAAATTATTCATTTAAAAAGATGCATGTATCCTTATATTTATTACAATACTATCACAATAGCCAAGATATGGAAGCAACCTGAGTCCATCAATGGATGAACAGATAAGGAAGTTGTTGTATATATACACAGTGGAATACTACTCAGCTATAAAAAAGACCAAATCTTGTCACATGTGATGATAATACATAAAAGGTACTATGTTATTCAAAATCAGTCATATGGTGAAAGAAAAATTCTGTATGATTTCATATATAAAGAGACAAAGTAAAACAAAAGCAGAATGGTGGTTATCAGAAAGGAAGCGGGATGTGGGCAAGTAAAAGGGTCAATTGCATGATAGTGGATGCAAACTAAACTTTCACTGGTGACCATGATGTGGTATATACAGATTTGAAATACAAAACTGTACACCTGAAAAAGTAAAAGAAAGACAGGAATAAAGGAAGGGAGGAAGAGAAAGAGAAGGGAAGGAAGGACAGAAACTGCATAGGAGTTTGCAAGACTTAAATATAGAACTCTTGACAAGGTGAGGCCCAATCTTCCTAGGTCCCATATACTCATCTGGGGAATCCTAACTGGTAAATTGGAGGGAATGGGGTTCTGGGACTCTTGGTGGTTCTGATAATTTGAAAGGGGAGGAGATGACAACCTGGGGTCATTTTAGAATTAGACCCAGGGAGTACGGGAGTGGGGGAAGCTGCAGAGAGGCGATGTGTTTTCTCTTAGGCTTGGTCTGAACCATGAGACCCCAACACACACACACCCCTTCTTGATTTTAGACAAAAAACTGTTAGAGCTTTCTTATTCTTATTATTGAACATTTAAGCATATAGGTACACTTGTGGATCTTCCCAAGAACATTAGCCCATTTTCAAGGTTGAGTTAGAATTTCTCAGGCACACATTCCAGAAGGCTTCCAGTGAGAGAAGCCTGATCAGTCCTCCTCTCCAGTATGCTCTGACATCAGTGAACTTGGTAGCATCCGTCTTAGGGTACGGTAGAGAAAGGATGTGGACACATTTGTGAGTCTACCTGTACATTGCGAAGCTGTGCGGTCTTGGAAAAGCTATATGCCTTTTCTAAGCAGCGGTTTTCTTGTTGGTAAACAGGATAATGATAATCCTTCTTAGTTCGGAGAATTTTAAAAAGAATGAAACAGCAATACCTAGCATTTCAAAGGCCCTGTTCAAGCTCATGTCTGATGTTTTATGACAGTGCTTTTCATTCCTGTGCATCGTCTGTGTACAAATAGACATTTACATTATGTTTTGGATCTTCTCTAAAACATTTTGACAGCTAACCTTCTAGGATAAAACCAAAGATGTAAATGCTTGGCACACTTCCATTAGCATAAGTGCTAATATAATACAGCTACCCCATGGCCATAAAACACCAAGGTCTGTGTCTCTGCTTGGCATGGGGAATATTATTTTTT
Source organism: Galemys pyrenaicus (assembly GCA_019455555.1). NCBI lineage: Eukaryota > Metazoa > Chordata > Mammalia > Eulipotyphla > Talpidae > Galemys > Galemys pyrenaicus. The sequence continues at coordinate 653,586 of JAGFMF010011657.1, read as the reverse complement.
CTCTTACTGAGCCGATTCAATCCTCAACTTTGTCATTATTTGAGTTGGAACTTTAGATTGCTGCATTTTAATGCACTCTACTATTAAGGATTGTTGGAAGGCCGTGTGCAAATATTTTTGTTCTCACAATGCAGTCCTGGCCCAGGTAGCCCGATGGGCAAAATATGAATTACCCAAATATTATCGTTTCTATAGTGTGTACTAAAAAGAAACCTTTGAACAGAGCAGAGTTCTTTGGCCATTCGGTTATCTAGGTTATGTCGACTTGTAATAAAAGAACTTTTCATCCTCTCTCATCTGTCCTTACTCTTGAAATTCCTATGTTCTTGGCTGGATATCTCTGTTCTAGAAAGGGCAAACTCCTGTTTGCTCTTATAGACGTTTTGCCTCCCAAGTGGAAGGTAAGACAAGGAAGAGGGAGGCTGGGAAAACCTCAGCCATGTGTGAGAATTCTGGAGGTTCCATTTGAAGTTTATCTCAAATGTCTCTTGTCTCTTTTTGCCCAGAACAAGGAAGTGACCTGCAAGAGAGAGAAGTGTCCTGTGCTGTCAAGGGACTGTGCCCTGGCCATCAAGCAGAAGGGAGCCTGTTGTGAGCGATGCAAAGGTGATTTATGCCCTGGCCGCCTTCTCTTTTGGCTGTGGCTTCAGGCATTTTTATTTCTCTTTCTCTCACTCCACTCTTGGCTGGGTGCAGAAGGGTGAATGGCAGTTGGGAGGGAAGCTGGTGTGTGTGTGTGTATGGGCCGGAAGGCTTGGCTGTAGGGGGCTCTCCTAGTAGAGGGATGAAAGTGTGGGGAGCTTCTGCACATTGGTTTGTTTTCTTTTTTAAAGATTTATTTATTTATGTACACAAGAACTGGGGTACAGACCAGAAGTGTATGTGTGGGGTGGGTTAGAGGATTCACCAGAGACAGAGTGGGGAGCAGAACAGGCAGACTGACTGAAACACACTGCTGAGAGGAGCAGCGGGCAAGGCAGAAAAGGTCTGCTGCACCATGTGGATCACCCCCCTGGCCAGCGGCAGGGATCGAACTCATGCTATAGTGGCTGCAGTTTGCTTCATAGTGCATTGCCTAACCCACTGCGTCACCAGGGAGGCTCATATTGGTTTGTTTTTTAAGGCAAGTTGTTAAAATGTCACCGAGTAGATGTAAACAGGTGCCTGCATGCGCTGGTGTTACACCACACAGGTTTGTTTTGTCAAGAAGTTTCAACACTCAGATTTCCAAGACAGCCTCATTCTGCCCATCTCTACCATATGCGCCTGTAAGCCCAGATTTTATCATTTGGTCCCACTAGTTTGTCTCGCCTTCCAGATTAAATTCAAGTTGCTCTGCTTGTCTCTGGAGAATCTTTCCAGTGCCCTTACTCCAGCTTTGTTTCCCATGGTCCTCCAGAACACAGTTGTCTCTTGAGCATAAGCTTCTTCCTCTTGTCTCTCGCCTTGGTCCAGGTCTTTTCTCCCACTGAGTCCAGAGGCTGCCTGCGCTTGGCACGCCCAACCCCCACCTGAACTCTCCCCTCTTGGTTTTTGTGTCAAGTCCACACCGATACTTCAGCAATGTGCTCGTCCTACCCCAATATCACTTGCGTTCAGTAGATCATCAGCTCCCGGGGTGCAGTGGGTCATGCCCCTTGCCTACTGCACACACTGTGTTAACAGAGTGGGCGTTCCTAGTAGGCAAAACTAGCACCCACTGTGACTGAGGATGGGGATCCGTAGCTACCATGCCCGTCTGTGTCCAGTAGTTTTAGTTGCAGTGTTCCCTAATGCGTGTCCACTGGGAGCCCCAGAATCTGACCTTGTTAGGAAATAGGACCGTTTAAGAGGGTATTAGCGCACATAGGGTCATTCTGGACTAGGGTGCCCCCTAATCCAATGTGACTAGTGTCTTTATACAAAAGGAGAAGTAGACAGGGGCGCCCAGAGAAGACAGCCTTGTGACGAGAGGCAGGTGGAACCGCCTGGGTTCTATTCCCTGAGATTCAGAACCAGTTGTTCTGGGGAGTTGCTGGACATCTCTCTTTCTGGAAAACTCCCTGAAACTTCAATAGGCAGCCTGGCTGAAGAAGCATAGAACTATATCCTGATGTAGGACCAGGTAACTGCTATTCCCGTAGAATAATACACATTTTTGAGACTTCAGTGTGCCCTCACTAATAGCCCTACACAAACTAGGTTGACTTCTGAGCCTCAACAAAGATCCTGTGAACATTTCCAAACATACTGTTATTTAAAATCCACATTTAAATTATGAATACCAAGTGATTAATACTGATACTACTAAGGTAAGTCATAACAATTGTTTGCTAGAGACTAAAACAAGAGAGGTAAAGATTGAGGTTACACCACCACAAGCCAAGGGAAAACTTGGGGTTCCCAGGAGCTAGGATAAGCAAGGGGAGATTCTCCTGTTGTCTTCAAGTGGAGCATGACCCTGCTGGCACCTCAGTTTTCACTTTTGAAGTTCAGAACTCTAAAAAAATTAACTTGTGTTGTCTTCAGTCACCAAGCTGTGGTAATTTTTTAGGTCAGCCCCAGGAAGCTGATATCCTGACATTCCCACTGGAGCAGAAGCTGGAGATTCCCCGGTTCCCTTATCTGTGAAATGGGGATAATAGTTGTGTTAGCGGGAAAGACATAAAGTGCCTAGCCCCTGCCTAGCATGTAAACACTTCTAAATTTATATGAGTATAGGGGAGTATACACTCTTCAAGTACTTGGTGGACCTGACCATGTAAACATACTGTCTGAAGCCTTTCAGAGCAGGAACAAATGGACTGGGATGATGTTTTTCCAGAACCTTCCATATCAACCATTTATCACTCATTTCCTTCCTGTGGTATTGGGAGTCAGGTGCTTGACCCATGTAACTTCTGAGAGCGAGCAATACTAGATCTGAAACAGTGACTTCAAAGGACTCTCTGAAGCCAGTGATCAGTTAAAGCAGTCACAAGTGAATACACATTACTAGCCAATGGTGTGTCTAAGTCACTCTTGTTTCACCTTGAAGACCCTCCTCTATTTCATGCTTTACTTTCCAAACTGCTTTTTTTGGTCATCTTCATCTTTGGTGATTAGCAAGGCTGCCTCTCAGGAAAGAGTCTGTTGGGTGTGAGAAGATGGAAGCAGGTTGTGTCAAGAGGAATGAGCCCAAGGCTTTGTTTGGCTTTGCATCCTCATCTTAGTACAGAGGGGATTTCTGTTGTCACTGAATATGTGACCTTTCCTTTTTGTCCTGCTCTGCCCTTTATCATGATTCTTTTCTCAGATTGTTATAATCCCCCAAAGGGAAAAGATACCCAAGGTAAATACAATTCCTGAGTGTTCATTTTGTGCTTCTGTAGATAAACCTCCTCAATTCAGCTGGATCCAAGAATAGACAGTGAATTCCATGATCCAAGTTCGGTGATCTGAGTTTGTTCTGATAGTAATGTCAAGGCATTTTGGGGAGGTCAGATTTCCCAGCCTGCCCTGGGGGAACCTTCACGAGAGAGACCCATGAACAGTTATATGACTTTTAATGTTTGGAGGGTAGATGTTACAGAGGCCTCCTTCATTTTCTCTCTTTTCACTCCATAATCCAGGGTTTAACTTTTGGGCTTTGAGAGATGCAGTTCTCACTCCTAGATACTGGTTTATTATTATTTTCTGGTCAGAATAGTAGCATATGCTCATAGATAAAGCTTTAAAAATAGTCAAAAGTATGGGAAATCAGAAAATAAAATACTCATAATTCTATCATCCTGAAGTAACGATTGCTAATATTTGGTAGATTCTTTGATTTTTTTTCCCCTTGTAAAGTGTTTATCTGGTTGATATCTTACAAATCTTGTTACTTTTTTTTTTTTTAAATTTCTACTTAGCAGCAGGGCATAATACCTTCTTGATTTATTTGGAAATATTGTCCTTAATGGGTACTTCAGATTCTGTTCTTTCTAGAAATGGTCATTTTTTCCAGTTGTGGACATTTAGTGCATACCCTGATTAACTATTTGTTCTTTCAATTGTGGTAACATTAGGGTTCTTTCCATCAGTGATTGCTACCATAGGGTACCTGCCACTAAATCACCCGTAGTCCATGTGCTTGCTTCCTTCTTATTCTGGATTTTAGCATAGGGTAAGGATGAAAAAGTGAAGTTGAAACCAAAAAGCATGGTGTATTACAGGAATAGTGTCTGAAAAGAGAAAAAGAGAAGTATTACCTGGGTAGAGAATTTAGCATCAACCCAAAGATCATTCTGGATTTGCCCTCCTAAGAAACTGGCTAAACTTTTCCTCAATCCTTTGTATCCTGTTCACACAGGGAAAAACAACAACAACAAACACTTAGTGTGTAGCAGGAATTCGAAGCCAAAAGCAGCAGTTGTGTTTCTCCCAAGTTTTCTTCTAATAAACTTCCTCCATACTAACCCTAGGGGTTTGGACTTTCCTTACTCAAAGAGTGATTCAGGAATCATATCAAAGAGAAGTTTGTTGATAACACTTCACTTTCGAGCAGAATAATGTCTGGGAAATATTGGCACAGGGTCAAAAAATTTAAATCTGATTAGGGAATTACATGCAATGAATTTTCCTTAGCAAAAAATGGCGCCTTTTGTTTTTGGGATCAGTTTGTGATGGTAACAGGAGAGCTCATGGGCTTAATTCTCCGTGTACTGAAAGGCAGTTACATTCAAGGTACTGCCTTATGCTGTTTTTATTTATTTTTAAATTTTTATTTATTTAAATTATTTATTTATTTGTGCATATAAGAGCTGGGGTTCAGGCCAGAGTCACGGGAGGTGAGAGGATTCACCAGAGACAGTGGGGAGCAGAACAGACAGCTGGACTGAAACACACTACTGAGGGGAGGTAGGAGAGGTCTGCTGTGCCATGTGGGTCCCCTCCCTGGCTGGGCATCGAACTTGTGCTGCAGTGGCTGCGGAAGTCCCACAGTGCAGCACTCAACCCCTTGCGCCACCAGGGAGACCCGAGAAGTGGTTTCAAGCTTCTTTTAAAGAATTTAACTGACCCATCAATTGCTTTTCTATTTTTCAGTGAGTTACAGAAAACGCTGATAGTTGTCAACACGTTAAGACTTGAATGATACAGTTTCCACAGAATTTGGCCCAGTGCTGGCAAACTGTAGTTATGGAGACTGCTAAATTGAAAATATAGGTTGGATGAAGAAAAGGGGATGTCTTACTTGACTTTTATTTCTAAAAATTATTTTTCAGTGAGAAATACCATTATTACCACATTTGTCACCCTAATCATCAAACACTCTGCATTTGAAGCACTTGAAGGGGCACGGAGATTATTATTTTTTTGTATGAGGAAATTTTGTTGACATTAAGGCTTACTCTCAGGTCATTCTTTCTTGGACAGTGTCTTAAGAAATTTGGGCTATTTATGTAATTAGTGTTCATAGTTTATTCATAGTAATGTGAAGCCTAATTTCATTCCTTTAATTAATCACAAAGGTTAATACTTATTGTGTCTTTGTCTTTATGACTACGCCTGTTCCTTATAGGTCTCTGGTGGGCAATTCTCACTCCTTGTTCGGGCTGCTGCTTAGGAAACGTCCTCACTGAGGATGTTATTCTGATGGAAAAACATAGTTTTCCCCAGGTCAGTCACTGTCCAGTTTGAAGAAACATGGCTGCCTGTATCCACCATTACCTCTGACCCCCAGCTCCTGTGAGCCTGGGCATTTCCCATCCCATGGTGTTGAGGTGTGAATTGCACCTGTGGTTATGAGGTGGGAATTGTATGGTATAAGACCTTTAGCATCCTCCCCTTTTACCTCCATAGATGTACCAAGAGAACTTGTTTTTCTCTCATGCTGGACACTGCACTGGGTTGGTTGTTTTAGGTACATCACTTAGTATTTACAACAGCGAGGTAATTTCTATCTTTCTCTTTTATATATGAGGAAATTGAGGCCTCAGAAAAGTTAAGTAATTCATCTGTGAAGGTTTTAGTTATCCGAAGATGAACCAGAGGGTGTCCATGCCCTCAAAGAACTTTCTCTACTGGGGAGACAGAGAAATAAGGCTCAGTGGGAAAGTTCTCTGGGGAGGGTATGCTGGGGTCTAGAGGAAAGAGGAAGAAGACTGAAGAGTGTTCCAGGAATGCTTTCCAGAAGAGGCAGCTCATTTTCAGGGACAAGTCAGTTAATCCATTCGAACAGAGCTGTTGAGGGGATGTTCTACAGTGAAGGTCATAGTATATGCAAAGGCTTGTGCTAGTTCTTAGAAATGACCTGCTTCTTAATAGTCACCTAGGGGGCTTGTTGCCACACAGGTTCTTTGAGATTGCTTCAGGTCTGTTGAATTGGAAAGAATCTAAAATAGGTATTTGTTTATTTGTTGATTGTTTTGGTCACAGCGGGAAGATGGGTGAAGAATAGAGGGTTGGGGGGCCTCACTGGTGGCTCAATGGGTTAAGCATTGCACTATGAAGCAGACCACAGCCACCACAGCAAGAGTTTGATCCCCGGTCAGGGAGGGGACCCACATGGCACAGCAGATCTCTCCTGCCTCGCCCGCTACTCCCCACAACAGTATACTTAAGTAGATCTGCCTGTTCTGCTCCCCACTCTGTCTCTGGTGAATCCTCTCACCTCCCACACCCCTGGCCTGTACCCCAATTCTTGTATGCATAAATAAATACATCTTAAAAAATTAGAGGGGTCAGACAAAAATGTAACAGAATCCTTTTATGACTGTCACTTATTTTTTTCTCTGTAAAAGATATTGATCTTGAAAAGGATATGGTAGACTAGATTTTTTTTAAAGATTTACTTATTTATGCATACAAGCACTGGGGTACAGTTCAGAGGTGTGGGGTGAGAGGATTCACCAGAGACAGAGTGGGGAGCAGAACAGGCAGACCTACTGAAACACACTGCTGAGGGGAGCAGTGGGTGAGGCAGGAGAGATCTGCCATTCCATGTGGGTCCCCTCCCTGGCTGGCAGCAGGGATCGAACTCATGCTACTGTGGCTGCGGTCTGCTTCATAGTGCGCTGCTTAACCCACTGCGCCACCAGGGAGTCCCCTAGACTAGATGTGTTTGAGGAAATAAATGTGAAAACTCATCTTCCCCAAAGGATTCTTAGAAAGGGTCTACGTGAACGGGCACGCTTTGTATCCTTCTTTGCTTCAATGAGATTGCTCTTATGTTTCATTCGTTCATTTATACATTTATTCATTCATTCAAAGCGTATTTACTGATCTACATGCCAGGCATTTTGGGGATGGCACTGCTAAATGTTCATTAAATGAAAAGTGAGTAAATTACAAATAATTCTCAAGCAAGTATTTCTGTGTGCTTTTGAGATTATTTTATACTAATAACGGGTAGATATTTTTATCCAAATAGTCTAACAACTGGGCAAAAGATTAATCTAATTTGAAAGGCTCAATATTGTATGATGAAAACAAATGAGATCATCGAGAGTGTAACAGACGTTTTGGCAGCTTTTCTGTATTTACTTGGACTGAGAATCACTTTTTAATTTGGGGTTCTTTTGTGAACAATAATGTATTTGTTATCTGAATATATGCTTGTTATTAGTGGATCATAAATGAATAAGGTGTGTCTCAAACATTTATAGGTCAAATTTCATCCTCTTTCTTTATAGAGAGCATGAAATATTAATTGTCCACAATACTTTGATGAAAGTTTAAAATAGTCTTTCATTTTTCAAGTGGGGTTATTTTCCACTACCTTTTTTTGGTCTTTGATTTCTCTTTACTTTGTCTTATTTTTCTATTGGTGGTAATTTCATGGGTAAATTCATGAACTATGAATAATGGTAAAATACTAAATTTTGTTAATTGTCGTTGCCTTTCGTACCATACAATGTCAGGAGTGAGGGGTCTTTTCTCATTATCGCTTCAGGAATGACCTGGAGGGAACCCATGTCTTCAGGAATATTGTTGTATGTCTGTTTTGGAGGAAGCCATTCACATTTCCTACTTAAAAATCATATGCCTTGTGTTGACAGAGTGTATCATTCTGTTGTTTGAGTGTTTTAATATGGAATCTGTGTTAGCCATGCACGTATCAATCTAGTTGTTTGCTTTAAATCAAACTTCTTTGGCAGCGTTTAATGTGCATTTTCTGTTACTCAAACAAAAGAGTGTTTTTTTTCCCTCAACATCTTCTTTTCTTTCTTTGAGATATGACCAAATGCTTTGATATTTATTATATACAATTGACCTGAATGCACTGTTCTCATCCCAAACAAGGAGTGACCTACTTTTAGGTTAATGCTCTGTCATACAATTAAATTATACTGTAACTGCATTGAGAGACTTTTTTGAAAGAGAAAACAAACCCCAATCTAGATTTTCATAGATGTTGTCGTTTGCAGCTCTGAGGTGCTGGCTGTTAATATTCTGATTTAACAGATGGGGAAACGACACTCAGTGGTGAAGTAGTATTTTTCAAGGTCTTAAGGTTGTGGAGAGGTAGGGGAGACTCAGACTTCAAATCCTCCGTTTGTTTTCCTGGGATCGTGCAGCCTTGAGATAGAAAGAGGGAGGAGAGACCTAGAGAGCTATTGTAGGGGAGAGAGGCTCCATATCCTCTCTGTTCTCCTCCGCCTCACCACACCCCTTCTCCCTAGCGCTCCCCAGGCTCCCAAGCTTGGGTGGGCCAGCACTTTCAGAGTAAGCGTGTGGGCTGATAGGCTTTGTGGAGGTGATTGAAAATAAGGTGTGGCTTAGAAGACAGTGGCTTTTCTTACTCGTTGACATTTTGAAGGAACCGTTAACTTAATTATTTTCCCTTTCTGTATTCATGACTGCTTGTACAGGGTTCCTTCAGTTTTTGTGGGTTTTACTTTTTTGTATGTGTATGCCTGATTTTATAAAATATTTTTCGTAGGTGTAGGGTCAGAGAAAAGTGTCAGGCTTTTCCACCCTCCAGCCATTGGTGTTGACCATGAACACCTGCGGTCCTGCACGCATGTGTGATGGCGGCACCTCAAGTAGGGTCTGGGCATGCGCAAGTGGGCGCACCTGGGCTGAGACACGGGCATATAAGGGCGGCATCACGAGGACGCCAGCAGAGAAAGAGACAAGGGGAGGAAGAGAGGCAGAGAGTAAGCAGAGAGAGACAGAAGCAGCAGTAGCAGTAGTAGGAGAGAGAGGAGACCAGAGAGCCCAGAGACTGAAGATGCGCCTGGGACTAGGAGGCCTGCCAGCCTCCTGGCCCCCCAACCCCGGCCCCCCTGCCTGCCGTGTACCTGGTCGCCTCTGATATAATGATGCGATAAAAGCCTGCAAAAGCCACCAAGGGCTCCAGGACTTCCCCTTGACCCGTTTGCTGGAATCATAGAGAACCTGCTCTGTGTCCTCTTGCCGCCACAATAGGTAATGCAAATATCCAACTAAAAATATAGAGATACTCTTTCTATATATGGTTTCCTCCTACTCTTCCCCTTAGCTGTCTTGTACCCTTTCCTGGAGACAACCATTTACAAGATTCTTGGGACTTCATCCAGATTTAATCTTCATAATTTGTGTGTGTGTGTGTGTGCGCGCGCGCGCGTGCGGCGCTTTGTTTTCAACAGCCTAGAAGTTTCCATTAGCTTTCTTCCTAGTTGTTTTAAAGCTGAGATTGACATCTCACTTAAAACGTTTTGGAAGGAACCGTTATTTGCATTGCTCAGAAAAACATCCCTACCGTTGAGCTTCCCAATTCCAGTGCCATTGTTATTTTTACCATAATTTTGAGCTTGGTGCTTTTTGATGTGTTACTTGATGAAAGTTGCTAAGATTTTGGAATGCCTGCCCATATAGTTTAACCTATAGAGTATAACTAATTCTATCTAATCTGTTTTAGTAATTTGAGTAGGGGTTGTTAATGTGTTTTTAAAGTTAAAAAAAAAAAAGCACAAAACTGGAAGGGTTTCCTTTTCTCTCTCTTTTCTATAACTGAAAAAAGATGTATAAAATGTTATATTTCATAGATTGGTTTCCTGTAATATAAACCAGGCTATTTTGGCATTTGAATAAAAATGACCCTATTTGTTTAAAAAGGTCTTGTTAACATTAAAATCATACTTAAAAAATTTGTTTTTGCTGTTAGAACTAGTAAGAACACATAAAACAGAGATCAGCTTTCCCTGTTAAATTTGTCCCAAGTAATTTATTCTGGGCCTCTGTGCTTTAGATTCCATAGGATTTTGGGAGGCAGTTTGAATGAAGAGTTTGTGGTTGCCTTTAAGTTAAAGATTATATTTCCAAGGCTTGCTGCCGACTTGTAGGGCTTCAGTTTTCACTTTTCTGAAGTGGGCAAGTTGCGCATGTTCCTCATCAGGACAAAGGAAGCTGGTGGTCCTGGTCTCTTTATTATATTGTATGCAAAGTGCTGTGTCAGGTGTGCCCTTGGTAGCCATTTCAAAGAAACCACAGGTGTCTTCTTCAGTGGCTGGCTACTGGCCTACCAACTGCATTCAGTTGCTGATACCTATTAATTTTTTATTGGTGCATGATACATTATGACAAACTGAGATTTAAAATTTTAGTCACTATTTCATAGTTTCGGATAGCTTACCGGCATCTTTCAAGGTTACAGTAAAGGTCAGTCAGAATTTGGGTCTCATCTGAAGCTCAAGATAATCTTTTAATCTCAAATTAGCAGGGTTCATTTACTTGTAGCTACTGGAGCCGTGCTTTTGATTCCATAAGATTTTGGATGAGTTTGAATGAAGAGTTTGCTGTTGCCTTTAAGTTAAAGATTATATTTCCAAGGCTACTGGATCTTCAAGGTCAGGAAGAGATTGTCTCTCTGACCTACAGACCTTTTTCAAGGACTCGTCTATTAGGTCAAGCCTACTCAGGGTAATACTTTTTTACTAAGTCAAATTCTAATGGATTAGTGATTTTAATTGCATCTACAAAATTTCTTCTTCTGTGCCATGTGTCTAAACCTAATCACAAGAGTGATATCTGTCACATTCACAAGTCCTGCCCACACTAAGGGCAGGAGATTACACAGGTGTATATATTCAGGAGTATATATATATCCAGGAAATAGAAGGGTTCACCTTAGAATTCTACCAGCCATACTCAAGAAGCTCTGAGATTCATGGCAGTTGGGAACATCTTTGAAGAATATACAGATGCTCACTCTTCATGGTTCTCTCTTCTCTGGGTAGACAGTCAAGTCTTGCAAGGTCTGGTTCCTTCTTAACCCTCTAGCCTCCTTTTGTTCTGAACTCCTCTACACAGGAGACATTTTTTCATTTCTTCCAGAGTTCTGTGCTTGCTTCCTGCCTTGGGGCTTTGCACATACTGTCTCCTGCCTTTGAGCTGCTTTTCCCCCTTATGCCACTTAGTTAATTTTTTTACCCCTTCTTTAGTTCTCAGTTTAGGGCATCACTTCCTGGCCTCCATGGCTACTGGCCATCGTACTAAATAGCTCTCCTTCAGTAGGCATTGATGCTAAATGATTTAGCATTTTGATTTTCTGTAACTCCTATCAAACTGGAGTTTCCTTGAGGAAAGGGACTGCTGTATTATTGCCATCCGTGTGCCTAGCACAAAATAGTTGCCAACTGAATATGTGCTGAAAAAAGGGAAGTGAGAGGAAGATAGGACCAAATGCCCACTTTCCTAGTTCAGTGCCTGTCTTATGATGCCAGCTGCATGTTTGCTGTGTTACTGTTGAGTTCTGTGCATCTCAGCACATCTTAAATCTCTTCTATCTCTTCTGTAGTTCAGCAGGGTTTAAAAGAGTTAAGTAAAAATTACAGGAAGATACTGAGAACAGATAAATGGGAATGAACAATTGACTGGATGTCTCTAAACCAGTTCCAGGCTCCTGCTAGATATCTGTGTCTTCACAGAATTCCACAGATGTTAAAAACATTCTTGCAACTGTCACAGTCTGAGCGTGTTTTTATGTGGTAGTGACTGCAGTACATTTCAGCATGAATAGACTCAGTGATAACCTACATATAATGTTCAGTAGATTTTTCTTTGTATGGTACAATGTTACCAGTGATATTAAGCAGTTGTGACTTCGCATTTCCTAGTTACTGTCATTTTGATATGATTATCTGCTTCCTTTTATAACATCGTGTACAACACACCTCTAATTTGACTTCGAGTTTTCCACAGCTTCTCTTTCAACTCTTTTGTGATGGCTTGCAGCTTGCCCACCGTGAAAGGTAAACTGCTCTGCATGTTAAGATGATTCCCACCCCCTCTTTTCTTTTATTTCACTGCAGGAATGAAATCATAGTGATGTTTATCATCTTAGAAGTCTTGGCTTCAAAACATTCTTATCTCCTCAGATGCTTCTTGTTTAGCTTCATGAAGGGTACCTAACTGAGAAACATCAAGTTAGATATTCTAAGCAGAAACTTGGAGTGTGTCATCAGAAGTTACAGAAAATAATTTGGCACACAAGCCGCCAGATTTGGCTTAAGTTTTCTGTTATTCACTGCTTGAGTTTGACTGCAGATAGCTTCATAGTGCTGAGACGAAATCCTTTGTGCCACTAGGGAGACCCCCACTGCTTGAGTTTGGCTGTGCTGAAATTGAAAAGAATATTTGTGTGTGACAGTACCAAGTTATGAAGATGCATGAATGCACTTGCATTATTTATTATTTGAAGTCTGATCTTCACACTGCAGTTATAGTTCTGTTCCTATTGACTTTGATCAGAGAGTACTCTTTTGGGGCTTCTTCAGAAGCTGGGATAATGTTTTTAAAAGATCAGATGTTGGGTGGTGCACCACTGGTGGCGCAGTGGGTTAAGCAACGCACTATGAAGCAAACCGCAGCCACTGCAGCACGAGTTCGATCCCCGCCACCGGCCAGGGAGGGGACCCAGATGGCGCAGCAGACCTCTCCTGCCTCGCCCGCTGCTCCCCTCAGCCATGCGTTTCAGTCAGTCTGCCTGTTCTGCTCCCACTCTGTCTCTGGTGACTCCTTTCACACACACCCCCACACCTCTGACCTGTTCTTGTATGCATAAATAAATAAATCTTTTTTTTAAAAAAAAGAGCAGATGTTGTAGGTTCCCTTTTGAGTGATATCTCATCTTGGGCGTGAATGGGTGCTTGCCTTGGAAATCTTTCTGTTGGAGAGACTGATAGTTAACAAGGCTGATGAGATAATGAAGAACTTGAGTGCTCCCTTCCCTCAGATGAGCTTATTTGCACCAGAGCTACCTAACAGTATTTCCAGCAGCGTGGTGGTTAAGGGCTCGGGGTACTTCTCTGCAGACGTGCTTGGGCAGGGCCCGGCTGATGTGTAGCGCACGAGACAGTCCTCTGACTAGCTGAGGGTATCGGGCATTTTCTGAGCCACATCTGGAGCAACTCAAGGGTTCAGATTTTGAAATGCATTTCGAGGTTGTGGTATTTGGGTCCTGGGGATTGAAGGGTGACCTCTAGAGGCAAGGCCCATTGAGGTACTAAAGGCAAAAAACAGGGTGATATTTCCAGACATCCAGCCCAGAAATATCTGTGGAAGGGAGGGTTAGTCACAAAGATTCTCTGTGATTTCAAACATAAGGTCAAAAGGGGTTGGTCTTGGAATGAGATGTAGAGTCAATTCCTCCCTGCTTCTTCTAGTTATTTGGTCTTGGTCAAGTCACTTCTTTCTGGACCTTGGCTTCCTCTTCTGTGAAATGCAGGGATTGTACTAAATCAGGGATTCTCCTAACATCGGGGAGGCTGTGTGAAGAGTGCCTTGTATGATCCTATAATTATTTAAAAGTAAAAAGTAAAAGGGAATGGGGTATTTCTGAGAGTTTTTTTTTATAATGAGTCCTAAACATCCTCTTTCTATTATTATTATTAAAAGTTTCTTTTTATTTATACATACAAGAACTGGGGTGTAGGCCAGAGGTGCGGGGTGGGGGACAAGTGAGAAAGAATTTACCAGAGACAGAGTGGGGAGCAGAACAAGTGGATCTATTGGAATACACTGCTGAGGGGAGCAGCAGGTGAGACAGGAGAGGTCTGTATCCTATGGGTTAGCTCCTTGGGCGGGGATCAAACTCATGTATCAGTGGCTGGCAATAGCTTGATAGCATTGAAGCTTAACCCCTGTGCATCCAGGAGACCCCCCCAAACATCCTTTATAATTTACAATAATGTTTCCTAAAGTTTAAAAAATATATAATATGTTGCTCACTCAAATGGTATTTCATGTTTGCTGTATAGAAGTCATTTCTTCTCATCAAAGAGATTTTCACGGATGCCTTTGAAAGTACTCTGGAGAAACTGAGGCTTCCATTCATGACCTTTTTGTCTGTGGCCACCACATTTTATTCTATGAGACTGTTGGTTGTGTTATAGTTTTCATTTTTTTTTTAAAGGTTTATTTATGCATACAAGCACTGGGGTATAGTGAGCGAGGCAGGAGAGGTCTGCTGTGCCATGTGGGTCCCCTCCCTGGCCGGTGATCAAACTCGTGCTGCAGTGGCTGCAGATGCTTCATGGTGCTGTGCTTAACCCCTTGCACCACAAGGGAGGCCCCTGTGTTACTGTCTTCAAATAAATTATATTTTTGTAGGTTGCCACTGTGTAGCTCAAACTGTGAAATATACTCCTACTTTGAAGAATATGCAAAGTAAACCCTGAGGTGGCTGCATTTGATCCCTCCTTACTTGCTGCCTCATAATGCAAAAGACTGAGCACAGAGCATGATTGGTGGTTCGAAGGAAAGACGCTTAGAACAGAGTTGAAAGATCATTTCACAAAATGAGGTCTTGCCTCTTCACCCACAAAACCTGCATTTTACCACAACATACTGGTTTTCACACTCATGGGAACAGGCTGTTAAAGGGTCACTGGAAGTCAGCGTGTACTTGTCCATAGGGATTCCATTCTTACCGTTGAAGTGACCACTTTCTGGTGGCCTCTGTGCCTTGCATGGCTAAAACAATGACCGAGAGAGTGGCTGAGCTGGACAAAGCAGTTCAGCTTTTCTGAATCTCGGTTTCCTCGTTTTCTGTTCTGTAGTGCTTTTTTATGAGAATGAAATTAAATCATCTGTGAAAACTTTAAGTACAATGCTTTACTTGAAATGGTTTTCATTTTCCTGTCTTCTCTCCCTTTCTCCTGTTGGAGGATTTTTATGGAATACTTCTCAAAATATTTCATGGAGCTTATCTTTGAAATGGTCTCCAGGGACAGTTCCCTGCCCATATTAGAAACCAGGTTTATGGCTTCACAGGACAGTCCACGGATACAGTTTTGTTTTTAGTTCTTCATTTTTGTTCACTGTGAACTCTATGGATTTCTCCTTTGCCTGTTGAGAAGGGATAGATGTTGGCAGTTTCACAAAAGGATGTCCATGATAGGGTGCCTGCTGCAATGCTGATTCAGCTCAGAAGGAGAAGCATATTCTGAAGTGCTTATGGTAAGAACAGAGCAAATGCAAGCGTGGATGGTGACGTAGCTCATACAGACACATCACTGCAAGCATTTTTCTCCCTTAATGCATTGCATATTTCCTTTATTGCATTAATTATGTTAAATCTTTGAAAGCATAGCTGATTGAATGGAAGCTTAATTTATTTGTGGCTCATAGAATCAATTTGAGTACCTACATATCTTTTATATAATGCTATAAAGTTATGAGGCCAGTTCTACAAGCCACAATTTCATCAATTTGCAGTCTCCGATAAACACATAGGTTAGAAATCCAGGTTAGGCACATGGATATTTTATGTTCTTTTTTATGGAGAAGTGAGTTGAATTTGCAAGTCATCTGTCCTCATCTTTTTTTTCTGTGTATTTGGGACTTTATTCATACAGCCATCAAGAAGTTAAATAAAATAGCTTTCTACCACTTCTTTTTCTACTGATGATTATTGCAAGCGTATGTTTAATTGCAAATTGGGAAACAGAACAAAAGAGCATGAACGAGGATGTTGTGTCAGGAGCGCACACACTTTTCTTCAAGGATTCAGCTCATTGGTCTGATTCTTTCTCTTGAGGTGGAGGAAATACTTTGGCTGTAAAATTCCCATTAGCCAAAAATAAGCAAAATTGCCTGCAGGATCCTTGGTAAGGACAGCCTTGAAGAGTAATAAAAGTCTGTTTTAAATGAACTCCTCAGGACACGATTTAAGCCCTAGAATGGCTGGTCAGATTTTAAGTTATCCCTTTTGATTATACATCCATCTGTTTCTGGAGAACAGTGTCTGAAAATGGTTCATTAAAAAAAAATTGTATTGAGCTGCGCTAATTTGGGGTTTATTGACCAAATCCAGGGGGTAGAGGTGCCCTATAAGGTGGCCCAGAAGCACACAGAATGGCAGACCTGTCTGCTTTGCTTTCCCGCACCATGTGGTGTGATCGGACTTCAAAGACCCTCACGTGTACTTTAAGTGAATATGACAGTTTCCATGCTCACTCCCCTCTTCTAAAAAAAGATTAGAACAAACCATTAGTTTGGGGAGCCAAATTGGATTTGGGGGTAAAAAAAAAAGGCATCTTCCTGGAAATTAGCTTAAGATGAGGCTTGCACAGGGTACAGAGACAGTATTAATATTTCTTGTTTTATGTTTGGGGAGGGGTGAGCCTGCTCAAAGACTTTCCTCCATGGTGCTCGGCCCTAGCTTGCCTGGTCCCTGGGGGCTGTGGAAGGAAGAGGTAGATTTTGGTATCTGAGCTGCTCCAGAAAAGCTTTGAGTTTCTGGCAGTGGAATAGAGAATTGATCTCATCCAGCTGTCAAGAGAAGGCAGGAGGTCCAGGAAATGTCATTCTTCCTTTGCTCTTATTCTGGGGTTTGCAGGAACAGTTGTGTGTTGGTGTTCACTGTTTATTGCCAGTGAAACTAGACACTAACAAAGTACCTGCTACAAGCAAAGTACTGTGAGACACCTGGAAATTTGCATTTGAATGACTAAGTGTGCCCTGTGAAAGGGAACAGGAGTACCATTGGGGTACGGAAGTTTCCAGAAGGTTTCCTGAGGCCATAGCCTTGAGTTAATCTTGAGCAAGGAGTTATCCAGGCAAGTAAGGAGAGCTGGGTACCTTTTTTCACACTATTAGGGTAATGGACATGGAGGGAATAGACGAGATCTGGCATTTCCAAGGAGGGACCGGCGTGTTCAAAATCATAGGATGAGATCTTGCGGCTTGGTTTGGGGAAATTGTAAGTGGAACATATTTACAGTATGGGGAGTTTGGGAGCAGGTGAATTAAGACCAGGCCTGAGAGCTAAATTTTCTAGAACTTTGAATTTTATGGTAAAAGTCAGTGGCTTTCACTCCTGACTATACATTAGATTCCTCCCTTACAGTGACTGATCCAATTGGTCTGAAGCAAAAGGGCTGTGGGTAGGTACGTCTCAGTCATATTGAGAACAGCAGTTGGTGACAGAGTTCAAGTGTGACTTAATAAGCCCTGGATTTAAGGAGTACACACTGGGAGGAGCTGCACAAGAAAACCCCTGCCAAGAGAGAGTCAGTGAGTCAGTTCTAAGTGTCCAAGTGAGAATTACCCAGAAGCTTAGTTGAGGCTGGAATGGAGGAAATGGAAAGAAAATGGAAGGAGAGCATCTAGAAGGTCTGGAGGATGGGTGGACGAAAGAAAGGAAAGAAAGCAAAGTCAGCATGCTACAGAGACATCCTAAAAGATAAAGACTGAGTATCCCTTGCATTGGGTGCTTAGTTCAGTGGGATGGGAAAACTTCTTTTTTTTTTTTTTAAAGATTTATTTATGCATATAAGAGCTGGGGTACAGGCCATAGTCACGGGGGGTGAGAGGACTCAGCAGAGACAGAGTGGGGAGCAGAACAGGCAGATGGACTAAAACACACTGCTGAAGGGAGTGCAGGCGAGGCAGGAGAGGTCTGCTGCACCATGTGGGTCCCATCCCTGGCCAGGGATCAAACTCATGCTGCTGCTGTGCAGTGGATGCTTCACAGTGTGGCACTCAACCCGCTGCACCACCAGGGAGGCTCCAAGGGATGGGGAAACTTCTTGGTTGAAGAACTTGAACTTGCATTAGGAAACATTCAAGTTCTATATGATCAGGGATGTGGATAAATCCAGGGACCTAGATGGAGTTCCAGGTATGAAGGAAAAGAACTGGAAAGGTAGGTTGGGCCCATATTGTAGGCCTTTGGGTGCCAGAGGTAAGTTGTTGGTTGTGGTAAGATCCAGTTCTCTGCTCTTTGGATGATGTTAACATGAAAAGTGAAAGTATGAAGACTAGGAGGGTGAAAATAGTGGAGCTAAGTCTTGTTAGAAGGCCAGTGCCATTTTTTATGGTCCTGATGATTTTTAACAGCTATTTTAGCAACAGAATGATGAAAATGTGTGGTACTCTCTTTCCCTTGGGATAATGTGGCCACTGGAAAAGGTCGAAACTAATAAGAAAAATGAGTTTTATTGCTTAATTGTGGATTCAATTTATTTGCGTTTTTCCTGTTTCTGTTACCACGTGTTTCTGAGTTGATTAGGACAAGCTTTACCAAGAGCATGTACATTAAAAAAAAAAATGCTCTGAAATTTTCCCCTACCCTGAAAATATTTAAAATTCCAAAATACATACACAAGTAAAGTCTAGCTAGTTCAGGTTGGTTTTGTGTTAGTCCACATGCAAAGAAGAATGATTTGGAGCTGTATGGGATGGTGTGAGTCAGAGCCTCTTACCTTTGGCATTGGGAGCTGGTTTGTGGGTCTTTGCTGTGCATTGTAAGTATAAGAGTGCCTTCCCTGGCCTCCACCCACCAGAACCTTCTAGCACTTTTCTGCCCTAGTTGTGACACCTGAAAATAAATCTTAACATCATCAAACGTCCCCTGGGTGTGGGATAAAGGGAAGACAAAATTGCTTTAGGTGAAGAACTGCAGCTGTAAATATAGTGTAGTGACTTTATCCTACAATAATCACTTCCTCCTGCTGCAGTGCGGTGGTTTCACTGAAGCTTGTGGAGTCGCGAAAGGTTTTTATCACCAGAAGAAAACTAATGAATGTTTATAAATTCCCTTGAAGAAAGTTTATTTAAAAATATTTAAAGAATAGGGAATCTACTTTGTTGGCTGCTTTGCCATTCCTCAGCCTCACCCCTGACCCCCACCCACTCATTCTGTTACTTTCGGGATCTGCTACCACTTAGTTTTATAGAGACAGTGTTGGCCTTTGTCCTAGGAGCTTAAGCCCTCACTGCAGCGGATATTATGCATTGCAAAGTGTCCGAGTAATACCACCGGTCTAGACCTGATGAAGAGAGATATGTTTCCTGTGACACCTGAATACTAGCGCTGGCTTCACACCTAATGCTTTTTCCACTTTGAACAAGCCTCTTTATTATTTTGTTTGTTTTTAAAGATTTTATTTATTTATGCCTACAAGAGCTGGGGTACAGGCCAGAGGCATGGGGGGGAGGTGAGAGAACTTACGAGAGACAGAGCAGGGAGCAGAACAGGCAGATGGACTGAAACACACTGCTGAGGGGAGCAGCGGGCGAGGCAGGAGAGGTCTGCTGCGCCCTGTGGGTCCCCTCCCCAGCGGGCTGTAGGGATCGAACTCACGCTGCAGTGGCTGCAGAGCACCACAGTGCGGTGTTCAACCCCTTGCACCACCAGGGAGGCCCCACGCCACTTGATTTTTTTTCTGTGCAGATTTTCTCATTTGTAAAATGAAGGAGATAAACTATCATATTGCAGGCATGTTTGCTTCAGGTTCTAAGCAGCTGAGATACATTATTTGGATTGTCTCTTTGGGCATCTCCCTGACCCCATGACACCTACACCAATGCAAGGTCACAGAGCACGATGCTGCTCTATATGAGATAAGTACAGAACAAAAGGGAAACAATTGAAATACTCATAATAGTATCATAAGTTGGTCTTATATTTTTTTCCTAGTCTTTTAAATTTAGTATTTGCAAAATTTATTTTATTATGCATTTTGACTATATCAGTCCACCTTGGGTCGAAAGAATGAAAATTAAATAAACTGACTTCACTCGGGGGACTTTGAGAAGCCCTACCTCTGTGTATGATGAAAAAAATTTTCTTTGCTTCTCTTTCTACCCTGGAAGTCAGAACTACTTAGTATTTCCTTTTCTGCGGTGTCAGTAAAATAGGGGCATGATATTACCTGTCTGCCATATTAGCAACATAAAGTTGATGACAAACTTTATGATCAAGAAGTTTGCCTTACAGAAAATAAGAAGTAATTCTGGAATAAATGAGGTGCTTTTGGGTTGTACATGTATATGAGTCTTTAAATAACTAGTAATGTGCTAATATCTTGCATTAAATGAACGTTTTTATCTTGGAACATGAACTCAAAGAACAACAAAAAAATGCCTTTAATGATCTTAGACCCAAGAATCCCCTCCATCTGAAATCTATTACAATGAATGCTATATTGAAATCTCCTCATGATGATGATGATGATGAAGGTAGGCAAAATAAGGAAATGTGTGGATTCTACTTACTGAAGAGATGATCACAGGTGTTTTGTTTTTGAATTTACTTTTCCAAACTGTTTTAAAAAACTATTTATTTATTTATGTACAGAAGAACTGGGGTACAGGCCAGAGGTGCAGGGGGTAAGAGGTCTCACCAGAGACAGAGCAGGAAGCAGAACAGGCAGATGGACTGAAACCCACTGCTGAGGCAGGGGAGGTCTGCTGCACCCCTTGGGTCCCCTCCCTGGCCGGGGATTGAACTTGTACTGCAATGACTGGGGATGCTTCATACTGCTGCACCTTAACCCCTTGTGCCACCAGGGAGGCCCTCATAGGTGTTTTTGAGTCTATCCCATCATTCAGACTCAGCCAGCATTTGGGGAAATCTACTATATGGACTCAGGTGTGGCAGACTGACACAGAGGGAAGGACAGTGAAGGTCAAATACATATTTTGATCTCTTTGACTGTATCTTCCCAAGTAAGTATATGGTGGCAGATACAGCCTTCCAAGGACAGATACACATTTGGGGCATTAAGTGTTGCAGGGTTCCCTGCCCTGTGGTCACTTATTTCAGTACTTCTCATCCCACAAGGAGCGATAGTCCTGAGAGCCCTTGTTGGTTCTGGGGGAGCCGGTAGACCTGACCTGAGTTCTTGGGAACAGTCTCTTGGCCTACCCGTCCGGCCTGGGGTCTGTGGGTCTGGTAGTGCACTTCCTCCTCTAAAGTGAAAAGGGCAAGCTCTTTGCCTGCTCTATTAGCAGCATAAAATTACCCTTTCAGTTTTTTTAAGCCCGAGGATGAAAATATATAACATATTTGGAAACTCTACAGGCAGACTTGCAGGCATTTCATATTTATTTGGACTTAACATGAATTGGATTTGGTC
Organism: Galemys pyrenaicus; assembly: GCA_019455555.1. Classification (NCBI taxonomy): domain Eukaryota; kingdom Metazoa; phylum Chordata; class Mammalia; order Eulipotyphla; family Talpidae; genus Galemys; species Galemys pyrenaicus. Next base: position 632,299 of record JAGFMF010011657.1, on the reverse strand, counting down.
CTCTGATTTTCCCGCCTCCATCTCTCAGAGCAAGTTATTTATTATCCCAGCAAGTCTGTGTTAGCGGATCAGACAGGCACATGGCTTGTCTATTGCAAGTGCGTTTGTTCGGGAAGATTTATGCTAGCCCAAATTGTTTTCTATTGGTTTTCATTGTTGAAAATTTACTGTGTTCATTTTTGGATTGGCGTAAGTATTTGTAGTGTGTGAGGGTCCCCTGTGGTTGAACATTTTATCTCTGTAACACTTCACGCAAAGGAAATTAAAAAATATATAGTGAAAGCATTTCCCTAATATGTTTCCAATCAGCTGTGTATTTTAGTAATTTGATTTGTAGGAACTAGAAAGAAGAGTATTACTGAACTCTTTTCATTCACAAATCTTTGGGAATACAGATCAGGACTCATGAAATGTCTTTTAAAATGTTTTTAAGTTCTTTATTATTCTCTGTGTACGTATTAAGCTTTTCTTTTCTTTTTTTTTTTCTAATCACCATAGCAGTATCTAAAAGAATTTAGGGAAGGAGTTGAGTCTTCTGTCTATATCTTGGACAAGAAAAACTCTTGTAAACTGAGGTTGATTGACTTGTCAGAATTTAATCATGAGCATACAGAGCCCGCCACATTATTTCTTTTATATATTTTTTAAAGATTTATTTATTTATGCATACAAGGGCTGGGGTACAGGCCATAGTCGTGGGAGGTGAGAGGATTCACCAGAGACAGAGTGAGGAACAGAACAGGCAGATGGACTGAAACACACTGCTGAGGGGAGCACAGCCAGTGCATCAGAAGTCTGCTGTGCCATGTGGGTCCCCTCCCTGGCCGGGGATCGAACTCGTGCTGCTGTGCTGTGGATGCTTCACTGTGTAGCGCTCAACCCTTGCACCACCAGGGAGGCTCCTCTTTTATATTTCTATGACAATGAGACTATTCTGCCATGTGTGTGTTGCCCCTGTGCTCTTGGACCATCTGATCTATGATTGGTAAATTCCTTTGCTTGCCTAGGTATATCTTTTCAGAAACATGTGGAGGATGTTATTTGTACAAAATGAGTCAAGATTTAGACTGTGATCTTTGCATCATTATTTCTTTGGCTTTGTCTGCAAAATCTTAAGCTACCTGCCTTATTTCCTCTTTACAAAATCTCTGGTGCCTTTGCTGTCTGTTTCGGCCACAAATTTAACATGACGTGTGTTTTGGTCATTGAAATAATGTGTGATAATCCATACCTTGCTAGTTTCAATTTTCCTTAATCTAGCACATTGCATAAAAATAAAACTAACGTGAAATACGAAAACTTTGAACTGGGAGGCAAGACGTGGAAGGTTCCATCTGGTGAAGACAGTAGCTTGTTGAGAGTTTTAATGGCTATAGAATTTTACAATTAAAATTTTATTTGTAAAAATTAAGATGTTTACAATTAAATATCAAATGTAAAAATTCCTATATATATAATTTTCGCTTTTGTTTCTTACCATGTTTAAAAATGTACCTCTTGACCTTCAGTAATTTTGAGCTTATTTAGTCTCATGTAAAATTCCCTTTCATGGAGCTGTTTTAGCCCTGTGGTTCTCATACTTCATTAAGCATAGGTAAAGTCACAAGGTCATTCATTTTGGTGAGGAGAATTCATTAGTCAATTGTTTTCCAATTGAAAATGTAGTCTGTGAGCTTAATCTTCTGAGTAGTCAAAGGGTTAACATAAGTGAAAGACAAGGGGACACTTAATAGGCTTAGTTGTGTTTTGGGGAAATAAAAGCCAGTGACTCATGGTAGTCCCTGCAGTCACCGTGGACTAGCGGATATAACTTCTTTTTGCTCCTTAGATAAAGGAAGCCCACACTCTTTCTTGACCTTCTGTCTGCCTGTGTTTCCTGTTTAGGTTGCACCTATGAAGGGACTACCTACAACAGCTCCTTCAAGTGGCAGAGCGCTACAGAACCCTGTGTCCTGCGCCAGTGCCAGGTATAGTCCAAGTATTTTACTCTCCAGGAACAATAATCCATCCCAGAGACCCTTTCCAGACAACCCAGAATGAAACAAACAGAAAAAGCAAAACAAAAGTGAGAAAAATGAAAAGGCAATCGTATTTATTGTAACATTCACCACAACATAACAGATAGATGATAGATATTGTAGAGGACTTGCTTCTAGAAACACACAGTGGACTTGTTTGTGATTGTTCAGTGGTGTCTGGAAAACTTCTGGGAAGATGCATATGTCCTTGGGGAAAATTCATGTCTTCCTGTGAAGTCAACTTTGAGTAAAACATGGATTCCTGTGAGCAGAAAGAGGTATTGTTAGAGGATATATGTTTTCCTTCTTTGATTTAGAAACATTTTGAATTGGAGCCAATCTGGAAAATGTACTAAATCAAACCAATTAGTTCACCGTAACCTCAATGATTTCAACACGACAAATTTTAGAGCCACCAGTCCAGCTCCTAAGGAGTTCGCTTGGCTGGGGTTTGCTGAATGAATTCTGAAATGAGCACTGAACCCGCAAGGCTCTAATCATGACACATCATTACATTATCAAAGAGGGAGTGAGAAATCTAAATTTCAAAGTCTTCTCTTACCTCTAAAGAAACACTGTGTCCAAAATGCACATCTAATTTTGAAATACCTTAATAATCCTTCTCTGTGAGAAGATGCTGTTAAATAATTTTATCACAGCTCCATCTCACTGTCCAATACGCATTTGCAATTAAAGGAGAATGAAAGATTAGTTAAATAGTATGTATTTCATTCTGAATTTAGCTCAAGCATATTGGCATTTAGTTTATTGAAATTTGAATTTGATGTAGTCATAGTCTTCTTTTACAGCCACAGTGGGCATGTTCACTTGTAAGATCTTCAGTTATTATGCCATTAAATATTCAGTATATGTATGTAGTAAATCTAATTTTTTTGTGAAAAATAAGCAGAAGGTAAAACAAATAAAACTACTAGACTCACTGAATAATAAGTATATGCTGAGTTTATACTGATTTATAGAGTCCATCAGTCTGTTTCATGGGGCATAGACAGGAGAACAATGAGTTGTTTTATTTTTTTAAATATTTATTTATGCACACAAGAACTGGGATACAGGCCATAGTCGTGGGAGGTAAGAAGATTCACCAGAGACAGAGTGGGGAGCAGAACAGGCAGATCAACTGAAACACACTGCTGAGGGGAGCAGCGGGCGAGGCAGGAGAGATCTTCTGTGCCCTGTGGGTCCCCTCCCTGACTGGGGATGGAACTTGCGCTGCAGTGGCTGCAGATGCTTCATAGTGCGGTGCTTAACTCCTTGCACCAGCAGGGAGGCCCAGAACAATGAGTTTTAATAGCATAAAAGCACACATCTGTTTTAAAATTTGCATTCACTCACCCTATGAAATTTTCTTCCTGATGAGTGAAATGTCCGCTCTTTAATACAAGCTCTCTGAGAACCATGGTTAAATAAGACAACTGCTTGCCTTTGGGAGTATAGTATGATATTTTTATGCACAGTCAGAGATCTTGAAGTTCAGGTTGCATGATCTGGGAGGGTGAATTCTGCTGCCTTTGGGTAGACTTTATTTAAATTAAATGAAGACTATTAGCTGAAAGGGAGTAGTTTGTTGACTGAGTGATGCAGTAAGCCATTATCTGCTGTCAACCCAGAACTCCTGTCACCTGTGATCACTGGCCACTGAGCAAGACCTAGAAAGAATGATGCAGGAATATCAAGTTATTATTGTATGCTATCTTGAGATATTTTCCTGAGAGTCAGGAAACTGAATAGCAGAATGGAGCTCGAAAAGTGGTGATGATGAGCTTTGCAAAGATGAACTTTGCCTTTGGATTTTCTTCCCTTTTGAAACGTTGCCTGAGTCTTGCTAGCTAGTTAAAAAATACCATTTAGTTCAATAATCATAAAAGCTAACCTCTGTTCGGTAGTCACAGAAGCTGCTCTTCTGGCAGATGGCGCCTTCCCAACCCTGCTTCCCTTCTCCCTCCTTTTATTTTTTTTTAAAAAAAATTATTTATGGACAGAAGAGCTGAGGTACAGGTCAGAGTAGCGGGAGGTGAGAGGATTCACCAGAGACAGAGTGGGGAGCAGAACAGGCAGATGGACTGAAACATGCTGCTGAGGGGAGCAGCGGGCGAGGCAGGAGAGGTCTGCTGCGCCATGTGGGTCCGCTCCCTGACTGGGGATTGAACTCTATCAAACTCAAGCTGGTGTGCAGCAGATGCTTCACAGTGTGGAGCTTAATCCGCTGCCCCACCAGGGAGGCCCCCTTCTCCCTTCTTAAGGGAAGGACACCTCATCTCTGAATGCAGGAAATGACCTTTCACTGTAGTCTCTTGGGGAAGCTTCCCTTAATACACTCTGCAGTACGGTGCAGCTGCAACCCTCTGTTCAAGCTGTTCTCTTTTCAGGGCACAAGATCAATAAGAGAAGTGAGTATCAGGTAATCAGTAAAAACATGGATTTGGCATTCAAGTAACGTGTTACTTAATCTCTCTGGACCTCACTTTATGCTCTCTCTCTTTTTTCTCTCTTTATATATATTTGACATCAATTGTGGTCCCCGTGGATTTCCCACCACCATTTCACCAGTGCACCAGTGCACCATCATCTCAGTCCTTTGTGCTCTTTCTGTCCTCATCCCACCCCCTCCCCCCTCCCCACAAAGTGTTTCTTTTTGTTTTTGTTGTGTTGTGGGTTTTTTTTTTTGTAGTTGTTGTTATTATTATTCTTTTCCTTGGTTCCCTCATATTCCTCCTAGAAATGAAACCATCTGGTATTTTTCTTTTGCCTCCTGACTTATTTCGCTGAGCCTGAATTAGGCTATCTCTTACGGTGGCTTTCAAGCAGTAAAAGAGGCTTCCGTAGAAATCATTCTGGTACTTCCTGTAGTCACGTACTAGGTGCCACTGGGTACCAACTGGGTAATTTTGTCTAATGACCTGGTTTATTTGATTTGAATGAAATTCTAGCTTATTTCTCCTACCGAAGAAGTTCTGATGGTAAAAAAAAAAAAAAAATTCCTTTATTTCTGCTTTTAGTTTCTTATTGGAAGAGGAAAATCTGAAGCTCATAGAGCGGAAATTCATGCTAGGAACTACTCTGGATCCCCATCTGGACTGCAGATACCAAAGGGAAATTGATCTGAAGCCATAGCTTTTTGTATTACTTCAGTTATATAACGACAGCCCAGATCCTTTTTGATGTTGTATATTGCTGGTCTTTCTACAGTGTTTTTTTTTTTTTATTTCCCAAATGTGATATAGACCACAATAAATTCCCTTGGCCTGACAGATATGAAAGCATTAAGCATTATAACCCTCCGTGTTGGATTGAGATGGGATGGTAGCAGACCTGATGAAGAAAATTAGATAGTTGTCAGATTACTATATAATTGCTTGTCCTTTGCTTCCCCTCCCCTTAATACAAAATTAAACCAGCAAACAGAAGCACAACTCTATTTACAAAATGGGTAGAGGATAGGGAGAAAATCCTCAAAGGCCAACTTCTAAAATTAAAAACTGTTTCAATTGACATTAAAATATTTCAGTCCCAAGGTTAGTTTGCAAGTGAGTCCCTTGATTGAATTATTAAGGCTTAGCAGCTCTATCTCGACATATATAATATATAAACTGTAAAATATCTGATCTTTTCATTTGATGCTTGAAAGTTGAGCTTGATGTGAAGAGTTAGTCCACTTATTTCTAGAAGGGTGTTAGGATTTAGGTCTCGAGAAGCACATCTGGGATATTACACTTGTACCCCATGCTTCATGATTAATAGTTTGAACTGTAATAACAATGATAGAAAACACAGTTAAGTTTTGAAAGATTAAAATAACCTTGAATGGGGACCTCTGTGGTGGCGCACTGGGTTAAGCAACACACTATGAAGCAAAACACAGCCACTGCAGCATGAGTTTGATCCCCAGCCAGGGAGCTGACCCACAGGGCACAGCAGACCTCTCCTGCCTCGCCTGCTGCTCCCCTCAGCAGTGTGTTTCAGTCTATCTGCCTGTTCTGCTCCCCACTCTGTCTCTGGTGAATCCTCTCACCCCCGTGCCTCTGGCCTGTGCCCCAGCTCTTGTATGCATGAAAAAGAAATCTTAAAAAAACAAAACAAGACCTTGAATGAACAGATATCTGCTAATGACTGACTGCAAGGAGGTGGTAAAACTAGATTTGAAAGAAAGAAATTAAGCCAAAGAGAAAGAGCAGGGGCCAGGACTCTCAGTCTGGGTTTGGAAGGTTGATGGGGAGCTCTGCCCTCCTTGGTGTCCTCCTCGGTGCCTCCCTGGTGCCACCGGACCTGCCCCCCACCCTGCTGTGCACGTTCTCCTTTGGGTGCGTCTCCTACTAGTTTGCTTACTCTCCAGAAGCAGAGTCCTCCTCAGGGGCGTTCCGGGCTGACTTGGCTCTGGCGTTTTGTTTTTCAGGAAGGCGTTGTCACAGAGTCCGAGGTGCGGTGTGTTGTTCATTGTAAAAACCCTTCGAAGCATCTGGAATCCTGTTGCCCCACGTGTCCAGGTAAGGGGAAGACTGCACGTCTCCCTGATGTAGCACGATACTGTGGAAACTTCTGAGTTCCCTCAAGGATGCATGATTTCCTCCCCCCTCTGACTGGAACTTTTCTCACTTACATCTGTGTACCTAATGGGTTTAGAGAGAAAACTCCTTTGCATAGAAATGTCCGGTTGGGCTCTCTGCTGTGCCCGGGATGAAGGCAATGTGCTGTAGGTCTTGGCATGTGGATGCTTCAGGCTCAGGAGGCCTGCTTTCCACTCCGCAGGGCCACAGGTAATGCTTACTTTGGAAGGAAAGACTGTGGTTTTCCCTTGCTTCTAGAAATGGCTTTTTACTGCTTCATATTGCAATACCTTGGCCAGAACTCGCTGTGGTGATGAGGTGACCAGATGTTTTCTGAAAACTGAGAGCTGTGTCCCTGAGTGAATTTCGCCTAGGGTTTTGTTGGTCTCAGTTTTCAATGTGGTGCAACGAGCTGGACTCAGTGTCTTTTTAGAGGCCTCACTGCCGAGCTGACAGCAAAGGGATCTTTCCTTTCTAGTGGCTGGAGCATTTCCTCTTACTTTTCCGAACAGGATTACAAAGCCCTCCTGCCTCTTTCCTTGCCCTTAGGTTTGAGCCTGGGGATTTTGAGGCGAGAGATTCTTTCTGATCCCTTAAGCCCCTGGCCCACGGACTTAACCAGATGTTCGATGTTTGGGACTTTATTCTGAGTGCTTTTCCTCACCCGAGCTGAAGTGATACTCACCTCTGCTACTCTTGGCTTTTGACGCCAAGCTCCAAAGGGTTTTTCACTGTGCGAACCTCTCTGGGAAATGGCTCAGGCACCACAACGGGGCCCTCTGAAAAGACAGGGTGTTCCTTCTCAGGCAGGCACAGGCAGCTCCACACTGGCTGAGGCCCTTCAGAAGTGAAGCACAGTCTTTTCTCATCCTTGAATGATAATAAGGATCATCACTTTTTGTTTCTTGTAACCTTTCTGAGTTCTCCGGAGCCTCTGGCAATCCTCTCTCAGCCAAACTTACTCTTGCTCTGGGGTTTCTCTGAAGCTCATGTCATGGAATAAACTGCCATGAAGACCCAAAGCTGACTGAAAAGAATTCTTCCCACAATGCAGTTATTTTGTGTCTGTTGGGTGTCAGTGAGTTCTTTTCCCCTCTGAATACATTAAAAGCTTTACCTAACCACATTCTTCAATGCCTAAAGAATCGATACCAAGTTAGATCAGTAGTTGTTTATGCTTGACAATAATAATAATTAAAAAAACAAAACAAAAACAAAAAGACAGGGATGAATTGGGACACTTTGTGAGGAAGGGGAGGGAATGGGATGAAGGCAGGAAGAGCACAAGGGATTGAGGTGATGGTGCACAGGCGAAATGGTGGTGGGAAATCCATGGGGACCACAATCAATGTCAAAAATACATAAATAAAATTTAAAAAAACTTTAAAAATCACCTGGGAGACTTTAAAAATCTTGATGCCCAGGCTATAAACCAGAGCAATCCCATCAGACTCTCTGAGGGTGGGATCCAGGTTTCTCAGGTATTTTGGATACACAAGCTTGAGATTGATAATGGGGTGAATCATATATGCTGCATACATTTCAAAGTCAAGGGAACTCTTACTTCTGAATTCCGTTGTGTTGGGTAGACTTGCTTTATCAACACAGAACCAACTCAGCTAACCAGCTCGTCACTTTAAGAGACAGTCATATTTTTAGGCTGCCTTTGAAAGTGAGATTATTTAAATAGCATAGGGCATGATTTCAGTAGTCGAAGTGATCTTATTGGAGCAATCGCTACTGTCATGTTTTGTTGTTGTTGTTGAGTCTCCAGGGAGGAGAGGCTGAGCTCCAAGATTGTACATTTTGTGGACCTAAATCCTCGTGACCATCCAGTGAGGGACCAAGTACAGTTTGTAGTTCATGTGGGAGAAATTTGACCCAGTGAGAAGAAGTGCCTGCCCCAGCTCAAGAGATTCAGGGACAAAGGAGGGGTTGAGCTCCCGCCCATTGGGTTCTTCACCACCATGCTACACTACCCCTTCCACCCACCCACCCTCATACACACACATGTGCACTATGTTAGTGGTGCTGCTTGGTTTCAGATCCCAGAGCTTGGGAGCAGGCATGCCAATGGCACACAGAACCCCCTCTTGGACCCTCTTTCCACTCACACTCCTGGGTAAGCTCTGTTAAAGGGTCAAGAATCAACTTCACTCTCTCTCCAAATTTCAGAGGCCAACCTTTGGGATGCAAATCACAAACCTCAGAGGGCCCCACATGCAGAATGCATTATACTTTGTCTTGTGAGGGAGGCCTTAGGCAAGTCTAGATATGGAGAGTCAAGGGAACCCTAGGGGTAGTCTCCTTGGTAATTCCCCACTGGCATCTGTCGTTGATCATGGAATGGTATTCTGCATAATGACAAACATGTAGCAATCTGTGGTCAGTTTCTTCCTGAAACAGATTTTAGGGCATTCCTGGTTGTCTGCTCCTTCCTTTTTGTCTCTGCTCAAGGATGGTGGGTTATGATGGGAATAGTTTGCATTGAAAGTTCTTTTTTTCATTTAAGTTTTCATTTAAAGTGCCTTTATTTAAGTAGTCAGATATTAATGTGGTTAATCTGCCTGGGAGTCTGTGCGGCAGAATCACTGGTGCAGTATGTACAAAAGAGTCGAAGACCCTTTATTGGCCCATTGAGTGAGCTGAGAGGCACCTGCCATCATTAACAATGTAGAGACGCAGCCCCTGGGAGAGACCCAAGCTTACCAAGATGTTCCCCACCACTGGGAGCAGTAAGGAGAAGGTAGAGTGCTAGCTCTGGGGATGGGCATCAGTAGGATGTTACTCCTCGGATAAAATGTTTTTAACCACAATTTCACTAGATTTTTCATCTTCAGACTCAGTAATATTTGCTTTCAGCTGAACAAAGAGTTCCATTTGTAGTTATAAAATGAATAGGTCTCAAGGTCAGATCAGCTGGTAATGGCTGATGTTGCCTCCTCCTCCTCAGAACCCAACTGCTCTAGGAGTTTGGTGTGCTCTTTTGATGACTGAGGTTGGCAGGTCCTGAACGCTTCCTCTCAGGGAGTCAATGTTTTACAAGAGCTCCCACTGCTAAGTTTCAATCATTGGTAGCACTGCTTCCAGCACTTTCTACTAGGTGAAAAGCAGTATTTAGGCAAAGTTGTCATGAGGAAAGTCTGGAGGAAAATGCTTATCCTGTGGCCCTTGTGACATGGGGTTCCTGTGTCATTTGTTAAATTTCCTAAGAATACGGCCATGTCATTAGCATCTTTCTGAATAAGAGATTCCTCCTGGACTTTTGGTTCCATTTTTAGTCAAACGTGGAGGTGGGGGTGGTGACTCTGAAAACTTGTGTGGCACCTCCTGCTCTCTGTCTACTCCTTCCTCTTGGCTCTGCGCAATGTGGGTTCCAGATGAGTTCCAGTCCTAGCTCTGCCTTCTGTCAGCTGGGTGAGTTACTTCCTCTATCTGAGTCACATATTTCTTGTCAGTGGGACCCGTGGCCAGGGTCTCTACTCTCAGGCTCGTTGTGAAGACAGAGTGAGTGAAGGCCCTTCTGCGGGCTGGCCAGCTCTTGGGTACTCACCAAGTATCAGCTGTTTGTGTCACGTGCTCCATAGCTCTTTGTTGAGGCCTCTTGCTTAGCTTTTGTTTGCTGCTTCTGCTCCCCTTGCGGTGGTGGGGGTGGTCCTGGTGAGCTCCTCACACCGCACGGCTCCCTACAGGGTGCTGCTCCCACCTGTGTCTGGCTTCCGCCATCTTGTTGTTTCTAGCATCTTTGGGTTTCTGTCAATATTTTGTATTCATCCATTCACTATTATGATGAAACAATCTTGTCTTTTTATTAAAAAGGGCAGATGGAGGTGGAGGTGAAGGTGACAGCTGGTTGAGCAGTGGGAAGTGCTCAAGTTGTCAAGTTGATTGAAGATTGCGCTCCTGCTTCTAAACTCTTCTTTGCTTTCTAGGTTGTGTGTTTGAGGGTGTGCAGTATCGAGAAGGGGAGGAGTTTCAGCCAGAAGGAAACAGATGCACCAAATGCTCCTGTGTTGTAAGTACTGCCGGGGATCTGCAAGGGCTAATTGCTGTTGGGACACACCAAATGCACCCTGACTCTCTTTCAGTGTCTCCTCCTTTCCCTTGTGGTGTGGAACCAAGGGAAAAGCTCATCATTCTAAGGCAGGTTTGTCAATTGCGGCACCTTTGACATTCTGGGCTGGGGAATCCTTTATGCTGGGGGTTGTCCTGTGCCTTGTAGGAAGTTTAAGAGCAACGCCGCCTCTATGCTCTTGATGCCCGTAGACTTACCCCTTCAGTTGTGACAACCAGAATTGTCTGCAGATATGGTCAAATGACTCTTGGAGGACAGAATGCGCGTGATTGAGAATTGCCAGTCTAAAGAACGAGGGAGTGTGACTGACCTCTCCCACCCGCTTTGTTCTTTGGGAAGACACGGGCACTCACACGGGCAAAAAGTGTCTTGTTGAGGCAGCTGTTGAATTCTTTAGTGCAAATAAGAAGCAGATGGGAATACCTCGTATATTATGTGGGGGTAAGAGACACTCACCTGATGGTTGGTTAATTATATTGGGGTGAACAGACAGGAGGAAATGGCCCTGGAACTGTGGATCCAGTGTAGAGCAGGAATTAGTGAGTCAAAGCCATTGACCTGCCTCTCTAAGCATTGTGGATTTGTAGTTCACATGCTAAGGGTGTTTTCAGAGTACTTAGGAATGCAGAGAAGAACATGGTGTCTGTTATAATTTCAAAAGGATCATTTTTACTAATGCAGTATAAAGTTGAAGTAACTTCGTTGGTGGTGATGGAGATGATGGGGAATCTAATCTTAATCAGTTATTTACAGCAGAGAGTTAGTACAACCGTGCATTTTTAAGGTTTTAATCTTTTGTAATAAAGAACGTACAGTGCGCATCTAGAATATTAAAAAAATATACTTGGGGAACTCCAGCATCCTAATTTCTTTTTTTTTTTTAAAGATTTATTTATTTATGCATACAAGCACTGGGGTACAGGCCAGAGGTGTAGGGAGGGAGGGTGAGAAGATTCACCACAGAGAGCAGGGAGCAGAACAAGCAGATCAACTGAAGTATACTGCTGAGGGGAGCAGCGGGCGAAGCAGGAGAGGTCTGCTGCGCCATGTGGGTCCCCTCCCTAGTTGGCAGCAGGGATCAAACTATTGCTGCAGTGACTGCGGTTTGCTTCATAGTGCGTTGCTTAACCCACTGCGCCACCATGGAGGCCCCAGCATCCTAATTTCAACAAAGTAGAATCATATGTGGATCTTCATCAATCACAGCATTTATTTTACATGTCTACATATTCATTTCTCTGGATGTCTCTTCTAAAGTCCTCCCCGTATTCCAAGTGCAGTTGTACACACAACTTCCAGAGTCTAGATGAAAGTATACATGACCCAGAGTGGGGAGGAGGAAAGAAGGGAAGAATGGAGAGATGGAAGGAGAGAGAATCAATATAAATATATACACTAATATGAGTCATGACACCTCATGTATAAAAACACAGAAGTAATTTACTAATGAAGATGAACATGAGTTTGCATTTTGAGACTCAGCTTCCTTTCTTGCTCGTTATGGGTAAATATCTTTGTGGTTTTTTTTTTTTTTAATGGAAAAGATTACTACTCGCCATTAGTATTGCCCATTTCATCATTTCAGAGGTGCTGCCTTGTGATGCAGTACTCTGAAGTCCAGGGATGTCTTCTAAATGGTGACAGTGCTGCTCTGAAGAGCTGGGCAGTCCAGGAGAGGCGCTGTTGATAGATTGCCCAGCTCCTGTCAGGTTGCTGTTTGCCTTGAAGCTTCCCTTCCGGAATTGTGCAGAGTGAAATGTTCTGAGGGGCCATCACCTCATGTCGAGTGGTGAATGCCCAGTGTCCAGTGGGATCCAAGGTGTCCACTCACAAATAAATACTGCAGATGCCATCTGGCTGTTTTTGACATCCAACTCCCCTGTTTAGACTCTCCAAATTTGTAAAAATATGTTCACCCCTGTTTTTGTGATGTGGTGACAGAGGCAGACCACCAGAAAGATAGTTCCTCTGATTGAGATGGATTTCTTTGATAATGAAACAAATGCCTTACACATTTGTTTCACATCCTTGCTTTAGGTCGGGACAGTATCTGTGTCATTCCAGACAGTTGAGAACATGTTAACAGTTAAAGATATCTGGAGAAGATTTCACAACCTCTTGTTCTTATCCACTCCAGAAGCAAAGCGAAAACATTTTTAGATGTGAATATCATCATGAGTCACCTAGAAAATAGTAGCGGTGCTCAGTCTACTATCAATTATTAAACTGTGTCATCCTCATGACCATTATCAAAAGAAGGGAGCCAGGAGAATTGCTTCTCCCAAGTCCTAATACTTATCAGGTGGTAAAGTTTGCATTCCTTTAGGGATCCCGACTCTGAGGCACGTCAGAGTACATTCCTATCCTGTGTGTTCAACGCAAGTAAATCCTAGATTCACTTGAAAATAGGAAGGTGATTCTTTCCTAATAGTCATTTGAGAAGTGTACAGCACATTAGTTAAAGTACATATTTGCTTCTTTCATTTAATCTTGAGACTTTATTAATGGCGTATCCCAATAGCAAACAGTTCTATATGCCCTTATTCTGTCAAATTTTCGGGGAATGGGATGGTGGCAGTTGACACAGGTATTCTCTAAAACCCAAGGTCTTCGGGCTTATAAGGGTCAAGGTGCCAGTGAGAGATAATTGTGTGTCTTTTACCAAACTATTTTAAGAACCCTGTGGGATCATAGGTTCCTAGAAATCGCTCATTGGAGGGAGTAGAGTCTATGGAGCCCACCCTTTTTTTTTAAAAAATATTTATTTATTTATGCATACAAGAGCTGGGGTACAGGCCAGAGGTGCGGGGGATGAGAGTATTCACCAGAGACAGAGTGGGGAGCAGAACAGGCAGACTGACTGAAATACACTGCTGAGGGGAGCAGCGGGCGAGACAGGAGAGGTCTGCTGTGACATGTGGGTCCCCTCTCTGGCTGGGGATCGAACTTGCACTGCTGTGCGGCAGATGCTTCACAGTGCAGTGCTCAACCCACTGCACCACCAGGGAGGCCCCATGGAGCCTGCTCTTAAGAGAGGCAAGTCTTCATCTTCAAAGCAGCCAAACGAATTGGCCAAGATCAATTACTTTGGCTGACAAAGGCATATTAAGTTCAGAGGATTTCTACTAATAAACATGGGTTGTTAATGGGCTGTCTGTGATGAAGGGGCTATACTTTATTGGCTCTTAGAAGTCTTAAAGTCCATAAACACCTTTGCTCTCACTTACACTTTATATATTGCAAAGTTCTGCCTCCCAGGGAAAATGAAACTCCTAGGCAGGTTGTTTGGAGAGAAGAAAGAAATGGAGATTCTCGGGGTTCCCATTCCTCTTAGACGGAATCCCTGAAGGTGTTCTCTTTAACCTGGCCCCCTCTGGCCACTGCCAAGGGCTCTGGCTTCTTCCTCGTTCTCTCTGCTCTGGCTTCTGGGCAGCCGCTCTGGACCCTGGCTATACGAAGCCTCACCTGTGCCTGTTAGAAAGGTAGACTCTCGGCCCCACTCCAGAGCCACTGGATTGAAACTGCAGGATTTAACGACATTCCCAGAGAATTCTCTTGTCAAATAAAGTTTGAGGAGCGGTGGTTACACAACCTTTATCTAGGATGTTTCTTTACTTCTTTACTTTCTTCTCCCTCTCGCCAACATACCCAGCTACTGCCCATTCGTCCTGTGAAGCCCAGCATTTGTTCATGGGGGAAGCTGTTGCTGCACCCTTGGGGTAACCCCTACTCTCCAGGGATTTATCATTGGACATTTTTGTTTGTGATGATTGTATTTTAATTCTGTGAGTGTCAAATAGTGATTTTGTATCTTCAGGGCTTGGGACATATGGGTATTCATAATAGTTAAATTCCTGAACGAATGAATGCTGAGCTCAACTCTTTCTCACTGACTCTGTCTCTTTGTTATCCACCCCCACCCTGTGCACATTTAGTCTTTGAATTCAGTAGGGAATAAGAGATGCACTTTCAGTGCATGACCTCAGAAGGGAAGATGGATTTACGTTCAGCTGCAGCAGCACTTATGATAAATTGCTTTGTGTGGAATGTGGATGACGTCCCTGGGGATGTCTTGTTTGAGACATGTTCTCGAAGCCTCAAAGGTTCCCAGTACCCGTGGCAGCAGGAGGAGGTAGGTGGTGGCGGGAAGCCCTTGCCAGTGATCTGGGCTACTTGCTGTGGCCAAGCTTTGAAAAAAGAGCATAATTCTCCACTCCCAGAGTTGACCTTGCCCTGAGCACGGGGAAAACTTCCAGTGGGCCTGGTGCAGATTGCATTTCCTTGTTATAGGAAGCAGTGGGACGTTTGGTCATTTCTGTGGTCACGTGATATCACAGCCGTCCAAGCTTCAAGTTCACAGCCACACTTCTGATCCTCAACATGGGGACCCAACCCTTATGGCCTGCACCCTCTCTCAGGGGCTCCTCCTCACTGTGGTAATATGTGCAATTTGGAACACTTTAGTCTGTCATTATATCTTCTCTCTCCGTGGGGAGAAATTTGGCTACATCTGGGCAATAAATTGAAGAATTGAGCAATTATCGAGTGAATTAGATCAACGTGGGCAGTTTATCTAAGCAGTGTGGGCCAAAACCCTTCTGAGTAGTTTTCAAAACTAGTCTGAAATATTGGTGTCATTCTGCAGTGTTCTGTTCTAGATTGTGGATGGTCCATCACCCTGGCCACGAAAAAGTCAGGGTTTTAGAAAGTCCGTTGAAAACCAGAGACTCTTCTCTAGGCTAGACAGCTCTTGGCCGCAGAGAGGGGGCTCCAGTTAGTGACTGGTGCTTTTGCTGTTTTTGCTGGGCCATGAGGTTTTGGATCTTGGTATTTTATATCAGAATGAATCTGATTAGTTATAATCTTTTAACTAAGGCTTCTATCAGAGGCTTTATTTAATGCCATTCTCTCTTTTTTTTTTTTTTAAAGAGGATTTTCACTTATATTTTTTTAAAGATTTATTTATTTATGCATACAAGCTGGGTACAGTTCAGAGACGTGGGAGGTGAGAGGATTCACCAGAGACAGAGTGGGGAGCAGAACAGGCAGATTGACTGAAATACACTGCTGAGGGGAGCAGCGGGCGAGACAGGAGAGGTCTGCTGTGCCATGTGGGGCCCCTCCCTGGCCAGGGATCGAACTTGCGCTGCTGTGCGGCAGATGCTTCACAGTGTGGCGCTCAACCCGCTGCACCACCAGGGAGGCCCCATGCCATTCTCTTAAGTCTGAATTCATAAATGTACAGCCATTATTATGGGGCATTGACTTCTTGCTTCTTAAATTCACAGCAGCTGTTCATGAGCAGAGCTGAGCTGCTTGTTCAGCTGAGTGTGGTGCCAGCAGGGCACGGGGCAGGTTCTCCATGATCAGAGCAGATGGGTCAAGGAGGAGACCTGGAGCCTTCGGTGGCTTTTTCAGGCTTTTATTACTCTTTATACCATTAGTGACCAGGTACATGGCAGGTGGCGAGGCTGGAGGCCAGGAGTCCAGCAGGCCTAGCCCCCGGCGAATCTCACTCACTCTGGGCTCTGCTTTCCACGCGTCTACATCTCTTTCTTCTCTCTGCTGGTGTCCTCGTGATTCCACTCGTATACTCCTGGTGTCTCAGCCCAGGTGCGCCCACTTGCGCATGCCCACACTCTCCTTGCGGTGTCACCATCAGGCCTGCGTGCAAGACCGGAGGTGTCCATCAGCACACCAATGGCGGGAGGGCGGGAAAGCCTGATCACTTTCATTTCCCCTACACAGGGTCACTGATCAGTACCAAGAGAGCCTTAAAATAGAGTCTTGGGAGGAAGAGGGCAAAGGTGGAATATACGCGAGGTTCTAGAGTGTGTGGTTTAAGGTGAGACTTTTCAGTATAAGGACTTGGTTTGATTAGGCAAATTTCATGATTTGCTAGTTTAGAAATAGTGGAACCATTGAGGTGAGGTTTTCATGTCTTAATGAGGTCATAAGCCTAGTTGAGTTATTTGTGTTACTAGTTGAGTTCTTTGGACAAGTTACTGAAAGTAGTAAGGGGTTTAATTTTTTTGATGTTAAAAAATTGGGAATAGCTGTTGCATATTTTAAATCACATTTCAGTTCTGCCTCTTGTGTATTTCAGGCTACCCCTGAATTTTAATCCCTATATGGTATTTATATTTTTTGGTGAATTTTAAGGTTATTTTAAATTATATAACTTATTGCAGAAGGACCTACCCTCTAAAATTAGTTTTCTACACAAGAAGCAACCTTTGAGACATGAGTATGATAAAAGATGTGATTGGAAAAGTATAAGGATAAAGCAGTTTTAAAAGAGATCAGCAAATGTTTTATTTAAAGAGGAATTATTAATAATAGTCATGATCACGGAGTGTGCAAAATACATCTAGTGCTTCAAAAGCACTTGCAAAATTATCCTATAACTTAGGAAACCTCAGTCCCATTTTTGATGAAAAGTTGAGATTATGAAAAGTTTAATAGCTTGCCTAGGGTCAAGGAACTAAAAAAGAACCAAAACTTGGGGCTGCCTGATTATAAAATCTGTCATGTCTCTCCAATCTACCTTTCTTTTCCCACTCACTAGTGTAATCTTGAGGAAGTATGTGATTTTGGGGTAAGGCATTTGAAAGTGGTTCTTTCAAGTGGCACAAAGCGAAACTAGACATTTGAGTGAGAAATAATGGTGATGTGAGCATCTACATAGGTTACCAACTTTGGCGCAAGAGATATTAGCACAATAAAAATGTGAATTATACTTCTCTCTGAGGTTCACAAGTCTAAGCAAGTTTAAACTCATACCAGATTTCAGCCTTGGGCAATCAGCCTAAGTATATGTCACTGTGATGCCAGAGTGGATGGAGATCACATATCTGTTACCCTCACATCAGTTAGAGAGTGGAGAAACTCTGCTCTATGGTGTGTCTCTTTGCCAAGAAATGATGAATACACAAAGAAAATGTGATAGTTGCTGGGACAGAGCCATCCTCATTGCCTCTGCTTCCAAAAATGGAGAGAAATAAATGTTTACTTGTTGGGGCCCATCTATCCCTTTAATAGTTACTGATGGAGTTGAAGCATCCATTTTCCCTGGAGATTTTATAGAGGTACGGGGTTCACCCAGAGCTTCACTGGTTTTGTGCATGTAAATTCAGCCTCCTTAAAGAATGAAGGGGCAGTTGTATAATTGCTTTTGAACAGTTGCTCTCCCCTATATAGCTAAGAAGCAGTTGCATTCAGAAATTGGAGTGTCGTTTAGAGTAGGTATTGTGTTAGTAAAAAAATGAACTTCATTAAATCTCACTTCATCATATCTCTGCAAAGATTGTTCCTCTTATTTTTCCCTCCTTTTCTTCTCTTTAATATCTATCACATAGTAAACCCTTTTTCTCCTAAACAGCCCAGAAAGATACAGCATTTACTGCACTCTGAAGAATTTCTAATGATTTATTCATTCTTCCGTATGACTTACCTCTACAGTCAACCAGTCGTTTATTAATTTAACAGTGAGTTGTTATTCTGAGTTAGACAATACTAGGCGTTGAGCACTCAGAGATGAAGGGATTTCACTCTCCAGACAATCAGAATCTACTGATAGGGGTATAGTTAGTAAATATAAACTCCCTATCAAGCCATCTGAAACAATTTTATGTGCAAAATAAAAGAGTATTATAAAAAGCCCATGTGTATTGAAAACAGAAATAAATGTACAATTCAAAAGTAATTTTTTCCTTCTAGCCTTTTCCCTCCATGTTTACATATAATTGTATGTCTAGATAGGATCATACTATATATGTGGCGGTTTCATTTCCCAGTTCTTTTCTTTTGTTGTTGTTGTTGAGTTACCTGGTTATTTACACTTAACATTACATTGTGAATTTAGCTGTATGTAACTAAGTCATTAAATAATTTTAATAGTTACATGATATTCTATAGTGCACTATGACTTATTTAATCATTTTTCTCCCATTAAAATACTGACATTTCTGCTATTATGAATATTGCAACAAACATCTTTGAAAATTCATCTTCCCTTATTTCTCTGTTTCTTTAGGCTAAATTCATAAAGATATAATGGGCTAGGAAACAGACACTTTGAGGAGTATGTGTGGGTTGTTAAAAATCTCTCATAAATGAGATTTTAATATACACTCCAGTCTTCAGTACATAGATGTTTATCTTCCTGTATCAAAAGTTTTTTTCCATTTGGGGATCTTGTTTTCATTGGCATTTGACTCCTGAAACAGGCCATATATCATATGTTTATTAGTCATTCATATGTCTTCTGTAAATTGTATGTTCTTCTCATTTTTCTTTGGGGTAGTTGCAGTTCTGTTGAAGTTTATGTATTGATGAAGGACATTCATCTTCTAGTTATGTCAAGGTGGGTTTTTTAAAACTCAGAAAACAATGTCATATGTAGTTGATGTGTATATTGTCTGTTGGATAATGGCAGCGTTTGCTGAAATCCTGTGTCGTCTTCCAAACTTTTCTCCTCAAATCTTGATCCAAATGCATTAATAGAGAAGTGAGTCAACATTGTCAGCTTCCAAATTTAATGAATCCAAGCTTTTTTATTTTTTTGAGCTCCTCTCTTACCATCTCAGTCTTTTGTCTTCAGATAGAGACCTCTGTTTTAGCTCCCATACTGCACGGAGTGATTCTTTGAGTTTCTGCAGTGCCTCTTCCCTTACTCATCTCTCTGCAGCCTTCACTTTCTCTGTCCTCCTCCAGCTGTCCCTCTCCCTTGCTACAGATGGGAAGCCTCCCTTTGGCCTTCCAGGCCTTGCTCCCACTCAGGGTCTTGCTCCCACTCCTTTCTGCATCGCCTTGGCCTGTGTTTCAGATTTATGTTTCTTGTGGACAATCCTAATGTACCTCACCTCACACCTTTAAAAACAATGCTTATTGAACAGTATATCAGCTGCAGGCGTATAACCCTATAAATCAACATCTGTACCTCACACCTTTGAGTCTAGTGTCTTACATGTGGAAACAGTAAATGTTGGAGTCAATGCCCAGTCTTAAACGTTCTGATTCAAGTATCCATGTTCTTACAATGAGTTAAATGATCTAGAGCTTTCTATAGTCTGATTTTTTTTTTTAAAGATTTATTTATTTATACATACAAGAGCTGGGGTACAGGCCAGAGTTGTGGGAGGTGAGAGGATTCACCAGACAGAGCGGGGAGCAGAACAGGCAGATCAATGGAAGCACACTGCCAAGGGCAGCAGCGGGGCGAGGCAGGAGAGGTCTGCTACGCCATGTGGGTCCCCTCCCTGGCAGGAGGCAGGGATCGAACTTGTGCTGGAGTGGTTGCGGTTTGCTTCATAGTGCGTTGCTTAACCCACTGCGCCACCAGGGAGGCCCTCTATAGTCTGATTTAAGGAGGTCTTCTACCAAAGTATTTTTTAAAAAACAGGTGAGGAGACTTTAGATAGCTGCGTGAAGAGGCCGAAGTGGGAGTGGAGAGCTCTGTCTCCTCTTGGTAAGTGCAAGAACATGCTTTCTGCAGCGTGAAGAAAAAGAAAGGAAACATTCATTAAAAAAGTAAAGGAAAGATGCCATTTTTGTCACTAAAATAAAATAAAATATTAGTTTTACAAGACTTTAGAATATTTCCAGACTTATATTAGTCTCTTTCTCCACTATTCCTTGGACAACTTAATTTTTAAAATAGTTCCATCTCTGGGTCTGCGGCTCCTCTTATTATTCTCCTTGTTTCTGCTTCAGGGTTCTCTCCATTCAGTCATTTGTGCTTCTGCCCTCTACATTACCTCCCACTTAAATTTCTGTCACCTCCAGCCCTCCTTAAACCGCCCCTCTTCAATTCTCAGCAATATCTCTGCGTGCAGCCTGCTCAGTTAGCAGCTTAACTCATTTCATTGTTACCTTAGTTTCTCCTCAAGCAACCATCCCAGAGTTCATACACACTAGATACGCAGGAAATATCTTTTGAATGAATTGATTACACATTTTGGCACCTTTTAAATGTCGTTCAAATGTTCAATTTGGAGGGTGGCGATGCCTTTGTGGTCCAGTGAATGGCTTCAATTACCACCATTCCCTTTGAGTGGAATTTTAAATGGTACCACTTGTTTAGCGTAAGCAGTTATGTGTTTGGATCCAAGCAGCCATGGTCCTCCCAAGGATTGGGGGATACTGGCCCAAACACACAGGAGAAGAATAGTTTCCCTGCCACATCTAACATTGTATTCTAAAATGCCTGTCTGAGTCATGGCAATGAATCACGGCTTCTAAAGCCACCTAAGCTCTCTAGTTGTGCTAAGAAGACCCACATTCAAATCTCGAACAGACTTTGCTATTTGAAAATGATAGGCTTCCGGGACCTTGGGTATCCTGTGTAAGAAGTTCCGTGAAATGTATAACAAGTTGTATACAGCATCAAACACATCAGTCACTTCATCCTGTGTACTGCTTTTCCCATTCGTACCTCTCTTTTGTTCTCGAAGATACACGCAATTATCAGACATGCGCAGCATGATCATGAGCAAGTATTATGTTCCACGTGTCTTGGGGACACGTTAAAACTCTGAATGTTGTTGCAGTTAACAAGGAAAACAACTGATATTAGTAATGAATGATGAGTAAATGAGTTCATTCATAATGAGTAAATACTTTGTCCATGGCATTCTCTTTGGTGATGGGGAGGGGGTGTACCTGTTTCCTTTTTGGTCTAATTGAATACAGATTTGCCGTGTACTCAAGCATCAGTTAAAAACTGTTATTCGTGATGGAGTCATCTTATTCATATATTTTAGGAGTCAAAATTCAGTAAGAGTTACTTTTCAGTTGCAAAAAGAATAAAAAATTACTCTCATCACATCATTTATACTGATATATATCTTAGTTTCTTTCACGCTTTCATTTGACAAAACAAACTTTTGGGACACTTTCGCGTTTTTGTTGGATGACCGCGTTGACTTGGGTTCTCGCCCTTACCAGTCTGAGTTGATGAACTTGATTGGTGGATGACAGGAGTGACTGACGGCTCTTCACACTGCGAGAAATGTGTTTCTTTTCAGTTTCAAGTTGAAGAAAAGGAGAAGGAGGGGACTCTTGAGAATTTTTGGTTTTGTTATTAGGTTTTCAGCATCCATAATATTCATAAACAATGGAAACAGCTGTCTTTAATAACTAAGCCCACTAACTGAAGGAACAGAACACACGCCAGAAAAACATCAGACTGTAAGGATTTTTTCCGACACAAAATTTTCATATATTGAAGCAAGATTTCATTTATAACCAAACTGGATGTTTACTCTAAACTTCTATCATTAAGAATAACCACTTATCCAGCAAGAGGACAAGTGCAATGAAGATTTTGGTATTTTAAACAATTTTCCTTTTGCTACTATATTGTTTTGAGTGGTTTTAGAACCACTCAAGTGAGTTCTGTATTTTTAGGAAATATTCTTAAGGGCCAAAGAACCACTGGCTTGGGTATGAGGGACCTGAAGTTCTGGCCTACTTCTGTCACTGGCTAGTTTTGTAACTTGACACTTTTTTACTAGCCTCTCCAAGACTCAGTTTCCCCATAAGCGAAGCAAGAGCTTATGAGAACGTCTCCATTTCTGTAATTCCATAATTCCCCAACTCAGAAAAGACCTTTGTTCTCAGGAAGCAAGTTGCTTGACAGAAGGTAAATGGCAGTTAGAAAATTATTTTTTTTCTAAAATAATAATCATCACTGAATCTTAAAATTATTTTTAAATTTATGCACAGTAAAATTTACTTTTTAAAAAAGATTTATTTATGCATATAAGAACTGGGGTACAGGCCAGAGGGGTAGGGAGTGAGAGGATTCACCAGAGACAGAGTGGGAAGCAGAACAGGTAGATCAACCAAAATACACTGCTGAGGGGAGCTGTGGGGAGACAGGAGAGATCTGCTGTGCCATGTGGGTCCCCTCCATGGCTGGGATCAAACTCGTGCTGCAGTGACTGTGGAAGCCCCACAGGGTCACTAGCGAGCCCCTAAAATTCACTTTTTAACACATATGAGTTATGACAGATTAAGCCATAATCCATTTTAAAATAGTTGTTAGAAATGATACACAAAGACGCAAGAAGTTATTTTTAAAGGGTATTTAATAAAATACCTTTTATTGTAACCATACAACTTGCATTATAAAACTAAAAAGAGAAGCTATTTTGACTCTTCAATCATAAAGCTTCTCTAAAGTTAAGATGTGTCTGGTACTACCAGTATGTCAAGAACAAGGAGGTAGAGAGACATAACCATTTTTGGATCTCATGAATCTCTTCATTATGAAGTGTATTTGTAGGTTTTGCTTGTAGAATAACAATTAGAAGTTGCACAAATTTTCTTCTCTTTGGCTCCTTTACCTGTGCAGAAAAATTGGATGGATTGAGAGGCGGAGAGGGGACTTGGATTGTAGGGTCTGTACTAATGCTGACTCGCTGGGATCCAGTGTGTCTGTTGACTGCACATTCCTGGGCTCATAACTTGAGATGGAAAGGCCTTCCTGTAACGTGATGTGCCTCCACATTAGCGTGAAGCCAGGCAGTGTGAGACTGATGTTTTTCTAGCAGAGTTTTGCGGTTCTCCAAGGAGAGATTGCCCTCCAGCCTTTTTCGCAGTCGATTCCTTGAGCCTGGGCACGTGTTCTGCTGTTGCTTCCTTCTTGGGTCTAAGGGTTGTTCAAATATTGGTCAGAGGAGTCTGAGTTTCCCATGGGGTGGGGTAGGCATGGCCAGTGTGTTAACAAAGTCAGGGAGCAGCAGGTGAGCGCTCTTTATTTCACCTGAGATCTCACCCCATTGAAGAAAATAGGCCTGGGGGTCTCCCTGAAGGCGCAAGGGGTTAAGGTGCAGCACTATAAAGCATCCACTGCACAGCAACATGAGTTAGCTCCCCAGCCAGGGAGGGGACCCACATGGTGCAACAGACATCTCCTGCCTGGAGCACTGCTCCCCTCAGCAGTGTACTTCAGTAGATTCTGTTCTGTTCCCCACTCTGTCTCTGGTGAATCCTCTCACCCCCTGTACCTCTGGCCTGTACCCCAATTCTTGTGTGCATTAAAAAAAAACCACAAAAAGCTAAAGTTTAAACCACAGTTTCCTGGTTTGGTTTTCTGAGGAGAAACCTACCAGGTAGTTTTTAGTGTCTTGGTTTTTGCCTTTCCCACAGAGACGCTGTGCCAGTGCTTTTCTTTATGCTTCCTGGGAGATAGCATTTTCCAGTCAGTCATTCTTTTTCTTTTCATTGAAGGAGCAGCTGCATTTTACCTAGTGTTTCTTCGTAAATAGGGAGGTTAAAGCTCCCAGCTAGTAGTATTCAGCCCAATGGAAATACAAAGTGAGCCTCATAGGTAATATCTCATGTAATAGCCTCATGTAAATATCTAGTAGCCACATTTTAAAAAGCAAGAAATAGGGCCTCCCTGGTGGTGCAAGGGGTTAAGTCTCAGCACTATGAAGCTATCCTCAGCCACTGCAGCATGAGTTCAATCCCCGACCAGGGAGGGGACCCACATGGCACAGCAGACCTCTCCTGCCTTGCCTGCTGCTCTCCTGTCTTGCCTGCCGCTCCCCTCAGCAGTGTATTTCAGTTGATCTCTCTGTTCTCCTCACTCTGTCTCTGGTGAATCCTCTCACCCCCATAGCTGTGGCCTGTACCCCAGCTCTTGTATGTATAAATAAATACATCTTTAAAAAAATAAGCAAGAAATAAACAGGTGAAAGGAAGTTGAATAACATACTAATCTAAACTTTATTCCAGTGTTATTATTTAATATGTAAGCATTATGAAAATATTACTGGGGCATTTTATATTCTTTTCTCCTTTTATCTGCCAATGTGTATTTCATACTTACAGCACTTCTTATTTCAGACTCACCAAATTTCAAGTACCCAGTAGCACTTGGAGTCGGTGCTAACATCCTGGACGGCACAGGCCGAACCAATGGCACTGATAACAAAGTGGACCATCTTGCTCACACAGAAAGGTCCTTCCCTCTTGGCTAGTCCATCCGTGCCACATTAGTATGTGCCAGTGCATATTGTGCCAGGAAGTCAAGAGCAGCTGGAAGTTAGTTGCCAGCCAGAGTAATTCTTTTTTTTTTTTTTTGAAGATTTTATTTATGTCAAGCCCTGGGGTACAGGCCAGAGTTGTGGGAGGTGAAAGGGTTCTCCAGGGACAGAGTGGGGAGCAGAACAGGCAGGCCGACTGAAGCACACTGCTGAGGGGAGCAGCGGGCGAGGCAGGAGAGGTCTGCTGCGCCCTGTGGGTTCTTGCCCTGGCCGGGGATCAAACTGACACTGCAGTGGCTGCGTAAGCCCCACATTAAGGTGTTCAACCCCTTGCACCACCAGGGAGGTCCCAGCCTGAATAACTCTAAGGTTGACCCCCTCTGCTCCGAATTCTCCAACGCACGCCTTCTTTTTCAGAGTTACAGCCAGCGTTCTCCCTCCCAACCTTATCTCTAAGACACCTCCCTCATGCCTTTCTAGACACGCTGGACTCCTTGCCATTCCCTGACCATGACAGCCCACTCTTGCTGCAGATCATGTTTGTAGAATCTTCTGCCTAGGGTTTTCTTAGGCCTCAGGGTTTTCCTGAAATGTAATCTTCTTAGTGAGACCTTTTCTACCAAATACTATCTAAAGTGATGATGCTAATTTGCTATCAGCTCCCTCTGTCACCTGACCTTGTTTATTTCTTCCCTACCTTTTTAAAAAAATTAATATATATTTGACGAGTGTAGTCCCCTTGGAATTCCCACCACCATTCCACCAGTGCACCATCACCTCAGTCCCTTGTGCTCTTCCTGCCTTATCCCAGTCCCTCTCCCTGGCCCCCCACCACAAAGTGTCTCTGATTTGTCTTTGTCTTTTTGTTTGTGTTGTGTTGTGTGTTTTTTCTAATAGTTGTTGTTCTTTTCCTTGAGCCCTTTTTTGTTTCCTTTATATTCCTCCTAAAAGTGAAACCGTCCAATATTTTTCTCTTGCCTTCTGACTTTTTTCACTGAGCATCATCCCTTCTAGCTCCATCCCTGTTTCTACAAATGACTCTAGCTTATCCTTTTTGATTGCTGAATAGTATTCCATTGCATATACACCTGCTTTACTTGTTTTACCTCCCTCTGCCCTTGTAGAATAAGATCCATTAACAGAGACGTTGTTTCCCTTGTTGCTGTGTCCACACTACCAGAAATGGAGCTTGCACAGTAGGCACTCATTAAACATTTGCTGAATGGATGGATAAATGAACAATAACAAGCATTTGCCGTTTGTAAGAATTCAGAATTCTGATATATCGCTAGTTTAACCAACAGTTACTCCATACTGTCCAAGACAAATGGAGTAACCTTACTTACTTGGAAAACACAGCAAGAGCAACTGTACATTAACTTTGTTAGGGTTTGGAAGAACCACGAATGGGCCCTTATATTGTTCTCCAGGTCAGCAGCACTCAGTCGGTGTGTGGTCAGTTCTCAAGTACAGACACTTCTCTCTTTTATTTATTTATTTCTTTGTTTTTAATATATTTAAAAAATAATTTTGTTAAACATTTTTAAAAAATATTTATTTATTTATGCATACAAGAACTAGGGTACAGGCCAGAGTCGTGGGAGGTGAGAGGATTCACCAGAGACAGAGTGGGGAGAAGAACAGGCAGATCGACTGAAATACACTGCTGAGGGGAGCAGCGGGAAAGGCAGGAGAGGTCTGCTGCTCCATGTGGGTCCTCTCCCTGGCCGCCAGTAGGGATCGAACTCATGCTGCAGTGGCTGTGGTTTGCTTCATAGTGCAGTGCTTAACCCACTGCACCACCAGGGAGGCCCCGCTTCTCACTTTTAAAGGGTGATGTCTTGAAATGTCAGAGTGATTCACATTGGTGAGTTCTTGAATGTTTTTCCTTTTTGGGAACTAGATACTTAGGAATTCTCAAAATCTAATAACTCAACTTGAAGAGTGAATGGGGCAGGTTGGATAATCTCCTGTATCTTTACAAATCCACAAAAACTTCAAACAATCCTCTCTCGCCAGTTTCACAGAGTTCCTGAGAACACGTGAACATGTCTGTGGGGTTAAGGCTGAGTGGTAAGGTGGGCTCTTGTTGGCTGGGTGTGTGTGGGGAGCAGGGCGAACCATGGTGTCGAATGATGCCGTGATTCTCCGGCTGCTGAGGGAGGGTCTGTCAGAAGCCAGAGGCTTGTGAGAGGCAGCCTGACTCTTCAGCAGACAGGCCAGTCTAATTTAGATGCCAAGCAACTTTCTTTGTCTTTCTTGTTTTTTTTCCAAGAACTTTGGAAGGGCTTTGCAGGAGGGAAATCTCCAGTGTTGGAGAGGCTCTCTCAGGATTTTGTGGCTTGCAGTGTTGAGGTTAGCTGGGATCTCTCAGCCCTCTCTCCTCCTCCCTGCCTGCTCTCAGTCCCTGAACATAAAGTTGGCAGTGACTGTAAATACATTTCATACTAAGTCATTGTTTCTAGCAGTGGAGCGGCCTTTTACCGTTCTCTTACATGTTCCCAGAGAGGAAATCAAACCTTTGTCAACAACTGATGAGTCAAAACTCAAGATGGAAGTTTTTAGATGATGATTCTCATTTTGCTTTCCTTTACCTGCCTGGACATGGGGAACAGGGGATTGCATGAGCTGAGAACCTCCAGTTTGGTGACTGGAACCCTAGAATTTTAAGATAAGGAGGTCTTGTGCTTGTGTATAGCTTGATAAGGCAGTTTTAGATTAAATCCAACAACCTCAAACGATGGCTAGAAGGTCTTATATCTGCAAGTAGTATCATAGAAAGCTTTGTTCTGGAACCTTATTTATATCATGCGTAATTTTTGTACTGCTATGTTTTAATTAGGAGAAAGGTTTTAATGTATTTACAAAAGATACAGTTTGATAAGGACTTCTGAATTTGTTTGTTTACTTTGGGGGGGTCTGAAATCAGTTTCCCCTTTCCTTCTGGGACCCATGGGTGAGAGCTGGTCACGGAGCAGAGAAGATGAAGTTCAGTGTGTTGGTGACTCAGTTCCTGTCCTCCCCACCAGCCTCATTAAATGGGGCCAAATGAATTTCAAAGGCGGCTGTTGAAGGATGCATACACCTGGGGCCTGGATGGGGGTGATGAAAAGACATGATGGGAAGGAGGGAGGAGCAGAGGGAGGCCATAGAGAACTCATTTTATCCCCCAATCTTTATTTCTTTTTCTTTCCTTCAATTTATTTCTTCCAAATACCTTATTTATTTCTCTGCCGCCTCAGAGGTTAAAAGGTAGCCATGACTGCAAATGAGTTGGACACTTGTAAGTGTTTAGTGGCAGTTGTCATATCCAGGGCTTCATGATCTAGATCTGCAAGAGTTCTGTATCCGTAGCGAACTGGTTAATAATGGTTTCTTCCTCTGATCTACCTAATGCCCTTTTCTGTAATAAACCTACGAATCTCATAATTCTCACATGCAGATTACCCACCAGGGAAGAATATAAAATAGAGAGGAAGTTTAGGGACAGCATGAGCAGGTAATGTTTTTTTTCTTTTGCAAAAAAAAGCTGGGGTACAGGCCAGAGGTGGGATGGTGAGAGTATTCACTAGAAACAGAGCAGGGAGCAGAAAAGACAGATGGACTGAAACACACTGCTGAGGGGAGCAGCGGGCGAGGCAGGAGAGGTCTGCTGCGACCTGTGGGTCCCCTCCCTGGCCAGGGATGGAACTTGGGCTGCAGGGGCTGTTGCGGAAGCCCCACGGTGCAGCGCTCACCCCCTTGTGCCATCAGGGAGGCCCTCCAGGTAATATTTGAAAAGGAGCTGTGTGACTGAATATGCCAAGCCCTTAGTACCCTGGTAATTCTGGCACATTTTGGTGTGGGAAGTGAGACCGCTCATTCATTCACTCATGTAGTAACAAGTTTTGCAGTGACCTAATAGAAGTTAGGGTATGGCTCTGTTTTAAGTGCTGGGAGTACAGCAGTGAACTAAATGTAAAAGAATGCTCACCTTGTGAAGCTTGCACTCCTTAGGGGAGTTAGGTAATAACAAGGAGAATAGCAAATACATGTATGTGAGAGAACAAAAAGTGCAGAGGAGAAAGCAGAGAAGGTGGAGAGATGGTGTCGGGTATAACGTGTGTAATGATTTTTAATAAGGGGATCTGGGAAGGGATCACTGTTGCCTCCCTCATGTGCCTGGAAGCATTGGTCCTCAAACTCTACTAATAACTAGTCGAAATGCACATCTCTGTTAAATGAAAAAAGGAACTGGTGGTTAAAAAACCCTCATATTTGACTGGACTAAATGATTCGATTTCAAGATACTGTATTGATTTCACATTGCTATTCCCTTTCTGAACTGATAGCTGATGCTTTGAGTTATAACTATTTTTTTAAAAAAAGATTTAATTTATGCATTTCAAGAACTGGGGTACAGGCCAGAGGTGTGTGTGTGTGTGTAAGTGAAAGGGTTCAGAGACAGAGTGGGGAGTGGAATAGGCAGATCAACTGAAATACACTGCTGAGGGGAACAGCGGGTGAGGCAGGACAGGTCTGCTGCGCCATGTGGGTCCCCTCCCTGGCCGGCAGCAGGAATCGAACTCATGTTGCATATGCTTCATAGTGTGGTGCTTAACCCTTTCTGCCACCAGGGAGGCCCTTGAGTTGTAGCTGTTTTAGGGTCTGGTGTTGTGCAATTTTTTGAGAAGATACCGATACCGATACCGATGTCCCTTTTTTTTTTTTTTTTTTAACAAATGAGTTCTAGGTGACATGCTTCTCATATTTCCCTCAAAAATATTTTCATGAGATTGGAAAGTAGCACCAGTGTTCTAAAGAAGCAAATTTGTCATCTTAGATCATGATCGAAATATCACCTATCTAGTACCCCAAGCAGAAATGATTAACTGGAATTTCATCATGAGGAAATAGTCATAAATCTGAATTCAGTTTTGGTCCAGATTCCTAAAAGTGTTGTGAAGAAAAAAAAATTGGGTACCTCTTCTAGATTAAGTTAAATGAAAGAGGCATGACAACTAAGTGTAATACATGATCAAGGATGGATTGGGTCTTGGTGAAGAAACATAAAAGACTTCATTAGGAAAGCTGGGGAGATTTGAAGATAGAATGTACATTGGATAGTAGTATTCCATTCATATGAAATTTCCTAAGTGTTTGTTTTCTTGCATGCCTAAGAACTCTGGCTAGTATATATTATTTTTTTCTTACAGAATTAAAAAATACAGAATTTTGATTTCAACCTTTTATTTTAATAAGGGTATTGTAACATGTAGTATAGTGACTAAAGTATTTAAACATTTTTCTAAGATAATTACCGTATTCTTTATTTAAATACATAGATATATTTGACACTAACTTTAACATCCTAAAAATGAAAAATAAAATGTGTCTTTAAATTCTGATGATTTTGGTTTTTGTCTTCTTCATTAAGGATTAGGTTTTACAGTGCGTGAGTGAATCCCTAAAATCATCATGTATTTTTGGTTAGGTTTCAGGGTAAAGGATACACCTGTCATTTGCCAAGGAAAAGAGAAAGAATAATGATAAAACCAGAAAGCAGAGCAGACACAAACAGCCAGAGTTAAATCTGATGAGTACTCCAGAAATTAAAATTGCCAATCTGTGATATTTTCTTTGGGAAGCTGCTTCTGCTGGGAGCAGGAAGCACTTTCCAGGACGGATCATTGACCTGATCCTTAACTAGCAACAGGCTAGATAGACAGAGGGACATCACCGTGTCTCCGGGAGTGGCCAGAGATGTGCTGATAATGTAGGTGTGTTATTTGCAAACAGCGATATTTTAGTTCTTGGACACTTTTCCAATGCAGTTTATTTCTTCATTGGGAGGCAATTGGAAAAAAGGAAATTTCTTTGGGATGGAAAGTTCATGAATTTGCTGGCCATTGCATTACCTCTAGTCCACACTGACACAGATAAGAGAGCACCCAATCTGCAGATTATGTGATTGCACTTTCTAGAAATGCAAAACAGGCCAGAATGAGAGCTTTCTGGAGAACTCTAGGCTTTTCCACTTATTCCCATGGGCCAGCTCCTCTCTGCCAGGGTACCCTGCTAAATATCATTTTGTGACAGTTTTTTTCTGGATTAAGTCAGAATTCAATGAGTGATAGTTAAACCTTGACCTGGCATAGCTAATACACATATCTAATCGAATACAGGTATCTACACATATGTTATACATGTTTATTAAGATAAATAGTGTGAGATAAATCTTAGAATTTTAGCATTAGAAAGGACTTTGAGATAATCTTGGGACCCTGAGCAAATTGTTTGGTCACACATGGAGGGTGTTTCTCATCCATGCAACAAGGATCTTACTGTAATCATTGATGCTTAATCCTTTTTATATCCTGTTCTTAGGGTAGGTTAAAGCTTTTTGCTTATTAGGTTAAAATTAAAGTTTTAATTTTATTGCATTTGACGAGGTTTCACATGTACATGTACATTGCTAAAGTATAAGGTGGTAAACAGTGAATATTAAGTCTTCTACCTTGTTACTCAAGGTCCTAGTTCTCCCTGGAGATAATGTAGACATCAGGATTTCACGTATTCTTCATAAATAGCCTATGCATTAACAGCTATAAAACATATTCTTTTCCATTTATATGTATCTATTATCCTTAAAATTGTAGTATTTTTACATACTCTGTTGTATGTTGCTTTATTCACTTAATTATATATCTGTATTACTTCAAATCAAGTTTTTTAAGACCTGCCTCATTTTTTTAAATAGTTGCTATTTAAATTTAAATATCATTATTTTAAATAGCTGTTATTCCATATATATATGATACTTTACTCGTGTCGAGTAATTTATTTATGAATGTAAATATATATTCTTCCAATATTTTGCTACTATAAACAATGATGTAATTAATATACCTTTGTACCTATTTCATTTTACACATGTGAAAATATTTCTTTAGGATAAATTCCTACAACTAGAGTTGCTGAGTCAAAAAGTATATGTATTTTACTTGATTTTTTGGAGTTACCAAACTGTTCTCCAATACAACTGTAGTGATATTCACCTCCACTAATAGTGTTTGATAGCACTTGTTCGTCCCCACCTTGCCAAGAGGGTATTTTTATTGTTTTATTTTGTCAATATGAATGAAAATTTTGTTGTAGTTTAGTCTTTTCCTACTATGAATTTAGATTAATATCTTTCATCTACTGCAAGGCCTCAAATTCAAAACCATTGTGTAAAACTTTTTCAGATTTCAAAAGTGTTAAAATATAACAAAATTGATGAAATATGATACTTGAGTCATGTGTATTTCCATTTTTGTGAAGTGTCCTTTGTTTATTTCTCTGCTAGGTTGTTGGTCTTTTGTATTGATTTCCAAGAGCCTTCATGAATTAAAGAAATTGGCCTTTTGTTTGTGATATGTGTTACATTT
The DNA here is from genome assembly GCA_019455555.1 of Galemys pyrenaicus. Lineage (NCBI taxonomy): Eukaryota > Metazoa > Chordata > Mammalia > Eulipotyphla > Talpidae > Galemys > Galemys pyrenaicus. The sequence continues at coordinate 600,235 of JAGFMF010011657.1, read as the reverse complement.
TCCAATTTTTTGTAGTTGATACCATAGTATTTTTCATGCATATAAAGTATTTTTTTAATGTAGTTTGATGCATCTGACCTCTCTTTAACAATTTTATGTCATTCTAGGAGGTCTTTTCCATGCTAAGATTTGATTTTTCTTAATAGCCTGTTCTTATGCTGTTAAAATAAGGCAATCTTAAAAGGAAGCTTACCTTCCAGGTAATTCTGACAAGGTACCATCCTTTTGCTTGTCCACTGCTAAGGTCAGCAGTTAATCTACATCCAACTTCCCCTCGTCACACATCTTATAAACCACACGCTGCAAGTGTGCTGTCTCTTCACCTCCATGGCTCCCTACATGTGATAGCTTATGTTCGCTCTCCCCCCTTCCATTCCTCTTCTACTTATCTTTGAAATTCAGCTCAGATGTCATTTCCTGTGAAATCTTCTCTGGTCTAGCACATTGTTGTTTAATTTTGATTCTGTTTCCAGATCATTAAGAACATCTGTATTTGCCACGTATTAGTAATTTTTTAATAAGCTTCAGTAGAATTTTTTTTGATCATTTTGAATAACACATTTTTAGGAGTGTGAATGAAATAGTCTAAAGTCTACTTCTAATATTTAACTTAATTATACATTCATATTTAAAATCACTTAAATAAACTGCTATTTAAGAAAACTTTTCTAATTCCATTTCATACAATGCATTCAAGCTGATTATTCACATTTTCATCATGAACCTTTTTTTTAAATATAAATTTGGGGAGAAATGACATATTTATTTTGCTTATTTTTTAAAGATGTATTTATGCATATAAGCACTGGGGTACAGACCAGAGGTATGGGGGTGAGAGGATCTACCACAGACAGAGTGGAGCAGAACAGGCAGATGGACTGAAACACACTGCTGAGGGGAGCACTGGGCAAGGCAGGAGAGGTCTGCTGTGCCCTGTGGGTCCCCTCCCTGACTGGGGATCGAACTTGTGCTGCTGCAGTGGCTGCAGATGCTTCATAGTATGTTGCTTAATCCACTGCGCCACCAGGGAGGCCCTCCCCCTGGTGTTTTTTATCTGGACATTGGAGACACTCTGGTTCTGTCTCTTCTGCAGAAACACTCCACTTTTTCTTCTTCTGCTCTCAAGATTCTGGCATCTCAGAGTGTAGTTCATACAGCAGAAAGAGCAGCAGCAGCAACACTGGACTCTTGATGCAGTGCCTCTCAGGCTTCAATGTGGGTGGAATCATCCCGAGGAGCTTGCTGAAATGCAAATTCCTATTCTGTAGGTCTGGGGTGATGCCCAAGTTGGTGTGTGGATACACTTCCAGTGCTAAGAATAGAGAATGAGGCTGGACCTTTAAGAATCTATTAGACACTTGTTTGGCTGCTCTGAAGGTATCTCTGGAAGGAAATACAAACTGTACTTTGCATATGCAAAATTTCACAATGTGATTGAACTTCCTCATCCTTCTACCTCTCTATGAAGATGACTAACAATTTCCATTAAAGGAAAATCTTTCAAACTGAATATAAATAAGGACTGTGCTGCTTTCAGTTGATGGGGCAAGAAAGGCAACCTTATACTGTACCTTGGAATTCCTTTGGCTAAGTGGACAAGTGCATTCCAGACACCGGGATCCTTCTTAAAAAAACTGCTCCTTTGTGTGTATTTTTTCTCTGCAGATATGAAAAATGAAGGCCAAATGCAAATTGCAGCCCAAAACTTAGTGCTTGAGGTTTAAAGCCAGTAATATTTTCCCTGTAAAATCTCTTTGGAAAGTCTTTCTGATCTGAGTCAGCTCGGGTGAACCCATTTTCTGAAATTTTGTTTCTGGAAGCATTTAATTGAAAGGAAAAACCCAAAGTATGCATCCAGAGTTGAATGTCATGGAGCAATTGGGAGAACCTCAAAATAGCAACAATGGGAATAAAAGAAGCCAAATGAAATCTGCAAATTATTAGGTTGAAATTGGTAAGGGGCATAGAAACTTAATAAGAGGGAAGTAAGAGAAATCAGTTTTCCAATACAAACTCTAAACTAAGATGTACAAAGGAAGACTGGGAACCAGAAATTTCTGTGAGCTGAAAAGGATGGTAAAGGCTAAAAGTTCAGTGTAGTCGGGATTCCGCTCATTTGAGCTGGATTTCCTATGAGAGCTTTTTAGTTTCAAAATCGCCTTTATCTTTTTTTTTTTAAAGATTTATTTATTTATGCATACAAGCACTGGGGTACAGGCCAGAGGTGTGGTGGGGGGGGGTGAGAGGATTCACCACAGAGAGCTGGGAGCAGAACAGGCAGATC
>JAGFMF010011657.1:581750-597901 GCA_019455555.1 Galemys pyrenaicus | reverse complement strand
TCCCCTCCCTGGCTGGCAGCAGGGATCGAACTCGTGCTGCGGTGGCTGCTGTTTGCTTCATAGTGTGTTGCTTAACCCACTGCGCCACCAGGGAGGCCCTCAAAATCGCCTTTAAATGGCAGTCCTCAATGTATCCTTTTAGGACTTCTCACAAAAATAACCCTCCAAACCCTCAAAAACTATAACCTCAAGAACGCTGAAAATTGAAGTAGAAGACTAATGGCTGGTGTCTGGAAAGAACAAACATTTATATAAGGCAAATAAGTTCTAGTGAAGGAAATTTACTTGATTTTCAGTTTACTGCATCTTTAATTTCCCTGTGTTTATACTCACTGACTGAAAAAGAGCAGAATGTCTTATCACTTCTATTTCCCATTCTCCAATCACACACTGTGCTTACATTCATTCTGTTTCTCTCCCTTCCCCCTCCCTTTCACACACACACACACACACACATACACACTAGCAGACTAATTCTTCCTATATCCCTTTTCAAAGTGTTACCATATAAATGGGAAGGTATGTACCATCTTAAATCCTGGAGAACAGTCAAATCATAGAAAATATTGATATGTTATTAAAACATGCCAGAGCACTACATTACTATACCAAAAAACTTTTTATAAACAGCAATCACAACCAAATTAAACGATCAAAGAAGTATGAACAACTGACTAGAATAGGCTGATAGAAGGAAATTAAATGACTTCAATAATAAAAATAGACCTAATGAAATTCAGATGGAATTGATATTTAAAATTTAGCAAACTAAGGGGTCTGTACCTGAGGGCAGAAACCAATTAAACATGAATAATGATGTAAGAAAAGAGAAAGACTTAGTTGACATTTAAATAAAAAAGAAAATTAGGAAATAAAAACTTTTTAAAAAGAAATAAAATTTAGCACTCTTGTTTTCAGACTTTATTTTAATAGAAACATATTAACCCAAAATTTTTGAAAGGCTGGTCATATTATTGGTTGTCAGATTTCTGGAAACTTGAGAAGTCTCAGTCTGGAAGCCTGGGCTTGGTGATACCATAACAGGAATCATGATCTTCTCCGCCAGTCCCAGGTCACTACAGTTCCTGTTTCAGGGAGTGGCAAAACTCTTTGTCCACTTTAAAGCCAAACAGGAAATATCCATCCACTTCCTTCTCCCCACTCCTAGCCCATCCTTCAAGTCCTGCAGAGTTGGTATCATAAATATTTCTTGGATCGATTTCTCTCCATATTTACTATTTCTATTCTCATTCAAGCTGTTAACATACCTGAGTTGATCTCCTGGGGTTTTCTGAATTTTCTCCTTAAAAATTTCTATTTTGTGTTATTATTTTAAAAGTTTTAATAGGGAAATTTCTTATTTTGCACTCTTCTTTGACGACAAGCCTATTGAAATGTAACTTAGGCATAAAATTCACTAGTTTCAGTGTACAGTTCAGACAATATTTAGTAAATTTAGCGTTGTGCAATCGTTACCAAAATCCAAGATTTTCTTTTTTATTTTAAAGATTTATTTATGCATACAAGAACTGGGGTACAGACCAAAGTTTTGAGGGTGAGAGGACTCACCAGCAACTGAGTGGGGAGCAGAACAGGCAGATGGACTGAAACACACTGCTGAGGGGAGCAGCAGACGAAGCAGGAGAGGTCTGCTGTGCCATGTGGGTCACCTCCCTGAACGGGAATCAAACTCATGCTGCATTGGCTATGGATGCTTCATAATGCGATGCTTAACCTGTTGTGCCCTCAGGAAGATCCCCCTTTTCCAAACTTTTATTATGGAAAATTACTGTATACAGACATCAAGAGAGCACTAAGTGTCCTTATGTGCCATCATAGCCATCAACTAAGTGCATTTTTTTTTTTCCTGATCTCTTCCTATATGGATTTTGAAGCACATTCCAGACATAAGGTTGTTCCAACTGTAAATATTTCAGTATATATTGTTAAAAGTATGGACTTTAAACAGAACCAGGAGCACATCGTCATATCTTTAAAAAACTACCAATAATTCCTTAACGTTACTTATTGTTCGGTCAACACTGAAGGTTCTCCCACTTTTGCATTAGTACGGTGTGCTTATTTGGATTAAAAAAGGTCCATATATTACAATGGGATAATACAGCTCTTAAATTTTTCTTCACCCAAAGTTTCCCTTTCCTTCCTTTTTAATTAATTTGTTGAAGAAACCAGATCATCAAGTACTAGAATTTTCAAGGTTCTTGGTTTTCTGCTAGAACCCACGTAGTGCCATTTAATGTGTTCTAGCCTTTGGGAACTGGTAATTTTATCTAGAGGGTTGACCAGACATAGATTTGATTTTCTAGTAGAAATACATCATATTTGGTACCATGAACTTTCATCAGGAGGCACCAGATGTCTTGTAACTGTTTCTGGGAGGTCAAATTTGATCTGTGGGTTGTCAGTCTGTTAAAGTTTCCCATCAACCTTCTCTTTAACAGCTTTAGTAGCTATTGATCATTTTCTACAGCCAAACTAAAGCCACCACGAACTTGTTTTTTATATGGTGAGGTAAACTTTTTAAAGTGAAAATCTGATCATGAGTTTTTTCTGCTTGAAACCATTAAAGACTTTCGGTGGCTCCGCTTCTGTTTCCTCCTTGCCCATAGCAATGAATCCAATTACAGTCCACCAGGATATTTGTCTGTTCCCTGATTGCATTGCAAATCCCATGAGTATGAGGACCTTGTGCTGTCTTTATAATTGCGAACCTAACACAGGATCTAGCAAATACTAATGCTCACTTAACAGTTGCTGGATGGATGAAATGAGTTAAAACAGCCAATGAATTAAATGAAAGGATGGTGACAACATCTGTGGAAAAAAAACCCGTCGTGTGGGATTTTTTTCTTTCCTAAATATAGGAAATATAGGAGAGGCAGGTACAGACCCCAGAGACAAAGGCGAAAGGAGTGGTTTGGGAAGAGTCCTGGAGATTTTGAGGGGCGACATAACTGAGCTCAGAGGTCAGAGGTGCAGGGAAGCCACTCCCTGTTTACGAAGAAGAGGCAGCGGATGGGAGACTCCCTGAAATGCACAGGATGGCGACATGTTTAGAGGGCAAAGCAAAAAGGGATTTCCTTGGGGCAGAGGTGCTGTGCGCTGTGCGTGTGAGGCAGCGCTGCTTGCTGCCACAGTGGGGCTTGCAGGCATTATTGTGATATTATTGTGATGCTGAGTCCAGGCCTGTCAAAGCAGCCATTCATCTTCCCTCCCGTGTGGAGTCTCCTCGCCACACTGTACCGCACTCTGCCAGCCCAGCACCATGCAGGGAGGAATTTCCTCCTTCTGGGGAGATTTAGCCACTGAAACAGCTAGTAGAAGAATTCTTAGTTGGGCGACTAAGGTCTTAGAAAATGACATGGAGGAATGAAGGTTGTAAATAAACCTCCAAAGTCTTTAGATACAGTTTATGTGTCCCCTGAATCAAATGGTCACGTGAGCATAATAGAAAGACTATCTGTATATCTTATACATTTTACATTAGCAAGAATAGCTATCAAATGATTCATTTTCATTTATCATTAATTTCATTAATTTTAACATACTGGCATATTTTCAGTGTTTTCTTCTTTTTATAAAATGCTTATAAATTTGTTTTGCTTTCTTACAATAATATGAAAATTGTGAGATGTTAATTTTTTCTTTTTCTTTTTTTTTTTTTGGCAGACTGCAGTTTGTTTGTTTTTCCTAGGGTTTAATTTTTTTTTTTTTCAAAAGAAAAGTTAAAAATCTAAACAAACGTCCAACACCATTCATTATATTGCCATCTGTCCATTCCCACTCCACCCTTCTTGCATTTGGTAACTTCAGATAAGTTATCAATGTTCACTAGTTTATTTTTATTTTTAAAATTCATCCACTTCAATTCCTTATAGGGGAAATCATCCATGATTATTTCAATCTTTCCATTTCATTTTGCGTAATCCTCTTGAGTAGTATTCCTTTGTGTGTATATATCTACACAAACACATCTTCTCTAGCCAATCTTGGATAACGCTTGGGTTGCTTCCAGATCTTAGCGTTTGAAAATAATGCTACAGTAAACATTGTGATGCATCTAAAATTTTTCAAATTGATGATTGCATATTCTTTGATAGCTAACCCAAAGGTAGGATTACTGGATTATATGGTAGTTCTACTTATAATATTTTAAGGAAGGTCTGTACTGCTTTCTAAAATGGCAGCAACAAGCCCTGCTTCTCCTCCCCATTCCACCAACGGAGTGTACAGGATGCCCCTGTCTTCATCATCTTGATGTCGTTTTTGGAGAGAGTGGGTTTAGAGAGCAGGGTCCTTGAGTTCTCACCAGAACTCGCCTTTCAGCTACACGTGTCCAGTTCCCAGGCGAGTTTCTCCACGAGGCAGAGACATTGGCTATATTACGGAGCAAGTGTATTAGAGAAAGGGACAGGAGATAAAGGACACCTGCAGACACACACGCGGGCAGGAAGAGCTGCCCCTTCACAGGGCAGGGCTGGGTCTTATCCTCCTCTTTCGGTGGGGAGGGCTCGTCTTTGTGAGCGCTTGATCGCTGCGGGTTTTGGACAACTGCAGAGCCAGGAGACACCGGAGAGTCCACGGTGGGCATCTCCTCTTTACCCTCTGGTCTGTTCTCCCGACACTCCTGCAGCAGCTGGTACTGCTGGGGTCTTAGGCCCTGTGATGAGGCACTGCCCCGGACCTTGATTTCTGTAGCTGGGTTTATGGTCCTGTCCATCCCTCTGCCCCACCTCCCGTGGGAGTAGGTGCTCGTCCTGCCTGCCTCCTTTCCAGTTTCTCTGTTCTTATCCTCTATCAGTCTCACTAGCCCTTGTTAGTATCTTTCTAAGGAAGCCCATTCTCATAGCTGTGAGAAGACGCCCATTCCCGCAGCCAGCACTGCTCCTCTCCTCTCGTCAGTGCACATCCTATAACAGTAAGACGTATGCACGTGGTACTTTTTGTAATTGATATTGCTATCATTGAAGTAAATCATGCTTAGGAGAATTTTCTCTCTGAGGACGCTGAGGTGCTGTGCAGCAGGAATGATTTGTACCTAACGTTCTTTGTGTCGGCTTGTGGCTGCAGGCACCTCAGCTGTTGCTATTGATTTGGGGCAAGTTACTTCACTGTTCATCCAATTTTCCATTAGTTAGAGTCACACAAACTATTCAGTTAATCATACAAAGGGAAAAGCATGTTCCCGTCTTCCTGGGCACATGCAACTTTTAATCGATTAGGGTTGCATTGGTTTTTCTCTATTGTCTGTTCATTCTGACCAGAAAGGGCTTGTGTGAAGAGGAGGCCCTCGAAACCTGTGGGCTGAATAGGAGGCATAGTTTCTGTCTCCAGGGCTCCTCGCCCTTGCTCTGAGCAATGAGATCAAGCAGAGAGATGTGAGGGAGGGCCCATCTGGGGCACAGGGCTCCTAGAAAAGAATTCTGTTTTTACGAGCAGGTAAGGTAGCATTTTGGAGTAATGACTTCAATGTTTCACCAGGATGAGACATTAGAAAACTCGATTACATGTATATATGGATACTGTAAAGTTTTAAGACTTTTAAAGGAAACTCAATCAAGACCATAATGTATCCATCCTCTGATTATTTTTAGTGCACTGATGAAAACTTGTGTTTTGGGTAGCATTTTTATTTCACCTCATATATATGTTTATCCTCACCCCAGAAAATAATGGGATGCTTGATGGTTACCTTACTGAAATAAAGAGACTGTGTGGCTCAAAAGTTCTTTGATCCCCAGCAACTATCCAAAACAGACCTGAGAGGGTTTTTCTGCTTTGATTGATTCTGGAGTAAGCATTGCATAGACCTATAGTCACTTTACTTTCTTGAATCTTCGATCCTGCCTCTTTGATGCAATGTCTAAAATATGTCTAAACCAAATGATTAAACTCATGAGTCTGGTATTTCTAAAATTCAACTTCCCCTTCTCTTTCAAAATTAGGACAGTATTTGTCCTGTCTGCCTCTGGCAGTTTGTCAGCTCTCAGGATTTCTCAGATTACTCACTGCATTTTAAGATCAAATCTTCAATTTCTTTCAGTTCCTGCTGCAGAATTAATCTGGGTATAAACCAAGACTTGAATTTAAGCGATTGGGTTTTTTTTTTTTCATCTTTTCACCTATAGTGCTTAGTGTGTTGACCTCATAGTTTCCAAATTTTCCAGTTTTATCTGAGTAAATTTCCCTTCATACAAAACACCTTTGTTCCTTTTACATCTCTCCTGCCAAATGCATTTTTCCAACTCTCAGGATTTTTTTTTGTTTTTGGTGGGGAGGTGTAAGTTGCATTTTATCACTTAATATGTGCTTATTGCAAATTCAGAATTTTGAGTTAATATGTTGGAGTCAATGATTTTTTATTATGTGACAAAAAATCAACTTAATTTTGAATCAGAAATCAAGTTGATAGTGAGCCCAGACTGTTCTGGGCCTGGGTGACTCAGGAACTGGAGAGTTGTCAGCATCTCCCTGGAAAGCCAGGCCTTCCACAGAGGTGTCCTGTTTACTGTGCTGGTTGAGCAATGCGAATTGTCAGTGGTCTATTGAAGGTGGTCATTTGAACTTGGGCAATTCTGGCTTTAGTAGGTAAGAGGTGGCATGCTGAATGAAAAGTTTTAAAATGCTGTCTTGTGATGCTAATGATTAGCCAGATTTGGGAGCCACTGAACAAAAGGGTGATTTTTAAACTTGAGTCTCCTTAAAGAGCTTGCTAAAATACAAATTGCTGAGTGCCACCCCCAGAGATTCAGATTCTGTAGGTCTGGGGCAGAGCCGGAGAATTTACATTTCAATGAGTTCCCAGAAGATGCCAAAGTCTTGCTGGTTCATGCTTTGAACAGAGAGCTTACCAGCTGATAATTGGCAGAAAGCCTGCCCTTTCTAACTTTTTCTTATTATTTCCAACATTTTAACTTCACTATCACCTGCGTGGCGCTCTCCTGCTAGATCTCCTGGGAGATGCAGGATTTTCTGTTGAGTGGCTCCACCAAAAATATTAAACTTGTCAACGAAAACCACCGGTTGCGTTTTATAAACGTGTTTTGGACATAGGTGCATTCACTTCAGTTGGCTTGAAATTCACTACTTGTCAGTGCCCTTAGGCAAAGCATGACCTGTGACCTGAGCAGCCTTTAGTAAATGTGAAATCACCAGCTCCTACACTGCCATTCAGCCTTACTTGCTAGGGGAAAACAGAAGATATTCATTGGAAGGCTTTAAAAACGATCTGTAGGAAAATAGGTTGACTTCAAAGAAAAGATATAGGAATATAAGGGAACATTTCCTCTCTTAGCAACCAAATGAAAATCTGCTCCTTTTGCCATTCCCTACCTCCACTTCCCTAAAATATAAAGGGAAGTCTCACCTTTAGCACATATTGAGACGTTTTATATGGCTTTAGTCTTTTAAAGTTAGCATGAGCAAGCAGAGATCGCGTATTAAAGGCGGGCTTCATTTTATAACCTTCAGATCCTCATTTAGAAAATCTGTGTATGAACCTTACCGTCACCTTGGAGAGGCCCTGGCAAAATTCTGCACACCTCACAAACACTTAGAGATGAAACCAGGCACCGGGGTGACTTCCACACTGCATTTCCAACCCTAAAGGTGGCTGGCACTTGTTTAATGCTTCAAGTTCCAGATCCTTTTGAAGCAGGTCTGCCTTGACTTTATCACAAATGCTTCCTGAGATGTTTCCTGCTGGAGAGAAACCATGTTGCAGTGGAATTTTTCTTTGGATGTTGTCTCAATTTTCCCTTATAAATCTGAAAGATGAAAGACAAATTCCCAGGAGTGAAAAAAAATCACAAAACAAAACCAAAAGAAGAAAAGAAAAAAGGAAAAAAAAAAACACATGTGGCTTTGTGCTTCATGTTCCTTGCTTCACGTTGGAATGAAACTGTGCTTGCTTTTGAGGCTGTGACAGCTGCAAGGTAACCTCCCTCACCGGCATCACTTTCACTCAGAGTAGGGCCTGACAGGTAAAAATATGAGTTTGCAGCAGGAAAGACGCCAGTGCCTCATCTACTGATAAAATTCTCATCAGTGCTCAGGTTGCCAAAAGAAAACCATGGGGTTTTGAGAGCAATATCTCCACGATGAAGAGTTTGCTGGGCAAATGATTTAATTACTTCCTGGAAATGAGGATCTCTGGGTGTGGGGTCTTGTTTATGAATTGCCTGTAGGATTTCATCACTATGTCTAGAATGTAGCTTTGGAGAAAATGGGGTGGGGGGAAGCATCATTCTCCCTCTTCAACTTCTAAACATACAGTGGAGACTTGGGTTGTGAATCTTTTATTTATTTTTTAATTTATCCATCCATGCATACAAGAACTGGGGTACAGGGATGTGGGGGATGAGAGGATTCACCAGAGCCAGAGTGGAGAACAGAACAGGCAGATGGACTGAAACATACTGCTGAGGGGAGCAGAGGGGAGGCAGGAGAGGTCTGCTGCACCCTGTGGGTCCCCTCCCTGGCTGGGGATCGAACTCCCAATGCAGTGACTGTAGATGCTTCATAGTGCAGTGCTCCACCCGCTGCGCCACCAGGGAGGCCCCTGGCTTATGATTTTTCATAAATCACATGTTATGGCAGCTGGGATTAAAAGGGTCCAGACCATTTAGACAACCAGAAATCGTTCTTGGTCAGGGGACCGAGATCAACGACTCCGCTACCAAAGGTTGACTTTTGTCTCAGCACCCCCACTCAGCTGTTAACTTCTGGGATCCAAGACACCGTAGAAACATTTCTCCTCCTCTGATGTGAGCTGTTTGTCCACTCAGCCCCGTAACCCTTGGAGAGAAAGTGCAGACTTTGTGGAACTTTTTTTGCCTGCTGTTGCTGAGTTAGGATCCTCTTGAAGTGATGTGACAGAAGCAGCGCTCTCATTCGAGTTCAGCCGGCAGGGACTTCTCATTTGCTTGCTGATTCATTTCACAAATACACGTGGAACTCTGCTGGGTGCTTGCCCTTGTGCTTCATGCTGGGGCACCTTGTAGGACACATAGCTCCTGCTCCCTGAGGCAGTGGTGTAGAATGAACACAAATACAGTAGCAATTACAGGGAGTGTAGGAAAAAGTTAGATGATACAAAGTGTTTATAAGCTCTACACAAGAGCAATTAGCACTGGGACAGCTATAGAAGGTGCCAGTGAGACTACATAGGAAGGAACTGACCTTCATCTGTGAGGGGGAGAAGCTATACTGTAAGATTTTCTTTTGTTAAAAAAAAATTATTTATGCATACAAGAACTGGGGTACAGGCCAGAGGTGTGGGGGGTGAGAGGAGTCACCAGAGACAGAGCAGGATGCAGAACAGGCAGACTGACTGAAATACACTGCGGAGGGGAGCAGCAGGTGAGGCAGGAGAGGTCTGCTGTACCATGTGGGTCACCTCCCCAGCTGGAGGCAGGGATTGAACTCATGCTGCAGTGGCTGTGGTTTGCCTCATAGTGCATTGCTTAACCCACTGTGCCACCAGGGAGGGCCCCACTGTAAGGTTTTCTGAAAGAAGGGTTGAAATATGGAGAATGAACTTGGATGTACCAGTAGAAAGAAAAATTTGGAAGAGAAGCAAATAGGACAGTGTGCACACAGGCTCAGATCAGAGAACTACCAGAGAAATCCTGAAACATTTTTTTACAAGATTTATTTATTTATGCATACAAGAGCTGGGGTACAGGCCAGACTCCAGGGAAGTGAGAGGAGCCACCAGACGCAGAGTGGGGAGCAGAACAGTCAGATCGACAGAAATACACTGCTGAGGGGAGCAGTGGGCAAGGCAGGAGAGGTCTGCTGCACCATGTGGGTCCCCTTCCTGGCCAGGGATCAAACTGGTGCTACAGTGGCTGCAGATGCTTCATAGTGCATTGCTTAACCCACTGCACCACCAGGGAGGCCCGAAATCCTGAAACATTTTAAAAGTGATTAGGGTGAGTAGAGTGAGTAGTGGAAGCAAGAGGTAGAAAGGACATGGAGATTTCTGTATTGGCTTTATCTTCTTACCCCCCCTCCTTTTAATTTAATTACTTAATTTACTTTATTGAGGTAAAATTGGCTTCTAACATCATGTAATTTTAGAAATACAGATTCGCAGCTCCTCCAATTGGACACTTACCTCAAAAATCCAACAGCCCTCTGCTACTCTGGGCTCCCTCCTCCCTCTGCGTTCAACCCATCCTTCACCTTCTGGTAACTTCTGTAGTCAGAATTTAGGGGTTATGCTTTTGCTTTATCTTTACTTTCATCCCAAGAGCAGAGAGGAGTCATTGAAAGACTTAAACCATGAAAAATCTAATGAGACTTCTCCCAGTGCACAGACAGTAGATTTGGGAGTGGGTCAGCGATGTGTTCATTTTCTCTTGTCTACTAGATTCTGGTCTCGGAAATCAGTGGGAACTGACTTTAGGGGCTGAGTGGAGGGTCTTGCCTGGAGTTTTAGATTTGGTGGAGAAGGGAAAGTCTCCAGCTTGGCACTGGGTGAAGCCATGGGAACAGATGGCAGTCACCTTTGGAACAAGGGCAGCAATGCTCAAAGTTTAGAGTGTGTAGAGTGTGTGTTAAGATGGCGGTCCTTAGGTTCCACCCAGTCAGTGTTGATTTGACAACCTGGGCACTTAATGGGAGTCTACTTGCATTTTACCTGAACTCCCTGAGTGATTCTGATGCCCATGTGGTCTGTGGGTTGTACATGGAGAAAATAAGCCACGAGGGTAAAAATGGCAAGTCTTGGAGAAAACTTGAGGGACAGGGTGACTGGATTGAATTACTCAGATTTCTGGATTGAATTAGGTCCAAGTCTCCTGAACCCAGCAGTCAAGAGCCCCAATCAGTAAGATGAAAACAGAGAAAGCAGTTTTCAGTGTACCTTGCAGTTACACATATCTTTCAGTGGGATTTCACTTCTTATGAATGCATTTTTCCCAAACAGGAAAATCAAATCCTTTCCCCTTTCTGAAGAGTTATTTCTTACAGCAAACACACACACATACACACCACAGATATGCTATGGATGTGCATGTGTGTAGGTTATGTGTAAAAGAGAGCAGAGGCTTTAGAAATAACATAGCGCTGTGTTTAACCAACCTCTGTTCTCACTGGCATTCATTTATAAAATACTTGTTTAATGCAGAGGGAGATGTTTTACAAATCCTGATGCAGGGAAATCAAGGCTCATGTGAGACATAGCTCCTCTATCTTTGGACAAAGTTCATGGAAATGCAGGAGAATAATTTTTTAATTTTTTGAAATTTGGGGAAATAGTATGGGTAGGATGAGTTTCACTGATGTATAGTATCTCTGAATTCTATGGCAGCACTGACTAGTCAGTTGTAAGTTTTCTTTTTTTTTTTAAAGATTTATTTATTTATACATACAAGAGCTGGGGTATAGGCCAGTGTCATGGGAGGTGAGAGGATTTACCACAGACAGAGTGGGGAGCAGAACAGGCAGACTGACTGAAACACACTGCTGAGAGGAGCAGCAGGCAAGGCAGGAGAGGTCTGCTGCGCCATGTGGGTCCCCTCCCGGCCGGCGGCAGGGTTCGAACTTGTGCTGCAGTGTTTGCTGTTTGCTTCATAGTGCATTGCTTAACCCACTGTGCCACCAGGGAGGCCCCTGTCATGAAGTTTTCTTTATTTTCGAGTTGAGAGAAATTGCATCATGTAACTTTATGAGTTTTTTTTTATCTAGTTATTCCCTCAGTTAAATGATTTTATTCTGACTTAAAATCTGAATTAAGGGACCTCCCCTGGTGGCGCAGTGGGTTAAGCAACGCACTATGAAGCAAACGCAGCCACTGCAGCACAAGTTTGATCCCTGCCGCCGGCCAGAGAGGTGACCTCTCCTGTCTCGCCCACTGCTCCCCTCAGCAGTGTATCTCAGTCAGTCTGCCTGTTCTGCTCCCCACTCTGTCTCTGATGAATCCTCTCACCGCTCACACCTCTGGCCTGTACCCCAGTTCTTATATGAACAAAAAAATTTAAAAAACTTTAAAAATTTTGAATTCAAATTTAATCTAAATGAGCAATTTTTATATAACTGTGATTCTCAGGAAAAGTAGTACTTTTGGGTCTTATATAGGTCAAGTGCCATATATGGCAGTTTAGTTGGTAGTTCTTGCTTAGTTTTCACAACAATTATTAAGGGTAGGTGTTGCTACTTCCCAAGGAGGCATTTATATGTATGCTCATATAGCAATTAAGTGACTGTGTTAGACCTGGAAACAATCTGGCTGTGAAATACATCTTTCAAAAATTTGTTGGAGAAATGTAATTCTTGTATTCATTTTCTATTCATTTACCGAAGATACCGGGTTAGGATTTTTTTCCCCTGCTGATTTATATTGATACAGTGGAATGTAAAAGATGTTTATCAAATTCCTTGTTACCGCTTCGTTCCTGCAGACATGATTATCCTGAGAAAATATAAGGCTGTCTAAGCAATACTCATCATTTTGTGTTTGGGGCATTCATTCATTCATCCATTGAATAGTTATTGAATTCCAGGCACTGAAGAGTTTAAAATGTAGTGTTTTTTAAAAAGATTTGTTTATGCATACAAGAACTGGGATACAGCCAGAGGTGTGGGGTGTGAGAGGATTCACCAGAGACAGAGTGGGGAGCAGAGCAGGCAGATCTACTGAAAAACAGTGCTGTGGAGAGCATCGGGGAGACAGGAGAGGTCTACTGCGCCCTGTGGGTCCCCTCTCTGGCTGGGGATCAAACTTGGGCTGCAGTGGCTGCGGATGTTTCATAGTGCTGATACATAACCACTTGCTCCACCAGGGAGGCCCCTAAAAGGTAGTATTTTATTGTAATGTAGGAAAAAACAGAGATGGGCCTCCGTATTCAGGGAGTTCACTTTCCTGTGGAATAGTGTTGCTTTGGAAGTGTGGGGGCAGTGAGCAACAGGAAGTAGAATGAATTCATGAGAAATTGTGTTAAAAATGTAAATGATTATCTACTTCATGGCACTTATCAATCATCGTTTCCAGATTCATCCTGGCGTTGATAAAAGCTGTGTGACTTACGTAGGAATTCCCATAGCCCTGTCAACAAATGATGGGGTTTTTTTGGATCTTTTTCAAATTAGGACACAGGAAGCTGCTTATATTTTGAAAATAATAGGCACTTACAGTGCAAAAATTTCCCGCTCAGTCGGTTTCACTATTCTTGCTTTATTTTGTTGGGCCTGCTCTTTGGGGTGCTACCTGAAGGAGTCCTCTCCAATACTTTACTCTCCCTGGTCCTTTGTGAGGCTGGGGGAAGGCAGTGAAGAAAGCTCTCGGGCAAACTCTTTCTTCATTTCTAGTTCTGGTTAAGAGAGATCAAATCTTGACTCCTTTAAGGCAATGGAGACTTCAAAATGTTGGAGACTTCATACATTCAAGGGAGAATCTAAACTCCTTCATGATGGTTTCCTCAATCAGGAAACTCTAGAATGCACCCAGGGGAGATCCAGCATTCTGGATGTGTGCAGCCTGGAAGAAGTAGCAGCCTGTGTGGGTGATTTAAGTTTGGCTTCATTGGACACTATTATAACTGGTTGAGCCAATTCTTTTAGCAGTTGCCTAAATAACAGTAAATAAAGAAAGAAAAGCAAGAGGATAGAAAAAGATCTGTCATGTTGTCAAGATGCTCAAACCATTCCTATCCCTGCAGTGGTCCAGAGTCTGTCTCAGATGCAGTAGTGGCCTCCTGCTCTGATGTGATGATGTGGCTGAGCATCCTTCTAGATTTCTCCTTGGAAGTCAGAAGTAGAAGGTGATGGATCTCTTGTCACAGAGGTTGATATGTAAGGGGTATGGGTTTGAGCCTACTTGGAATGTTCTCTAAAAGTACTAGGAAAATAAATTAAGATTGTTTGAGAGGGTCATTGAAGAAACTTAGGGTTCATTTTACATAAAAGTCTTCCCAGAAAGTGGCTTCATTTTGGAAGTATCCAGTTGTAGGATTGTAGATCTTACCAAGTGATACAGAAGAAGTCATCGTCGAGTGACAGATGAATAATTGTGTGCCACTGCCCACAGCTGTCAGTTTATCACCATATATCTTTGGAAAGTCAGATTCTTAAGTAATGTTCTCATGGCAATCCTTGACAAGGTGTCAGTGAAGTATGATGGACCAGCAGGAAACATTTGAGCTTACTCTTTGTAGGAAGTTCATCTGATGATGCTGGCCATGCACCTCTCAATGCACTTTTTTCCTTAAAGTTTTATTTCTTTATGCATACAAGAGCTGGGGTACAGGCCAGAGGTGTGGGGTGGTGAGGTGATTCACCAGAGACACAGTAGGGAGCAGAATGGGCAGATTGACCAAAATATTGAGGGGAGCAGCAAGCCAAGCAGGAGAGGTCTGCTGTTCCATGTGTGTCAGCTCCCTGGCAGGGGATCGAACTCGTGCTCCAGGGGCTGCAGAAGCCCCACAGTGCAGCGCTCAACCCCTTGTACCACTGGGGAGGCTCTTTCCATGCACTCTTGATGGTAGATAGAGGCCACTGCTGTAGCACCTGGGAGGGTGGAGTCACAGAACCAGCGCTTCCTTGTCCTTGTCAGTTCTTCTCCCACTTTTCTCCTGTTCTCTGACTCTATGTAAACCTGTCTTTGTGTCCTCCGTACATTCTCCCAACTTCCCCCCCCCGCCCCGCTAAACTTCAAAACAATGCCAAGTTTCCTGAGATCCTAAAATTGTGAGCTCCAATTCCTTTATACATAATTGACATAGATTGGGTAAAAAAAAAAATTATAGGGTTTTCTAAAGAATAGTGCATATACTCCATATGCTGGGACACTTTATTTTTTAAAAGATTTTATTTATTTTTGCATACAAGAGCTGGGCTACAGGCCAGAGGCACGGGGGTGAGAGGATTCACCAGAGACAGAGCAGGGAGGGGAAGGACAGTCTGATCAACTGAAACACACTGTAGAGGGGAGCAGCGGGCGAGGCAGGAGAGGTCTGCTGTGCCCTGTGGGTCCCCTCCCTGGCCGGGGATTGAACTGACACTGCAGTGGCTGTGGAAGCTCCACAGTGTGGTGCTCAACCCCTTGTGTCACCAGGGAGGCCCAGCTGGGACACTTTAATAGGAACTAATGTCACATAATTTGAAGTGGTCCAATTTTTATATATCTTAGAGGAATTTAATGGTGCTTGTATACATTTTATTAAGATGGAAGGTTCTGTGAAATTTCCTTATTTATTTAATAAAATAAATAAATATAAAAATGAAAAAAAAAAGCCAAGAAGTTGAAGTTTAAAATGATGATACACAAGTCTTTAAAATTTGACTTGGGTCAAAATAAACCAAAGTTAAAAAAAAGACCTTCCTTGATTTTGATGTTCTTTTCCTAAAAAGTTCCAGCTCACTAACCAAGTTAATAGAAATAGGATGGAAACAAAAATTGAAAGTCTAAATAGCACTTTAAGCTTTTGTTATTTTAAATGGATTTTCATATTTAATTAAATTAATATGTGACTATTGGGAGAAAGTCAAATAGAGCTAAAAGGCTATAACACAAAAGAAGTAGTTACCTCTGCCCCATTCCTACTCTCTAGTCTTTTCCCCACAAGTGACCATTGTAGTGTTTTAGTTATTTCTTCTGATGTCTTTCTTCATATTACTCAAGGACGTGTATGCATTATTCACTTTAATTAACTAGTCTTAGATATTACCAACAGACATCGTGTAGTAGTAGATGAGAATCATTTTAGCTCTTTTGTTGGCCCATTCTCCTGCTCTGTGACATTCATAAGTAATAATACCACGAATAATACAAATCCTGAATATGAAAGTATTCATTAACATCCTCAGATCTGAACTCAGTAAAGGGCCTCATTTTTATGCAATATATATTTTTAACAAGTGACTTTGGGGTAATTTTGAGGCAAGTGCCCAAAGGAGATATTTGGAGAAACTCTTCAGATCTGGATTTGGACCCTTGATTATTCCCCAGATGTCCTGTAACATGGAATTTCCAAACTTGTGGAGGAAATAAAAGCATCATAATTTGAAGCAAGGAGTCAGGTGTTCACTTTTATTTATTTATTTTTTTTTAAAGATTTATTTATTTATGCATACAAGCACTGGGGTACAGGCCAGAGGTGTGGGGGGGGGTGAGAGGATTCACCACA
>JAGFMF010011657.1:569539-581700 GCA_019455555.1 Galemys pyrenaicus | reverse complement strand
TCCCCGCCCTGGCCGGCGGCAGGGATCAAACTCATGCTGCAGTGACTGCGGTTTGTTTCATAGTGCGTTGCCTAACCCACTGCGCCACCAGGGAGGCCCAGGTGTTCACTTTTAATGGATAGGCCAAATGAACCTGTAGGCTCCATGCAAAGGATTTCTATAAACTATGTACTTGCTCTTTATAAGTAGGCTAGAAAGTGGTTTGCTCCCCCTAAACAGATCTATCCTTCCCCCAAAGCAAAGCATAAACTTTAACCTGACCTTTTAGTCAAATGCTTTATAATGTTTAAAGTGTTACTATGAATTGTTTTCTTTATTTCAAAATACTTGTTTGAACTTTCCTAGGAGACACGGGGACTCCCATATGTGACAGCTGGGGAGGAAAGAGTGGGTAGGCTCTAAACTCAAGATGACACCAGGCAGAAGGGCAGGCAATGGGAAGTTAGACATGCTAAGCTGCAGGCAAATGGTTGGTGCCTGTGGTGGCTGAGGATGGGCTACCGGTGTCCCAGGAGGCAGCGACCCCTCCTGGACTCAGCAGAGCATGGCAGTCATACCGGCAGGGCTGCACCTGTCTGGGCCTCTTTAGGAAGTTCTGCCTATGCAGCTTTGCCCTCCTAGCCCTAGGCTCAGCCTTCGAGAATGGTTGTGAGTCCTTGCTGCCAAGCGAGATAAGTGTTCAGAGATTTCCAAAAGGAACTGAGGAAGAAGCCTCGCTGGGAAGATGAGCCTACGTGAGTGAATGCAGTCGGGGAGATGCATACTGTGTCAGAAGGACTTTGTATGAGTCGGGTCTGGGGACTAGTAGCAGGGCAGTCTAGCGTGTGTTCAGCACTGCAAGTGCCTAGGAGGAAAAACTGTGGACACAGAGCTGCCAGGCAGCCAGGGCACTTCTAATCCACTTATCAGACTTTCACATTTGCTTGAAAGCCTGAGCAGGGTTTATTAAATGCTCCAAGGAGTTTGTGGTTGCAGAGGGTGCCCATGATGAGGACCTATCAGCATAAGAACTTTCAGGAGCAATCCCAGACCCTCTCCTTAGAGTTGAGTGCTACAGCATTACCTCCTGGCCAGGCCAAGTAAGAAAGGTCATTCAGTATCTAGTGCCTTCTGGGCGGGGGCAGGTGAGGGACTTGAGACTGTATGACCCCCTCCTTTCTTTATTCTGATCGTCTGAGAGCTGCAATGGGGCTGTGTCCTCTAGGAAGTTAGGTCTGGAGCAACTGTAGGCAGATCCGCACTTTACAAATCAGACATTCAACCACTGTCACTGGTTTGAATCAGATTCTTCCCTGGATTATTTCCATGTAATGTACCTCTTGGATTTTGAAATCAGAGGAATATAGAATTCTCTTCCACTTTCCTTAGGTGGAAACTTGAAGCAAGCAGCTAAAGAGGCCATGTTGTAGACCTCAATACATCAGGTGTAAATCCTGTAGAACCTGGTTTACTCAATTCAGTGACTAGCTTGTAAGGGCGCCTTACCT
The DNA here is from genome assembly GCA_019455555.1 of Galemys pyrenaicus. Lineage (NCBI taxonomy): Eukaryota > Metazoa > Chordata > Mammalia > Eulipotyphla > Talpidae > Galemys > Galemys pyrenaicus. Next base: position 580,213 of record JAGFMF010011657.1, on the reverse strand, counting down.
GAAGCACAGGGAGAAGAAGTGGCTGGCATTTCTGGTCCTCAGATTTATTGCCAAGAACTTTGGGTCACTAGCTACACCTAGAAAAGAAAGCAAACATTGTAAGAAAAAATAAATATAACTATCAAAACAATTTTAAAAAAGACATAAAAATAAAATGAAAATGACCGCTGTGTTTATTTGTGAAAGTGCTTTGTGAGTCTTCTGAGTTGAAGTTGATGGCAGATGTGTTTTTAGAGAAACAGTGCAAACTCTAGAGACAGGAGCATCTGCTCTTTCTCAATTTTCTACTTGGATTTTCTTGTATACAAGAGCTTTGCTTTTTTCTACTGAATACCTGAAAATGTGGGTGTAAATGACGAATGGATTTTTGACGGGGTTCCTGGAGTAAAACTGGTGTTTTCAAACTTGGCCCCTCTTGGCGGGCTGTGTGGGTGGTGCTGATGACCTCTTTGTCCAACATTCAGATGACTTCCCACCTCACCAGGTGAATGTGCCACCTTAAAGGATGACTTTCAGTGTTTCTCTGGGACCACAGAGCTCTTTTCTGTGACCCAAATGCACTGCTGTACCTTGATTTGCTTATCGTGGCTGTAAGAATCATCTGATGGAGGTAGACCTCAAGAACATAAGAGTCAGGGCCTCTCTGGAGGCACAGCGGGTTGAGCAACGCACTGTGAAGCATCTAGGCACAGCAGTGCAGTTTTGATCCCTGGCCAGGGCGGGGACCCACAGGGCGCAGCAGACCTCTCCTGTCTCGCCCGCTGCTGCCCTCAGCAGTGTGTTTCATTCCATCTGCTTGTTCTGCTCCCCACTCTGTCTCTGGTGAATCTTCTCACCTCGCGCGACTCTAGTCTGTACCCCAGCTCTTGTGTGCATGAATAAATCAATCTTTAAAAAAAAATCTTTGCTGGTCCCCAATGTAGAGGCGCCCACATATGTGCATTTCCTACCTGGAAGGAGACACCAACAACAGGCTTCACTCACCAGTTAAAGCCAAAGTCTTCTCATCTGGCTGACGCCACCTGGAAAGATAGCCAGTTGGGAAAGGGTGATTAGCTTGAATGATACTATGTGAGACTATTCTTTTTTTTTTTTTTTAAGATTTATTTATTTATGCATACAAGAACAGGCCAGAGGTGTGGGGGTGTGTGTGAAAGGAGTCACCAGAGACAGAGTGGGGAGCAGAACAGGCAGATGGACTGAAATGCACTGCTGAGGGGAGCGGCAGGTGAGGCAGGAGGGGTCTGCTGCGCCCTGTGGGATCAAACTCACGCTGCTGTACTGCAGATGCTCATACTGTGGTGCCCTAACCCCTTGTGCCCCAGGGAGGCCCCTGTGTGAGACTGTGCTTATCTAAAGACACAGATGTATTTAGAGACGTGCTGATGAGCTCATCATTAAAAAATGTCATCAACATAGTTGAATATAAAATGGCCAGTAAAATGTTAATTATGGACAACCATGAAACTGAGAGCTGAGATCTCAGCTCTAGAAGGTAGATTACCTAATGGAATATCAGTCTGTCAACAAAAGCTGTGATTATTTATTAGAAAAAGACAGCGTGCCAAGCACTGGGCACATGGTGGTGAGCAAACCAATTCTCTGCCATAGGTACCGACATACATTTGCACACTGAGGCAAATCTCACAAGGGTCACAAGTGAAAATGAAGATGGACTAATGAGGAAGCCGCTTCACAACCCTTACACTTTTAAAAAATGATGTTGTTTTGTGGATACAGTTATTTTTTTAAAGATTATTTATGCATACAAGCACTGGGGTACAGGCCAGAGTCATGGGGGGTGAGAAGACTCACCAGAGACAGTGTGGGGAGCAGAACAGGCAGATGGACTGAGGTACGCTGCTGAGGGGAGCAGTGGGCAAGGCAGGAGAGGTCTCCTGAGCCCTGTGGGTCCCCTCCCTGGCCGGGGATCGAACTCGTGCTGCAGTGGCTGCAGATGCTCATAGTGCGGTGCTTAACCCCTTGCACCACCAGGGAGATCCGATAGTGTTATTTTAACAGCAATAAATGGAGAACTAGAGATGGTTGTGAAATTCATGATATTCTGGCCTCTTTAAAACACAAGTGATGGAGAGCCCTCTGCAGGGCGCAGTCCTGACTGCTCAGCCTGGCAGTCTGGCCTGTCCCCCAAGCGCCTGGTTTGTTTTATTCCGTGTCTGCAGCATTTTGACCTAACCTAGCTCTGCACTGTCCAGTGAGGGTCTCTCTTGTGGTCCATGAAGTCCCAGCCTGGAGGAGACACAGGGGTACACAAGACTGTTCTTTGCATCTTTGTTTCTCATTACCACCTACTGAGGATTCTAGAAAGGTTCTGTGTGTTTACAGTATGTCACTTTTTTCAGCCCACCCAGTGGCAGGGATTGAGAGGCAAGTCTCAGTTTTTTGCCATGCCAAAAAAAAAAAAAAACAGAGAAAGACATAGCTGAAATATTCCTCAGCATCTCCTAAAATACCCCTTTTAAAGGCGTGGAAACCACATATCCCACATAGTCTAGCTGGGGAATTTGTAGTCAGCTATGTTTCCAGAGGATATGGGAGGTGGACACTCTCTATCTGTAAATATTCCAGAAATGCCAGGCATTGGTAGGGCAAGGTGGTTTATATCTTGGAAAGGGGCCATATTGAAAATTTTTCCTTTAGTAAAGCGTCTAAAAGTTCCTCAAAATCAAGGTAATCCTGAAAAAAGAAAAAAACCAAAATCAATGGGAACCCTGAGATCGTCTGTATGACAATATGCTTCAATGGAATCTCGAATATGTAATTTTAGATTTGAATTTGAAGAGCATATTCCTTTAATAGAGTGTTTGTGGGGAATAACTCTGGAGAATAGAGTTCATTGTTTAAGAAATAGTGATGGTTCCATTTTAGAACCTGTTTAATTAAAAATTTTCACCAAGAGATTTGAGTCAAAGAGCAGGACCCTAGAATTGTGGACACTTAGACTTCCAGTGGGAAATATAGTTGACAGGCATATTGTGCAAATTGTGTTTCTGATAGATTGTATCAGAATACGTTCATGGCCATCACTTAGGGTTTAATGGTCAAACCCGTTGGAGAAACTATGTCCTTTATTCTCCCCATTGGATAATCATATATTTACTTTCAAGTATGAGAAAAGTCCTACCATAAAGGAACTTAAGTACCTTTGTTTAATACAACCTATTCATTTCATGGTAGGTATTTTATAACATAGGACCCCTGTTAACTTCCTATGAGACAAAATTCCATGAAGTTCTTGCTTAAGAAATGTTGTAAGAGTTTGAGTATAAATTACCTCTGGTTTGTTGAAGGAAAGATTTGACCAATCTGGGCTTTTAGTTCCTTTCAAAGGAGACTTGGGTATAAAATGTTGGCAAATGTCAGTAAGGAATTGTCATTGTTTTTCCCACTGGCAGACTCTTTCATATGGGAAAATGGACAGCCAGCTGGAGTGCTGACAGTTTGCCTGAGGGCTTCTCTGGCTAAAGACCTAGCCATCTCTTCAACCTTCCCTCTAGACCTCAGATGGATTAGGGTACAGAACCCATCAATGTTATTTTTTTTTTTTTATGGAAAATCACTTTTAAGAAATGGTTATACAGTGACCTACTGTATCTGTGGGCTTGCCTCATGTATTCCTAGGGAACACCAGCCTGTTTGTGGCAGTGGTAAAAGGAGCATGTCAGCTGGTATGACTTTCTATAGTGAGATGGAATGATTATCTCCACCAATCCCCAAACACACCGTCCTTAGGTAAATAAGCATTGGTGAGTTTACTTTATAAAATCTGTGTAGAATTTATGTAAATATATTGTGACAGCAGCTGTCATACTGCATCTATCAAGAAAGTACTTGGAAACTTTATGCAAATATATGGACGATGTATACACTACTGTACACCCCAAAGACTACTCTGTGTGTTGCTGAGGCCAAGGAAAACATGAATGTTCTCCAACTAGTCAGAGAGAAGTCACCACAGTGCTGTATCTTTCACAGCCATGTGTTCTTGGCCAGTGAAAATTACATTTGTTGGCTAATCCTAAAGAGAGAGGGGTGAGCATGAGGGTGTGGAAAGTTCATTTTTACTGTAACTTTTATAGATAGAGCACTGTGTTGGGTACTTTAAGCACATCCACTCGGAACTTTCACAACAGCTTTTGAGAGGAAAAATGGCATTTAGTGATGAAAAACCAAGACTTGATGAAAGTGACCAAAGGTCACTAATTTATTAATTTATGGTGCTGGTGGTGCTGGTGGATAGTCACGCTTCATTGGTTCCTAAATTCTTGCATGAGTTAATATTTATTATTTTTAAAAAAGATTTATTTATTTATGCATACAAGAACTGGGGTAAAGGCCAGAGTCCAGGGAGGTGAGAGGATCCACCAGAAACAGAGCGGGGAGCAGAACAGGCAGACTGACTGAAACACACTGCTGAGGGAGCAGCAGATGAGGCAGGAGAGGTCTGCTGCGCCATGTGGGTCCCCTCCCTGGCCGGGGATCGAACTCGTGCTGCTGTGGCTGTGGATGCTTCACAGTGTGGCGCTCAACCCACTGCACCACCAGGGAGACCCATGAGTTAATATTTAATGAGGATTTTCTGTGTGCCAGGCGCTGGGCTAAGAGCTGTGTCATCACCCTGATCTTTGCATGAGCTCTGTGAAATGGGGCACTGTAGCTTCTCCTAATTTGCAGATGAAGGAACCGAACCTCAAAAATGCTAGATGGGAGTGGTGTGATGTACTAGGGATACAGTTGGGTACCTGAAGGAGTTTCTTTTTTTTTTTTAGATTTATTCATTCATTCATTTATTTATTTTATTTTTTCTTTATATTTGACCTGAAGGTGCTCTTAACCCAGGGTTTGATCCTTTGAACCTATTAGGTTTCCAATTTTCTTTCTTGAGTAAAAATATGTCGCCTCGCTCTGGTTGGTATTGACTTTCACAAACATTTAAATAATCCTTTATCAGATTTTTGATTTACCACCTGTTATCTGGAGTTTGGTATCATTTCCACTTCTCTGGGTATTTTTATTTCTTCTACTCTAATGATAGAACCATCTTGCAGGAATCTCACATCTGAGTATTAGCTGGAGGAAAAAGCTTTTTCACAAAGATTTGGAGCTTTTTAGCCCACACATTTGGAGGTCTGTGGACTCGGCTCTCCTTTTTCTTTCCAAGCTGGGAAAGCTTGAAGTTGGAATCATTTAAAATGTTGGCTCTGAATAATGTTGGTTCTAACACTGCTGCTCCTTTGATTTCCAAGTTTGAACTCTTTTGCTTTTAAAAGTAAAAACCATCAGAACCTTTGAGAATTACGGATTCTGATTCTTTATTCTCTTGTGGTTGCCCATTGCCTACCAAGGCACAAGTTTTTATCGGCATTATAATTAGAATTGCTGTTTTCATGCAAAATCGATCCAAGAGAATGGGCCATATATGATTGCAAAGTTAAGTTGGTCTGGGAAGAGTTGCTAAAAAGAGAGCAATTTTAGCAATCAAGATACAAAATAGTCATTGTCTATGAATGTCCATGAGATGTATTTTAGGTGAAATGTACGTTCTATGTCAGTGTATTTTTTTAACCTCAACAAGTTTTACAGGGGAATTAGGGACATTTGTACTAGGTCCTCATTAGATAAAAACCTGAAATTTTTAGGTCCAATGTAAAAATTAAGATAAATACTTCATTGCAAGGTTAATATCTGAAATCTATATCTGAATATGACTATGACATTTTTAAGATCACAACTAAATTTAACCAATTAACCTCAGCAATGATCTGATCATTACTTGTTCATATGCTTTGGTTTCTTGTTTATACCAGGTACCCAAACTTGGCAACCAAACTGTAGTCTTGGTTCATGAGATTCTTTATAAATAACATATGTCAATATTAAAGTGACTGTCTGGATTTCTTGGTTAAAAATGGCTGAATGTGGGCCCTCCCTGGTGGTGCAGTGGGTTAAGCAACGCACTATGAAGCAGACCAGGCAGCCACTGCAGCACGAGTTCGATCCCTGCCAACACCCGAGAGGTGATCCACATGGCGCAGCAGACCTCTCCTGCTGTGCCCGCTGCTCCTCTCAGCAGTGTACCTCAGTCGATCTGCCTGTTCTGCTCCCCACTCTATCTCTGGTGGATCTTCTCACCCCCCACACCTCTAGTCTCTACCCCAGTGCTTGTATGCATAAATAAATAAAATCTTTTTAAAAAAATGGCTGAATGTTCTGTTCAGTCTGTAACTTCACTTAATTTCCCTGTCTTCAAGACATTGCCATCATATATGTGTGTGTATGTGTGTTTACACATTTATATATGTACACATACATTTATATATGTATATATTTGTATATACACTATACATGTATATATACACTTATAGGTATGTGTGTATACGCATATGTGTGTATACATATATACACACATTTATATATATATAAAACTACTGTCCCCATAACCCCTGTACATTGGCCTCCAAAATATTCCCCTTCAATGCTAGTGTTTTGAGAGAGTTCATGGCATGTTTTTTAAAAAGATTTATTCATAGGAGAGCTGGGGTACAGGCCAGAGATACGGGGGGGTGTCTCTGGCAGATCGACTGAAATGCACTGCTGAGAGTTGCAGCAGGCGAGGCAGGAGAGGTCTGCTGTGCTATGTGGGTCCCCTCCCTGGCCGGGGATCGAACTCATGCTGCATTGGCTATGGATGTTTCATAGTGTGGGGTTCAACCCACTGCGCCACCAGGGAGGCCCGACTTTCTCTTTCCCCTTGACCAATATGAGTCCATTTGTCAGAGGACAGACTTGCATCCTGTCTACAGGTGTGTTTTATTCTTTCCAGTGCTGAGCAATATTGACATGAATCATCATGAAGATGCCAGTCTTTCTAGAAAGTCCGATTTCATCATAATGGAAATATCAGTTTCCTGGGCTGGACAAGATTTCATCTCCCACCTTGTCTGTCTGCCATTGTTTGCTCTTTCCAGTCACGTTGGTTCTCAGCCTGGCAAGACAGCTACTCTCTCCCTCCTTGATTGCGCTTTGCCACCAGTATGATGGGGCAGACTGATGACTAAGTGAAGGGGAAGTGGTAAGCACCACTCACCTTCCTTTTCTGTTTTCTGTTGAAATAGGAACCCTGGATCTGTGAGTGTGTACAAGACTATTTCACAGTGGCTGTAGTGATATAGTTCTTTTTGCCTTCAGTGTCAGTATCTCCATCCTCCTCCCCCAACCAACATGGGCATACATGGCATTGGACTTGGGGTGGCTTGAGTGAGAGATGCCAAGTTATAAGCACACTATCCCTTCCGTAAATACACCCAGTATTGGAAATTCTGTTGTGTGGCATTTTTTCCTTCCTTAGGATGGAAATTTCCTTGTGAAAAACCAGATAGGTGAACCTCTCTCTCTCTATTTTTAATATTTATTTATACAAGAACTGGGGTACAGGCCAGAGGCACGGGGGCTAAAAGGATTCATCAGAGACAGAGTGGAGAACAGAACAGGCAGATGGACTGAAACACACTGCTGAGGGGAGCAGCGGGCGAGGCAGGAGGAGTCTGCTGAGCCATGTGGGTCTCCTCCCTGGCTGGGGATGGAACTGGCGCTGCAGTGCTGCGGATGCTTCATAGTGCATGCTCAACCTGCTACGCCACCAGGGAGGCTCAAAACCAAGCACTTCTGATGTTGCTATGATCTCGCTGTGAAGCTTGTGGCTGATGAGGAACTACTAACATGGTGTCTCAGCCTAGTTTAGGGCAAATGATGAGTGCAAATGAAACATCCTAGAAGCAAAATTAAGCAATATATAAAAAACATGTGGTATTTGTGGTATTCATAAGGTATTTTTGGTAGCCAAACATAAAGGTCAGTGGAAAGGTGACAGAGAGTTCTTCAGTGAGGCCTGGGTTTCTGGGTGCGTGGTCATTATTTCTCAGGACTCTTGCCTCACCGTGTGGCTTCCTTCTGAGTGCATGTCTGGCTTTGCTGCGGGGTAGTCAGCGAACATGAAAAATGCCCTTTCTCCTGCACAATGGTGTTATTTCCTTCCTTTGAGGAATGGCTCGTAACTGTTCTGAGGTGTGAGTTTTGAACGATTGTTCATTTCATCTCCCTGGAAGTGGGCCAGACTGTAGATACAGTGTTTGATGTGTCAGCAGTAGGCCTGTAACAGCTTTGACTACTTCCATGAAGATGAAAGGTTCAACGCTGATAAAAATGGCGAGTCGAGGGAAAGGGCCCCTTTTCTTACTTTGGTCCTTTTTTCAGGTGGCTTGAGGAATGTGGCACCCGGGTGGTCTGCAGGGTCTCTGGAAATCGGAAATTCCAGAAGCATGTTCTCTGGTGGATGTGTCTGTTTGTCTGCTGTGTCAGGCAGGGAACACGCTTACAGGGGTGGCAGCACCACGCCCTGGGCCCTCATCAGCGAGCCCCAGCTCTGCTCAGGGCACTTGGGGCGGGGAGCACATCGCTCAGGCCCGTCTCTTGGGCTCCGTTCGTCCCTCCGCACCCGCTGGCAGGGGCCAAACAACCAGGACTGGCAAATCTGTTTGAATTTCCAGGCCTTCCCGCGGCCGTCACTTCTCAGGTTTCCAGCGGGTGGGCTCATCTTCCTGCTTCTAAATTAGACAAAGGAAAGCACAAAATATCTGTGGAAATCCAGTTAGAATTTCCCTCAAAAGGGATGCTACTGTTATCGATGATTAGTGAGTCCATTTGCGTGGAAGTTGGCCTTAGGGAAGAGGAAGGATTTCTAAATTTCCTTTCTCAAAACAGCAACCCACCAACGATTCAGCTAAGTAACAAGGAAGAACAAAGAACCAGGCAGATGAGATATCTTGTCTTTAAATTGGCTTAGTGGCCTCGCTGGTGGCTCAAGGGGTTGAGCACCGCACTGTGAAGCATCTGTGGCCACTGTAGCATGACATGAGTTGGATCCTGGCCAGGGAGGGGACCCACATGGCGCAGCAGACCTCTCCTGCCTCGCCCGCTGCTCCCCTCAGCAGGGTGCTTCAGTGGATCCACCTGTCTTGCTCTACACTCTGTCTCTGGGGAATCTGCTCACCTCCCACACCTCTGGCCTATCCCCCAGTTCTTTTGTGCATAGATAATTAAAAAACAAATACGAGACTTAATCAAACATGATATAGAAACTCCTTTTTCAGAATGCAGTTAGTGAAGACATTTGTCCCATTCGCTTATTTATGAGCCTTTTACTTTGGAAGATTGGGCCTCCGGCTCTGCGCTCGTGTGTGTGATGACACACTCTGTCTCCACAGCCTGACGGACTGCTCCCTGATGAGAGCTGATGTCCGGCTGAGACCTCAGAGGCCCAGACTCGCCGCTGTGCCTGGGAAGCCCCTGCTGAGCCGCACGGGCGTTTGTATAATCTTCTGCACATCTCTGTGTGTCTGATGAACTTGTGGTGTCATCTCTGGCCACCAGCGGTTAGTGAGCCCCTGTGGGGATCGCTGACGTGGGGCACAGGGTGACTGTCCAAGTCCTATGGCTTGGGGGCACTTCACCTGCAGGGATTAGCTCTCGCCACACGACTGGCCTGTTGGCTAAAAGGACAGTTCCCTCCTTCCGTGCCAGCTACAAATTTGCCCCTGAAACATCACACTCGTGATTCACCTGTGTCAGGACTCAGGAAAATTCCCTTGCTCCTCTGGGTTCTTCCTTGGGCTGGATGAACAAAGGAACATCAGAAAGATTAATAGGCGAAAAAAGACCAAATCTAATGCATGCACATTAACAATGTGCTTGGTTGTAAAGTAAGTGGGACAAACGGAGGATTGGCATATGATCCTGAGGAATGGGATGTGGCCTGGGGTATCTAGGGGAGAGGAGATGGTCTCACGGGATGAAGAGGGGATGACTTTATATGAGGGAAACGTGCCTGTGTTTTCCCTGCCTTAATTAAGATTGGCTTCTATATGGGCCTCCCTAGGGGCGCAGTGGGTGGAGCGCTGCACTGTGAAGCATCCGTGGTACAGCAATACTAGTTCGATCCCCAGTCAGGGAGGGGACCCACATGGCACAGCAGACCTCTCCTGCCTTGCCTGCTGCTCCCCTCAGCAGTGTGTCTCAGTGGATCTGCCTGTTCTGCTCCCCACTCTGTCTCTGGTGAATCCTCTCACCTCCCACGACTCTGGCCTGTCCCCCAGCTCTTGTGTGCATAAATAAATAAATCTTAAAAGAAAAAAAAAAAGATCGGCTTCTATAAAAAGGTCAGCTCTGGAGCTGCCACCCAGTCCAGGTAACCTTCCTTCTTGACGCTGCACTGAGCGTGTCTCCTGAAGTCCGAAGGCCTCCGTTAACTTTCGTTCCACCTACCAGTGGGGTGCCTGTTGGGAAGAGCCAGCTCTAGGCATCTTGGGCAAGGTCTGCCTGAACATTTTTAAAATTGATCCTACACTTACTGAAGTAAGGAGAGAGTAAATATGATGACAAACTTGATATCTGCTTTGAATGTCACCTTATGAAAGATACTGTTACAGGGCAGGGAGAGGAGTACCCCAGAACCCCCAAACCTGCCCTCTCTGAATGGGTTTTGCCATCTGCCGCATTAAGACAAACATATAAGGCCTTTAATGGAAAGGAACTTTAATACAATTAGGGTACAGTACAGAAAGGACAAAGAACATAGTTACTAAGTTAAGCATCCAA
>JAGFMF010011657.1:507217-569449 GCA_019455555.1 Galemys pyrenaicus | reverse complement strand
CAAAAGCCTGCCACACGTCTAAAGGACCTTTCAGTAGAGACCCATAGAAAAGGGTCAGAAAGAGTCAGACAAATCTGGGAGGAAAAGAGCAAAATCAAAGTCAAGATGAAAGCAGCCACTGTTCACCTCCCCACGGGTCTCTCACCCACATCTGCTCCAACCAGTCCAGGACCAAGAAGCCAGTGCAGTTTCTTCACATGTCCCTCTGCTCCACGTGCCTCCTCCAGGTCTCCTTGCTGCTCTCCAGCCTGCTTCCTTCTTCCTACCTTCCTTCTGTCCTCCTACCTCCCCTCTCCAGCATCTTCTTATCCCTGCTCAACTCCACCTACTTAGGCCAGAACCGGGATTCTGGAACTTCCCCCTTCCCTGGGAACGACCCTGTTACAATACGATGACGTGACTACACACATGCACAAGAACAGACATGAGCAGATGTGAACTTATTCACTCCAGCAACTGTGTGACCAGGATGTGAGCCGAGATTGTTGGTCATTTTTTCTTTTTTCTTAAGATTTATTTATTTAGGCATATAAGAACTGGGTACAGGCCAGAGGTATAGGACCGGGGGGAGATAATTCACTAGAGACAGAGCAAGATAGTTGGACCCATTGAAACACACTGCTGAGGGGAGCAGCGGGGAGGCAGGAGAGGTCTGCTGTGCCCTGTGGGTCCCCTCCCTAGCCAGGGATCAAACTCATGCCGCAGTGGCTACGGATGCTTCATAGTGCAGTGCTTAACCCCTTGCGCCACCCAAGAGGCCCCTGTTGGCCATTTTTTCATTCCAAGAAAACATGGGAAAAAGTAACTCAGAGAAAGACTGATGCAACAGCGGTATTTTAGTGTGCTCATTGTGTTGTATTTAGTGTGTTGACAGAAGGCCTGGGATACTATATTTGGGACTTCACAGGGAAATTAAATATTATTTTTAATAGTAACTGTGGTAGCCAGAACTGAACTCCAACATGTCCCTTTCCTGATCCCCCAAGCTTGTGACTGTCATCCTACACAGCAGGAGAGACTCTGCAGATGTGGTCAAGTTCAGGATTTGGAGATGGAGACATTATCCTGCACTATCTGGATGGCTCTCTAACAGGAATCCAGAGAAAAGGAGGGCAAGAGTCAGAGGAGGAGCGGTGAGGAGAAGCAGAAGCCCCGAGGCGGGGAGAGACGTGTAGCGGCTGCACTGCTGCTTGGGTGGTGGGGAGCCAAGGAGGGCAGGAGCCTCTGGCAGCTGGAAAGGGCAAGGAAACAGACCCGTCTCTCGAGTCTGCATAAGGAATGCGGCAGCCTGTGCACACTTTGATTTTAGCCCAGAAAAATTGATCTTACACCTCTGACCTCCACAAGTGTAGGACAATAGTGTGTTGTTTTAAGCCAACAGGAAGTGAAAGCAATCATACAAACAACAAGGCAATCGTATTAGAAATATTGAGGGTCTCCCTGGTGGCGCAGTGGATTGAGTGCCGCACTGTGAAACATCTGTGGCACAGCAGCATGAGTTCGATCCCCAGCCCAGCCAGGGAGGGGACCCACAGGGCGCAGCAGACCTCTCCTGCCTCGCCTGCTGCTCCCCTCAGCAGTGTGCTTCAGTCCATCTGCCTGTTCTCCCCACTCTGTCTCTGGTGACGCCTCTCACCCCCACACCTCTGGCCTGCACCTCAGTGCTTATATGCATAAATAAATAAATCTTTAAAAAATATATTAATTGATGAGAAAAATGAAAGGAACTTCTTTCCGCCTTGATTGTCAAGACAGCATCAGTTCACGATGCTCTGAATAGATGGTGAAGCACAGTGGGCCTTAGTTTTTGTCGGCCTTTTCGTCAGAGATCATTGTTTGCTCCAGAATTAATGGACAGAGTAGGCACCTTGGTCGAGCTTTGCCGACGTGTCCTTGATCTGTGTGTAGACTCAAAGTTCAGTTTTACTTTATCATTTCAAAACAAAGTCCATGTAGGGCGTAATGTTTAGCATGTCAGTCTGGGAAGATCCCGGGTGCTCACAGGTGATGCTAAGCCTGCCCTGGTGAAGTGCTTTTCAACCCGTCATCTCATCACAGCTCCGCCCTATGCCCTCCCACCTCCCCCTCGCAAGCTGGATCAAAGTGACCTCAGTCAGCAGACAGGTACAGCAGGACCTGGTTCTCTCAGCGAGAACTCCTTCACCTGAAACCTCGTCCCCGCTGTCCAGAGCGGGTGGCTTGAGCAGAGTTCCACGCTGTGACGTGTACTCGCTGCCCGAGGGACGGACAGTGTACTTGAGCCTTACTGCCTGCTCGCGGGAGCGCATCTTAATGAGGCAGTTTGTAAAATACAATCCCTTGGAGAGCAGCTTCCAATTCAGGGTGCAGTGCTAGGAGGGTACAAAACAGGTTCTCAGTGATCTGGGCAGACGGGTCAAGGAAGAGTCCGGGAACCCTCGAGGCTTTTTGGGCTTTTATTGCTCTTTACGTCACTAGTGACCAGGTACATGGCAGGTGGAGAGGCCAGGGAAGGGGGGTGCAGGAGGCTGAGTGAGTCTCACTCTCTGGGCTGCTAGTGCTTGTGCTTTCTCTGTGTAGCGGCAGGATGGAGGTGGCACAGGAGGCAGGTTCGGGATGGTTCTGGGCAGACGGGTCAAGGAGTCTCTTTGGAGCCCTAGGTGGCTTTTCATGCTTTATTTAGTAGAGGTGGCCAGGCAGGCAGGGGTGCCGGGGGGTGGGCTGGGAGACTGGCAGTCCTCCCAGCCCCCAGCGCATCTCACCCTCTAGGCTGCTGCTTCTCTCTCTGCTGCTGCCGGTTCTCTCGGTCGCTCCTCGCAGTTCTGTCTGTTGGTCCTCACAGTTCTGGCATCCTCATGACGCCGCCCATTTAAGCCCGTGTCCAATTCAGGAGTGCCCACTTGCGCATGCCCACCCTGGAGTGCTCGCAGCACCTCAGGTGTCCATCTTCAGTGGTGGGAGGGTGGAAATACCTGATCAACCTTTACCCTACACTCTGCTTCTACATCTTTCTTCTGTTCTCTCGCTACCCCCATCCCTCCCTCTCTCTCTCCCTCACTCCCACTTCTTCTCCCTCTCCCTCTTCCCCCCTTCTCTGTGCTGGCATCCTCATGACGCCGCCCTTATACGCTCGCTGCATGTCTCAGCCCAGGTGCACCCACCTGCGCATGCCCACACCCTATCAAGGTGCCGCATCAGGCACTCATGCAGCTCCGCAGGTGTCCATCCTCACACCAATGGCGGGAGGGCGGAAAAGCCTGATGGCTTTTCACTGGCCCTGCAGTGGGGAAAGTTACTCTGCATGCAGGGTCTTAGCCTGTGGCTTGAGAAACGTTGGTCTGGTGCAGGGCTCTCAGCGCAGTGGTTTAGCCCCCAGGGCATATGGCAGTGTCTGAAGACATTCCTGATTGCTCCAGCCAGGGGACAAAGGGTGATACTGGCATCTAGTGGATAGAGGCCGGGGATGCTGCTGAATGTCCCTTACTCTGCCGAATCAAGAACTTATCTGACCCCCAGTAGCAAATGTACCAAGATAAAAACCAACCCTGGCATAGTGGGTAAATCTCACAAATACACATGCACAACTCACACCACCGGGGCGTTGCAGGGTAAATGGAGGCGATCAGGTCTTTCCACCCTCCCGCCATTAGCACAAATGATAGACCCCTGCGGGTCTGCACGCAGCCTGAAGGCAGCACCTGGAGTAGGGCATGGGCATGTGCAGGTGGGCGCACCTGGCCTGAGACACCGGTCATATAAGGGCGGTGTCACGGGGATGCCGGCAGAAGTAGCAGCCCAGAGTGACGGTGTCACAGTGTACCTCGTCGCCTCGCTACGGATGGTGTAGAAAAATCAATAAAACCCTGAAAAAGCTGCCGAGGGCTCCAGGACTCTCCTTTACCTTCTGCCCATATCAAAAAGAACCTGCCCCAGGCCCTCTTGCCCCTACAGGTAAAAACACGTGTATGTATCTCTCCTTCTCCCCTCCCGTCATAGTTGGGGGTGTCCTGTCTCCCCTGCTTGTGCTTCCTTATCCCAGCAGCTCTCTTGTTGCCCTGCCCTGACTTTGATTTCCTCTGCACTGGCCAAAGATAGGGGACGCCAAGTACCAAGACCTCTGCCCTGGAGATGACTGTCATACTGGGAAATTTGGCCAAAATAAAGTTTCGGGCCAGAAGGAAGCATGGCTAGGGACGTGATTTTCTTTCTGACCCGGTTTGTAATGAGTAGGCGCGCTGCTCACAAATCAGCTGCGCACCGGTGGGTGTTGTCACGAAAGAATTATGGACCACGCAGAAGTCCTGTGCATCCAAGATCCATTTCTCCCCTGCCAGACCCCTCCAGCTCCTCTCTCTCCTTCGACCCACTTTCATGTAGTGTCAATGGTGAGTCCCATTCTTTTTTAAAAAAAATATGCAATCAAGAACTGGGGTACAAGCCAGAGGTGTGTGTGGGGGTAAGAAGTCACCAGAGTGGGGAGCAGAACAGGCAGACTGACTGGAACACACTGCTGAGGGGAGCAGTGGGCAGGGCAGGAGAGGTCTGCTGAGCCCTGTGGGTACCCTCCCTGGCCAGGGATTGAACTCATGCTGCAGTGGCTGCGGATGCTTCACAGCACGGCTTTCAACCAGCTGTGTCACCAGGGAGGAACCTCAATTTAGCAAATTTTTATAGAGATGTTTCCTTAAGCTCAAAGGACTGGTCCCTGCATCCTTCAGGGTCTACCTTAGAGGAGACAAAGCCGTTGTCATCTTGCAGGACCAAACTCTTATGGATATATCAAAAATGGAGGAGAACTAAAGAGAGATGGGAAATGAATGGGCCTATAAGATGGGAAATAAGGGGCTTTGCACAGGAGGAATGTGACTACGGACATGGTCTCTTTGGTGAAATTTTTGATCCAGTTTGTAATTGAGTCAAAATGAAGCAGGATTTTAATAGGCAACAGTGATGGGAGAGAAGGGGAAATGGGTTTGTATAAAGAAGATGGAAGGCATAAGATGTGCTTAAGGGTGACAGATAGGAAAACTGAAATCCTGTCTCTGTGTTGGAGTTCAGGCCTGAACACTTCATTGCAGGTTTGGTGGGTTACCTTCTTTATGATGACTCCAGGTATCAGAAGCTTTTTGTTTTGGGCCAAGTTTTGAAGTTCTCTATATTCGGTTGGTTCTTCATCCTTTAGGGAGGGAAAGATTGTGGAACAGAGCACTGTGAGTGAGAAACTTTCACGGGTCAGATCTAGGGATGTGTACATCATTTCTACCCTCTCTCAATGGTCAAAACTTAGTCATGTGGACATGTCTAACTGCAAAGGAGTCTGGGAAATGCAGTGTTGCTCTCTTAGGAGAACAGATTTTAATGAGCACTTAGTCATTTCTACAGTGACCTCTGGCCTCAGTGGGTGGAACTTTGTTCTGAAAGCAGTGATGAGTTGTTCTTCACCTTAGAAGGATGGGGCCAAGCACATGGTAACTTACGCGCCATAAGGGAATCATTTTGTATGTTATAGTCACTGCTGTAGCCCTATGGAAGGCCTTAAACACTTATTTGATCAAATAATGTCATGATGGATGGATGCTGGGAAAAAATCCTGGACGTACTGAATTCTTCCAAGATGGGTAGAGCAAGACAGGTGAGGCAGGGAAACTGATCAGAAAGTGTAATGTCTGCTAGAGCCTGAGTTAGTGCAGTAACGGTAGGCATTAGGAAGTGCATTTTTAGAAACAGCAATGTTTACTTCTGCTATCTTAGCTTGCTTCGTTTACAACATGGCCATAGCTTATAATTCCCCCAGAATCCCTACTGAATTGAAATCATAGAAGCAGGTTGTGAGCTGAAAGGATCTGGGACTTTCTTTGAGGCATTAATTGGAATGCAGCCTCAGGACTTGGGCTCGGCCACAATATTGCAACCCAAACAAAATAAAACTTGACTAAACTAGCAAACCCAGACTGGAGTTCAGGTTACTTTAAGGGACCTTTGGGAAATACACACTGCAGTTGTATTATGTATGCAAAATTCGCTCTTTGACCTTAGTGTAAAGAAAATGACTGAAGTACACATAATCTTTTGCCAGCTTCCAAAGTGTTGGACACGTTACCGCCTATGCAATTATGCAAAATTTTTTAAAAATTTTAATTTTAAAATATGCTTGAAAACGAAATGCTGATCCAACAAGAACAGAGAATATCGATGAAAAGAATATGTTCTCTGTGCACCTACAGCAGCCAACACACAGGCATGCTCTTGTGGCCCGAGGCGCCGAGGCTTTAGAAGCTGCTTACAGATTGATTTCTTTGAAATTAAAAGCTATAGGCGGCCTTGTGTCCTCCCAGATCTGATTCCTGGTTGATGTATAAGCTGAGGCAGTTCACAGTCTGACCTAAAACTCAGGTACTCTACCCCTCAAAGCTGATGGAAAGTTCCAGACTCCATGGTCATGCAGAGTTGAGTGAGAACTCTCCCCAAGAACAGCCAGGGATTCTAGGAGATTTTATTTTATTTTATTTTTCTTTATTTATATATATTTGATATCAGTTGTGGTCCCCATGGGTTTCCCACCACCATCTCACCAGGGCACCGTCACCTCAGCCCCTTGTGCTCTTCCTGCCTCATCCCAGTCCCTCTCCCTCCCACCCAAGTGCCTCTGATTTGTCTTTGTCTTTTTGTCTTCATTGTGTTGTGATTTTTTGTTGTTACTGTTCTTTTCTTTGATCCATTATTTGGTTCCCTTATATTCCTCCTAAAAGTGAAATCAGCTGATGTTTTCCTTTTTTCCCCTCTGACGTATTTCATTGAGTATAATTCCTTCTAGCTTCATCCATGTGATAGACAAAGAACTATCAGACTCAAGAAAAACAAAGTAAACAATCCAGTCAAAAAATGGGCAGAAGAACTTAAAAGATGCTTCTTCAAAGAGGAAGAGCAAACAGCTAACAGGCATATGAAAATTGTTCAACGTCCCTCATAATCAGGGAAATGCAAATTGAAACCACAATGAAATACCACCTCACCAGTGAGAATGGCACATATGAAAAAAAAACAACAACAGCAAACGTTGGCGATTATGTGGTGAAAAAGGAACTCTCCTACAATGCTGGTGGGAATATAAACGTAGGAGAGTTTTTAAAAAATATTTATTTTATTTATGCACACAAGAGCTGGGGTACAGGCCAGAGGTGCAGGGGATGAGAGGATTCACCAGAGACAGAGCGGGGAGCAGAACAGGCAGATCAATTGAAACACACTGCTGAGGGGAACAGCGGGAAGGCAAGAGAGGTCTGCTGCGCCATGTGGGTCATCCCCCTGGCTGGGGGCAGGTATCGAACTCATGCTGCAGTAGTTAGGGGTTTGCTTCATAGTGTGTTGCTTAACCCACTGAACCAACAGGGATGCCCTAAACTTAGGAGATTTTAAATGATGCTTGCTGCTCTGGAAATAACACAAAAACAACAGAAGAGCTCTTTGTGGTATTCTTGTATGTTCTCTTTTTGGGGAAAGACTCAATGTTAAAGCAGCTATAAAAGAATAAATATTTAAAAAGACATAATGTCCTATCCTTTTCATCCATCCTGACCAAAAAATAAACTAGAGTAATAAAAATGGCCAGAACAGGAAGCAGAGACAACCTTCAAGAGCAGCAAGGAGGGTGAGGAGGACGAGAATGAAGAGTCCCTGACTGCTGTTAGTGCAGAAGGTGTAAGGTGTGAGGAAATGCCTTCAGGGCATTCTCTCTTGGGAGAACCACTGATCTTGGAGGTGTGAGTACTGACTGGATACAGTGGGGACCTGTTGTCTACCAGTTTGGGTTCCAGTTCAGGTTCCAGAAAACTCGATCTATTGAAATCCATTTGCCTAGTGACCTATTTACCAATTTTACTCATTTTATAAACATTATTCATTAATTTTATAGCAATTCCTATGACACAGGATAGTTTTCACATCAGCCTTGCAAAGCTGCTGGATGTAAGATGACTGGAAAGCACTTTTTTTCTGTCCCATCTTTCTGAAGATTCAGTTACAACTTGCTGAGGTCAGAAGAACAGACTCCTTGGCTGGGGGATAGAGGGAGAGGAGCCAGCATACTGAATTTTGGTGTCCTAAAGAGAGGAGAGACACCCTTGGGTGGGTGAGACTGGGGGTGGGTGGGCGTGGGCACTAGGTAAAGA
Organism: Galemys pyrenaicus; assembly: GCA_019455555.1. Classification (NCBI taxonomy): domain Eukaryota; kingdom Metazoa; phylum Chordata; class Mammalia; order Eulipotyphla; family Talpidae; genus Galemys; species Galemys pyrenaicus. Next base: position 561,302 of record JAGFMF010011657.1, on the reverse strand, counting down.
AGGGAGGGACAGGTGTTAATGGTAATGTGTGCTGAATAATAGAAAGGTCAAGTGTGGGGGTGCTGGGGAAGATTTCAAGGGTTCCATAAACCCTAATTTCAATTGGTGTACTCATGAAAATGTATTTGGTTAGTTTTGTGAATTCAGTGAAATGACTTTTAGTGTATCCCTTGTTAGCAAATTAACTGCTTCGTCTACTCCAGTCCTCACTAACCAGCCTAGCAACACTTTTAAGCTGAAGCAGACAGGGACATCTTCCTGGAGGAAGTGGCATCTTTCTGGAGAACGATGTGTGCAGAAAGATGGGTCTAAAGGGGGAGGGATACCCAAAGGGTTTCTTTGGAATTCCTAAGGGTTACTTAGTTCATACCTAAAGGGTTCTTCCTTTGCTTGCAGAGGGGTTGGAATGGAAGGCCAACTTATCCTGGTTCGCTTGAGATTTTCCTGATTTTAGTTCTGAAACTAAAACCAATAAACAAACAAACAAAAAAACAAGCAAAAATGGATTCGTTTTGTGTAGGAAAAAGATAAGAAAATTGTGGAGGGTGGGGAGAGGTGGAGGTGGGGTGATGTTGTGACCTTCTTGGGATGCAGTCTCTCTGCAGGGGTACAATCCATCTGGCCTCCAGGGACGATAAAAGCATTCTTGGGAAAAATGGCTTGGCCCCGAGCAGACAGCCCAGGGACCTGCTATCAGAGAAGGCTGTAGGTTTGTTCAAATGGCTTTGATTACACATTCACTTATTTTCTAAATGTGCTTTTTTCTCTCTTTTCTTCAGGGAGGCAGGACACAGTGCGTGAGAGAAGTGTGTCCCATTCTCTCCTGTCCTCAGCATCTTAGCCACACCCCCCCGGGACAGTGCTGCCCCAAGTGTCTGGGTGAGTGACTATTGTCAAGTCAAAGAACATTGTCATGTTCCCAGAGTTTCTGCTGGGAGCGTAAGTTCTCTGCTATCTTGGGGTTCCTAAGCAGGACTGTGTCATGGCTTCTTAGCGGTAACCATGCCCGGTGCTGGAGAGCAAGGTGTGCAGTATTTGGCACCTGTAAGGCTGGCATGTCAGACGTTCTCCCCACCATCCCTTTTAGGGAGGACGCTATTAAAGAAAATATCTTTAATTAAGCTTCTGCTGATGATTAGCAGTGTACTTGAGAGGTCTCTGAAGTAACACATGGAAGAATCTAAACCAGTGTTACTTTTATATTTTTAAAGATTTTATTTATTTTATGCATACAAGAGCTGGGGCACAGGCCAGAGGTGTGTGAGTTGAGAGGATCCACCAGAGATAGAGCGGGGAGCAGAACAGCAGATGGACTGAAACACACTGCTGAGGGGAGCAGTGGGGAGGCAGGAGAGGTCTGCTGCACCAGGTGGGTCTGTCCGTGGCCAGGGATCGAACTCGTGCTGTAGTGGCTGCTGTGGCTGCAGAAGCCCCACAATGCAGCGCTCAACCCCTTGGGCCACCAGGGAGGCCTTAGTGTTACTTTTAGAGGCAAAAGCCTGCAGGAGGGTAGCATTTCCCGAATAAGAAAGTTCAGAAGGATTGATGAATAATAGCCAAAAAAAGGAGTAGTAGCTATTTCCTTTTATTTTTGAAAGGGAAGCGCAATCATTTTAATGAACATCCTGACATGATTAATGTCTTATAATAGTTCAAAATATTTTTTTTAAAGTTGTACTGAGTCATGCTGGTTATAACACCCTTAGCTTGTCCATGTGGGGCATTTGATGGGCATTTGGCATCACGCAAAGCATTTTATGTTGTTTCTCATTTAAGCGTCTCTGAGCTGTGACTCTTACATATTAATACATCCTCCAACACTGCTGTGTGCTGGTGCTGTTCTTCGTGTTATTACTAACAGGGAAGTAGGTCCCTCGAAGGTGGCCCAGAGGGTGAGATTTGGAGCCAGTCCCTGAACACCTAAGTTCCTAAGTGCAGTTCCTAAGTTCGAGCTGTAACCTGCTGCACCTCGGTCTCCTGGTGACCTAGAGGCAGCGTGCGTGCGTGTGTGTGTGCGTGCACGTGCCAACCAAAAGGGGACCAGCAGAAGGGGCGTCCCTAGAGCATGAGGTTCTTTGCTTTTGTCTGTGACCCATCTCTCTGCTCCTTGATCATCCCTGGGCCCTTGAGCTAGTTTAGGTCAGACTAGATTCAGATCAAGTTAGCTTGGCACGCCACATGTATCTGCCCTGCCCAAACTCCGGAATCCTTGAGGGAGCAAATATTTTCCCTAATCACAGGTGGCTTTTTGTTTCTGCTTCTGCAGTTTCTCTCTCTCTCTCTCCCTCTTCCCTCCTGCCCTCCCTCCATCTCCCCCATCCCTCCCTCCATCCCCTCTCCCTCCTCCTCCTTCCTTCCCTCCCTCCCTCTCTCCCTCCTTCCCTTCTTTCTTCTCTCCCTTCCTTCCTACCTCTCCCCTCCCTCCCTCTCCCCTCCCTCCCTCCCTTCCTCCTTCCCTCTTGTTGTTCCCCCACCTGCTTCCACCTTCCCCTCTTCTTTTATTTATTTTTAAACACATCTTGTCCTTTTGCAGCCATCACCTCCTCCAGTCTTTTCTAACACATAGTGTTATTTAATCAAGGCTTATAAAGTAGATTTTACTGGTGGGCTTGGATAATGAGAGTGATAACAGCGAACATGGTAAATAACTTTAAAAAATAATATTAAGCTTATTTCCTCTTAAAAGGCCTTAGCTGTTTTGCCTTTTGGAAAATTTCACTGATTGTCTCTTTTAATCTTTTATCGTCTCTTTTCCTGTCTGCTAGTCTTGCCTCCTTTTACTGGACTCTTTTCTTCTTTCATTTATAACTTGTTTCTCCCAATTCCAAAACATGCCATCCATATATTTTTCTCATTCCCAGTTTGTCACAGGCATACGGTTCCACCAAATTGGAAAGTAAAGGCATCTTGTTAAACAAAGGCTGTTATCTCCTCTTTGAGGGATTCTGCTGCTACATCTTATATCGCTTGCCTTCTTATGCATGTCCATGAACACACAGAGACACATAGTTTTACTCTTTAAAAAAGTTTTATTTATTTATGCATACAAGAGCTGGGGTACAGGCCAGAGTTGTGGAAGGTGAGAAGATTCACCAGAGACAGAGTGGGGAGCAGAACAGGCAGATGGACTGAAGCACACTGCTGAAGGAAGCAGCAGAGAGAAAGGAGAGGTCTGCTATGCCATGTGGGTCCTCTCTCTGGCCAGGGATTGAACTTGCTCTGCAGTGACTATGGAAGCCCCACAGTGTAACGTCAACCCCTCTTGCCACCAGGGAGGCCCCCACATGCATACACTTTTAAAGTAAATATAAACTCTTATTATAAGGACAAAGTAGGTTTGTTTAGACTAATGACATTTCCTCTGATATGTATGCTTATGCCCCTTGGAATCAAGTTTTCCTTTTCACTGAGGTAGAGATGGTCACAGCTGGGTGATGGCAGAATCAGTGTTCCACCTAAGGGGAGAACCAGCATTGAGGAGGTAGCTTCTGGGCCTGACCTCAAGGATACATAGGTTTGATTAATACTTGAAGCTGCACCGTGGACTTGTTGAGTCAGCTCAGAAGTTCCTCGCACAATGAGTATTGAACTAAATGCAGGTTTCTCTGTTCGTTTGTGATCCTAAGACGGGAGAGGAAAGGAAGAACAAATCATAGAAAACTTGAAAACCATCATTGTCTCAAGCGAGCCCTTTTTTGATTGGGTCAGACTCCAGCAGAATAGTGGAAATGGCTGAAATCAGGCTGCACTTGGAATCTCTAACCTAGTCTTGAAATGTTTTGTCTTATTTGAATCATGACTAGGATAAAGATAAGACTTTACAATCTCTGCCCCACACAAGGCAAATATGACCAAAAACCTAGAATGCTTTCATTCATAGACTTAAGCTTTCAATCGTAGACTTAATGAGACTTTTAGCCTCTTAGTCACCAATTACTGCTCAGTGTCCCTTGGCCTCATCGTTCACGTGGCGTCCCTCTGCGTTCTGGGTTAGAACGTTCTTTTCTCACTTTCGGTAAAGACACTCATCAGAGCTCAGTGTCCACAGACCACCCAGTGCAGCTGTCAGAGTGACCCAGCCTGACACTGGTGATGACAGTGCTGGTGCCCTTCTACCTGCTGGTGGGGTTAATGAGTACCAGCCTCTGTGGCGAGAGCGTTCTAGCAATGCTTCTAGGTGAAGTTGGCATTTTATGGCGGGCTCATGTAAGCCATTACTCACATTTGTTCAGGTGTATAAGCTCCTTTGAAGAGTCTTTCTGTTCAACCATCCATTGGTTCATGATTCATTCATCCGCCCCATGCAACAATATTATCACAGTCCTACAGTAGGAGCCACAGGTAATGGGGACACGGGGTGGGGTTGCTCACTCCACAATGTCAAAGAGCCGCAGAAGAGGCAGCGTGGGGCTCAGCCACCAAGAAGATATATTTTGATTGGTGGGGAAGGAAGTTTGACGGCATCTCTATACTCATTTCTATCCTGCCTTTTACCAAAAAGGATTTAAGTACATTTACAAAGTCCATGGATTACATGCAGGTAAAATATAGAGAAACAGCAAACTAGGTTGTTATCACAATTTTCAAAAATTGTTCAATTGAAGCAGCGCTATTTTTAATTATTAAAGAGTAGGACTATCTCTCTGATGGATTGACATAGAGGAGAGTGTTTAAAGTGGTGAAAAATAACTTCATCATTTTTGTAGTAAGTGATGTTTCTCATACTTAACTTTAAAAATCAGGCGTAACTGTAACAGAAATATTTTTATGGGTGGGCCACGTCCACACGCGTTGGTCTGTGTACAGATTCTGAGGCTTTAAGATAACCATTTGGGGATTCCCTAGATGAAAATCTAAAGAAAAGATGAATTTTAAATTTTGTAGGTGATCCTTTCATCTTTAAATTCTCAGAAACTTCAAGAGGCTTAGACTACACACACACACACACACACACACACACGAATGTTTGTCTTAGTTGGGAGTATTAATACTTGCTAAATTTATGTAAACATGAAAGATTTTGGAGGCTACATATGTTATTTTATGAGGGAAGTGCAGCTGTATCACAGTCGCCATATCGAGGAGTACATATGTGGCACCCCAATTTATGCCTCTTTATCATCTTTTGAAGAACAGCAAGTTTGCTGGTGGTGGTGAGATCCAAACTAATGATATAATAAATGATTTCACTGTGAGGTTGACTCTGAGAAAAAAAAAATAACAGTTTCCTTGAATCCTACAAATTCCAAGAGTTCTAAGAACAATATTTATTGTGTATTTATAGGCATTTCCAGCATGTCATGGGGTCTTTTGAAAAGCAGAGATTATTTTTAATCTTTTTATAAGAAGAAAGAGGGTACACATGTAATTAGATGAGTGAAAATGAATATTTGGCTGTTTAATTTAGTGTGTAATCAAAGTAACATTTTTTTCCTATTGTGCCTATAAGATAAATATGGCTTAGAATTATTATCATTTTTTATTCTTTCTCTTATTCATGATTAAAAAATAAGAATATTTTATTTCAGATTGTCAAATTTATCAGTGTTTTACTTTTCCCACCATCCTCTCTTATGCCCCTTTGACCTTTTATTTCCCTTTCTTCTTACCTGAGATGCTTCATTTCATTTATTAGAGTCCATGAGCTTTTGTAAGTATTTTTGTTTTGCCAAATCATCTGCTATGTAAAGTCCATATGTGCTTTTGACTTGCTTTATTCACACAGTTCCCTTGAATTCTTTCCATTTTACTGTAAATGGCAACATTTTGTTTTGCTGAACAATATCATGTTGTGTGGATATATCACAACTTCTTAGTTCAATCTTCTGTCAGTGGCCTCTTAGTCCCATGTCCCAGCTATTTTAAATAATACTGCATTAAACATTGTGGATCATATGCTCTTTTGAGTGGATGACTTCAAGTTCCTTAGGTAGATGCCCAAGAGTGGAATTTGTGGGTCAAATGGCATTTCCATTTCTAGTTTTTTTTTTTTTTTTTTAAGGTAAATTTAGATCCTTTTCCAAAATGGCTGCGCCAACTTATATTCCTGTCAGTATTATAGGGTTCCACTGTCTCCTTATCCCTTCCTGCACTTCTTGTTGGGGATTTTCTTAATATGAGGTATTCTCTTGGGTGTGAGATGACATCCTATTTTGAGCTGCATCTTCCTTAGTTAAGAGCTGTGGTGCTGAATGTTTTTTTATATCTCTGTTAGCTTTTAGAATGTCTTCTTTGGTGAATTATCTGCTCAGATTTGCTACCAATTTATTAGTTCGATTATTGTTTCTGTTAAATCATGTAAGTTTTCACATAGCTGGTACATGAGTCCCTTGTCGGTTGTATAAGGTGTGGATACTTTCTCCTATTCAGTAGGATGTCTTTTTAATCTACTTACAGGTTTGTCATTGTGTAAAAGCTTTTCAATTTGAGTTAATCCCAATTGTTCACTTCTTCTTTCATTTCCTTTGCTGTAGGAGTTCAGTCTCCAAAAACATCTTTGTCATTGACGTTATCAAACATATGGCTAGTGTTTCTTCTATATATTTTATTGTTGCAGGCCTTCTATCTAAATCTTTAATACATTTTGAAATTACTCTTCTTCATGGAGTTAGAACTTGATCCAATTTCACCCTTTCACATGCGTCCATCCTGTTTTCTCCCAGCACCATTTGTTAAGAGGCTCTTCTTTTTTCCATTGTTTGATTGTGATTTGTTATTCATGAATTAATTATTGATATATATATATACACACACGGATTTATATCTGTACTTCTGATTCTATCTCATTGAGCTATAGGTCTATTTTTATGCCAATACTTATTGTCTTAATTACTATTAATTTACAGTATAGTTTAAATTCAGGTCATGGGATGTCTTCATTTCTTTCCTTTCTTCCTCGGGATTGTTTTAGCTTAATACTTTGCATGCTTACTTCTGTAGTGCAATCTGCCCTTCATACTGACTCTGTATACCCCAGTGCAGTGCTTGGTTTTGTAAGCCCCTACAGTAGGCGTGTGCTTTTGAGTTAACAACAGCAGAGAGACTCCAGGTGGCAGCCATGGCACCTCCTTGCGGGTGGAACTGGCTTGGTATTACTCTAAGCAGTTTATAGTTTTTCCTACCCCTTTCCTCCATGCCATTTTTCTTCATGTATGCAGTAACCATCTGCTTTTCTTCCAGGGTTTATTTGTTTAGTTGCATTTTGGTTGTGAATATGTGCAGGAGGAGAGTCCAGTGTTTTTCTTCTGCTACCATCTTGCTAGATGCTATCATTAAAGTAACATGTTAGGAATTTTATTGTTGTGTGTGCATGCGTGCGTGCGTGCATGTGTGTGCTTCAGGGAATAGAAAAGAGGAAATTGGATTTTACTCCTTATTTGTGGTTGCCTTTTCAGTCTTTTTGGACAATGTTCAAGTGTTCCCATCAGAGAAAATTAAACTAATGCTACAGAGATGTGAAGTCTACGAAAGATGGGGTACTTGCATGTGGAGCTGGGGTCTGTCTCTGTGCACTCTTTGAATGAGTTTCACCCTTTATGCCAACAGACTTGTGATTCCTTGAGCTGAAACTCTGTGTCATTGATTTCTCGGCTTTAGCTCTTCCCTGTCAAAACCACCTTCTGGCGAATTTTACTTGTTCTTAAGAATGCAGGTCAGGCATCACATCTTCCAGGAAGTCATCTCTGACTTCCCTTTCTCCTCAGTTCCATAATTAACATCTTTCTGGAACTTAACATATTACTATATTGAAATAGTCTTGTACGTTTGTTTCCCCTTGTCATCTCCATGACAGCTATTCTACATCTTAGTCTTCTCTGTGATGGACATGTAATAAAGATTTGTTGAACTTACGGTGCACAGTGTGGAATGAAGATGTTTTAAACAAAGATTCTCTATGACCGGGACCTGGGGATCACCCAGTAACAACGAATCCAAGGCTCTTTTTATGTGTCCCAGATTTACATCATCTGGTGAAAATGTTTAACAGTCCTGAGATGTAATTGCTGATGACAAATTGGGACTTTCCTGACTCCTGTCTTACTTACACTGTGCGGTTGCTCCCCTCTAGGGCAGAGGAAAGTGTTTGACCTCCCGTTTGGAAGCTGCCTCTTTCGCAGTGACGTTTACGACAACGGATCATCCTTTCTTTACGACAACTGCACTTCGTGCACCTGCAGGGTAAGGTGGCTCTGAGGGGCTGGTCCTACAATGACAGTGTTTTGGGATTTAGTACTAACATTAGACCCAGGCATAATAGTATGTAATTTGGGGGGGGGGGTTAGGCATTATTAGGATTATTTTATAAATCTCAGGAGTTTCAGGATCTCAAGGAAGTTCAAGTAGAAGACCAAAGTGTAACTCCCTGTGATCTTCCCCAGACCAAGAAATGGTCTCCTGGTAGAGAGAAGTAACTCTGAAGGGCTACCTTCAGGAATTTTCTAGATTTAGATAAATACATGTGACATTATCTTCTGGCACTATTTATCCAAGATTAAGTCTCTGATACATTTGGTAATAGAAATCACTTTTATCACATTCAGAAGAAAAGAAAAGGTATGGATTTATAGTTTATCACAAAGATAATCCTAGTAGATTTGAAAGAGAGTATTCATGTGTTGGTCATCATTTCTTACTTGAGGTATTACTCACTTTTCTCAAAAAAACAACCAGAAGTCTAAGTGTTGGTAAGAAGAGGATATCACAGCTTCAGAATGTTAAAGGCGTGCACACCACACATTTACAAACTGTATGCATGCAGTGATTTGTCTTTGAATCCAAGAAGAGAATCATTCACAGGAAGACTTAGGAATCCTTCATTAGTGAGTGTCTAAACAGCTATGTGGCACTGCTTTAGAATAATACAATTTGGTGGTGATGCTGGTTGTTGTTTTTAATAGCTAAAGGGCTAGAGGGGGCTTTGTTCCATGTCAGCTGAGTCAGTAGCTGGGATTACAGTTCAGAGGTTCCTGATTACATAAGGCATGCTTTGTGATGTTGCACGCCTCACTTCGCTGCGTGGCTGGGTTCGGGTTGAGATGTCTGTTGCTTGGCACTGGATAGAGAGTAATTCTTAAAAAGCCCAGCATGCTTTCCCGAGACTCCTTCCTCTCTCTCATGGTTAATATCATCCAGTGCTCAACATGTAATCACTCCTTGCGTTTTCCTTCATGCCATTCTCAGGACTTCTAGTCCCTTCTGGGAATGTCACAGGTTATAGCCTCCTCTTGGAGAGACAGAGCCTTTGATGAAAAACTTAACATTTTTCTTTTTTTCCACTTTATTTATTTTTTTCTTACAATGTTTGCTTTCTTTTCTGGGCGTAGTCCCCAGAGAGTTTCCACCACCAAGTCACCCGTGCACCGTCACCACAGTCCCTTATGCTCTTCCCATCCCTGCCTTGATCCCAGCCCCTCCCTCTTCCCTGCAGCATTGTCTCAGTTTTGTAGCTGTCTGAAAAATTTAGCATTTCCAATGATCTTGACTGCAAGAAAGTTAAGTATCCCATCAGTGGGATTAGTTATGCATGCACAACTAGGTCCTCAATCTCATGGATCCTTTTAGCGATGTCTAGGCAATAAATTGCAGTGTTCAATGAAAAGTGTAATTAACAATTTTTCTCCAAGAGTCTGTCTTAGGCTTTTGCAGTCAGTCATCTTTGGGAAGTTGGTTGCTTAAAGTATCAGGCAGTAATCATTTTGGATAATGACTATTTTTACTGTCTATCTTTCTAGCATTTTCCATCTTACACCATTGCAGGTGCAGTTTAATAGTTCTCAGGACATGGAATGGTTTCCGAGCTCCATGTCTTCCAAATTTGCAACTCCTTTCCGTCAGTGTCCCCACTTTCTGTACTTTGACAGGGACTCCTCTTTATCGTCAACGATCTGTCTCAGATGCCCCCTTCACCAGAGAGGTTTTCCCAACCCACCTTGATAAACTATTATTACCTCTCCTATACCTCCTCTTTACGAGTGCTTTTGCTACTACGTTATATTGCAATTTATTTGTTGACTGGCTATTTCTCCTCTTGCCTTGTGAGCTCCTGGAGGACAGAAGTATATTCATCTATCTATTGTCATTGCTTTAGTCAGTGCCAGACTCACCGTCTCACAAGTGCGGCATGCACATGTGTGTGTCTATGTGTGTTGAACAAAAATTGGGACATCTACCAGGAAAAATGCATTATCTGAGAGCATTACTGGAAAAAAAATACATTGTTTTCCAGGTGGAAATCAAGACATGCTGTTTCACAGTGAACTTTTCCCCCAGTTTTTGAGTTGATTTAAATAATTTTTGTGCTAGGTATTTTGCATATTTTATTTGTGCTTCATAGGAAAGTGAGAAATGGGTATTATCATGTCCGCCTTGAAGATGTAGAATATCAGAGAGATGAATTTGCTCAAAATCAAGCACCTAATAAAATGAATTGGCATTCTACCCTGATCTTGTTCAACTCTAAATCCTAGTCACTATATGATGTGGTTAGGACCTTAAAAATAAAAAATGATAAATGCCATTGGGGAAAGGGAGAAGAACAATCCCATGGTCATATTAATTATAGATAGATAAAGCTGTCTTTTGCACCCTTCATTTAGTGTAGTAGGTGGTACTGGAAGTACCTCTTGAAATCATAGATTAACATAGAAGATACAGAAGCTGCATTATGTTGGTTCACACAATCCGTTAGCATGTAGTGTTCCCTCAAAACTTGCTAATAGGGTCTGGGTCTCAGAAAGTGGTTTGCCCTCGTTTCTCTGCCATTGGTCTCACATTAATTTAACACTTTGGGGGAATTACTAATCCATACTGTGTCACTTCTTTCTCTATCCATGTCTTCTCTGCTCAGTTTCATAAATGCTTTGTTTTTCTAGTCGTTACAGCTGACAACCTATTCTAGGTAATACTGAACTTCACTGGCTGCAAAGAACTCTTTTATTAACCTGATCTTTTCTTCAGTGTTTTTTTAAAAAATACTTATTTATGCATACGAGAACTGAGGTACAGGCCAGAAGTGTGGGAGGTTAGAGTATTCACCAGAGGCAGAATGGAGCAGAACAGGTAGATCTACTGAAATGCACCACTGAGGGGAGCAGCGGGAGAGACAAGAGAGGTCTGCTGCACCATATGGGTCCCCTCTCTGGCCAGGGATTGAACTCGTGCTGCACTGGCAGGGGATGCTTCCCTTGTGGTGCTTAATACCTTGCACCACCAGGGAGACCCTCTTCAGTGGGTTGTTGAATCAATCAGTAGGCACAATTTACTTGGTGATTTTATTCATGTGGGATGAATACTCATGTATTCATTTTTATTAATGTGGAATGGCACATTATAAATCAAGCCATATCCTTTAAGTGACAGATATAAACCTGTCACCTTCAAAGGCTGAGTAGCCTGGTAAGAGTCCCCATTTACTGCAGAATCCTAGAAGCCAGACCCAGCTTTAAAACTGCTGGCTTAGGGCCTCCCTGGTGGTGCAAGGTGTTTGAGCTCCGCACTGTAGGGCTTCTGAAGCCACTGCAGCACAAGTTCAATCCCAGGCCAGGGAAGAGACCCACATGGTACAGCAGACCTCTCCTGTCTCACCCGCTGCTCCCCTCAGCAGTGTATTTCAGCCCATCTGCCTGTTCTGCTCCCCACTCTGTCTCTGGTGAATCCTCTCACCCCCACACCTCTGGCCTACACCCCAGTTCCTGTATGCATAAATAAATAAGTCTTTAATAATAAAGAAAAAAACCCTGCTGACTCAGCTCCTTTGAGAACATAGCACATGCTAAAAAAAAATTTATCTTGATTTAGAATTCTAGTTTTTAATTTATTTTTAAAATATTTTTTAAAAAGATTCATTTATGCATACAAAGCTGGGGTACAGACCAGAGGTGTGAGGGTTGAGAGGATCCACCAGAGACAGAGTGGGGAGCAGAACAGACAGATGGACTGAAACACACTGCTGAGGGGAGCAGTGGGCAAGGCAGGCGAGGTCTGCTGCGCCACGTGGGTCCCCTCCCTGGCCAGGGATTGAACTTGCGCTGCTGTGCTGCAGATGCTTCATAGTGCAGCGCTCAACCTGCTGCGCCACCAGGGAGGCCCTAGAGTTCTAGTTTTTCATTTTGCTATGTAGTCAAAGATATCCTATGTTTACATCGAACCCCCAGAGGGTGGCTTAACGTCGTTGACGAGGCCCAGAGACTGATTGCCACCACCGAGAACACAAGGTCTGCAGGCTATCTAAAGCACCTAGTGGTGGTTTTGGCAGGTCAGGGGGCGTGTTTGGTAGAGGTAGAACTTGTTTTTAATTTCTAGCTTGCCTTTGGGCCCCCAGGACTCCACTGTGGTGTGTAAGAAGAAGTGTTCGCACCCTGGCAGCTGTGCCAAAGGCGAGGATGCTTGCTGTGAGGAGTGCCTCCTGCGAGTGCCCCCTGAGGACGTCAAAGTGTGCAAGGTTGGCAACAAGGTCTTCCGGGTACGTCATGAACTCATCGAAGCTGCTGTGTCATATTGACGTGTGCACTGCTCCAGAAAAGATGCAAACTGGGTTATGTCTTCTGTGTACGATGTACATGTGTATGCATGTGTGTATAATGTCCTACTTCTAGCCAAATATGATATACACAAATATACTGAGGAACATGTGCACGTACACATGGGGTAGAGAGGCAACTGTTTGAAAGATGTTTTTCTTTGGATTCCTTTTTATTTTATTTTTAAAGATGTATTGATTTATGCATACAAGAGCTGGGGTACAGGCCAGAGGTGCGGGGAATGAGAGGATCCATCAGAGACAGAGTGAGGAACAGAACAGGCAGAAACACTGCTGAGGGGAGCAGCGGGTGAGGCAGGAGAGGTCTGCTGCGCCATGTGGGTCCCCTCCCTGGCCAGGCACCGAACTCGTACCGTAGTGGTTGTGGATACTTCATAGCACTGTGCTTACCCCTTGCACCACCAGGGAGGCTCCCTGGCTTCATTTTTAAACCTGCGACGCAGTATTCCCTTTGCCAGCATGCTCACCTAGTAATTACATTTCAGTTACACATAGTCTCTTCTGGGGCGGCTGTGGGAGCCTGGGTGACCAGCTCCACCTCATTCAGCTAGAGATGCCCAGTGCCCTGCGCCGAGGCTGATGGATTTATAGACTGAGTTTTTTGGAACGTTAATCAGAGTTGCTTTTCAAAGAGGATTGGATCATCTAGTTTGGAGATGTTGGGGGTAGCAGGGGTGGGGGGTTGTTCGCGGCATCTGTGACAGCACAGCACTGAGTGGGGTGGGAGCTCCCTGCCCCCATCGCACCCCAGGCTTGTCTGGTGGCCACTGCTGCCTCCATGCAAGTGTGCTTTACATTTCTCTGTTGGCTTGTTTTTGCTGGCCTGCGTGGGAGACCTTTCCCTGCGAGTCTTTATCACGCAAAGCCCTCCCCTGCCTCAGAACAGCAGGGAACCCATTGTCTTGCAGCACTGGGTGTAAGTTTCTGGTAGCAAGCACTGGTAGTAAGCACTGGTAACAAGCATTGGTAGTAAGCACTGGTAGTAAGCACTGGTAATAAGCACTGGTAGCAAGCACTGGTAGCAAGCACTGGTAGCAAGCCCTGGTAGCAAGCCCTGGTAGCAAGCCCTGGTAGCAAGCACTGGTAGCAAGCCCTGGTAGCAAGCCCTGGTAGCAAGCACTGGTAGTAAGCCCTGGTATCAAGCCCTGGTAGCAAGCCCTGGTAGCAAGCCCTGGTAGCAAGCCCTGGTAGCAAGCACTGGTAGTAAGTTTCCTTTAGGGGACCACAATTGATGTCAAATATATATAAATAAAAATAAAATTAAATGCAGGACAAAATATATAAAATAATAAAAAATTCCTTTACGTCAATGAGCCTAAAATAATTTCCAGAGGGTCGTTTGCTACACTGAGTCCCAGAGACGTGCACTAGAGGACTTGGGACAGTCCGTCAGGTGTCCCCTGAGACAGCTGATTGTCTTTCTCGCCTGAGGAGCGAAAGTGCGAGAGAGCAAGCAGTCCTTAAGTAATGAAGAGGAGGTGGAGGAGCTGTCCTCCAAGATCGTTTGTTTCTCTGTTTTTAACAAAATCCGCTCTTGGCTCCCAGGAAGGAATCCTTGTTGTGCTTTCAGGTCCAACTCTGTTGCCTGTTACCACTTTTCCACAAATTCCTGCAATACTCCACAGAGGCGCAGGGCTTCTCGTGGCTGGACATTTGGCAATGGTGGATGAAAAATCCAGTGAGTCAAAGACGTTCCTCCCACAAGCCCTCTCTGGGCTAGAAAGCTTGTCCTGAGGTGCTGCCCAGCCTTCGGCAAGGGGAGTCCCTGACAGCGGTGGGAGCTGTTCTAGGTGTCTCTGTGTGAGCTCCACACCCTCAGGTGCACTGCAGGTCAGGCCTCAGGCATCGAGCAGCGTGAGTCGTTTGAAGTAGCCTGAGTCGTTTGAAGTAGCCTCTGCTCTTGGTGTGACTAGGTCCTGTGCGGTCTGCAGCCACGACGCAGCTGGGAATAAACTAACCACCTCTAGACGTCTCCATTTACTGCTCACGCCTGGAGCAGCTCCGAAGTTGCAGTTCTATCAAACAGGGGAAAATCACACCCTTGCTCTTATCTTTCGTGTGCAAACTCATGTTTGGTCGTCTCCAGCTTGACAAGAACAACAAGGCCGAGGAGGAACAAATGTGATTTGATTATACATGCAAGCATTTCTGTTTTCATCTAGAGAGAGAGCAGAATACACACGTGCACACACACTCCCCCACGCAGAGGCTTGCACACATGCACTCACAGGCACGCTGCAATCTAATTATTCTCTTCCTGGGTCAGGTAGGGTAGACTCAGCAGCGTCATTTAGTCTTGGGATACAAGACTTGTAAAAAAAGCCTAGTCCCTTAAAGGTCCCTCATAAGAAAAGCCTCAGCCTGTGGATTAGCCCCCATCAGCCTGCTGCTGAAGCCCTGTGCTCTCTCGTGCAGGATGGAGAGATGTGGTCCTCTGTGAATTGCTCCATCTGCGCTTGTGTGAAAGGCAGGACCGAGTGTCGGAAGAAGCAGTGCGTTCCCATCAGCAGCTGCCCTCAGGTGCGTGCGGGGCGTGGGCTGTGTTTCTCTGGACCGTGGGAAGTCACGTCTGGCATGCTCACGTAGCATCTCTGAACACACTCTGCATCCCCTGAAGCTCCAGAAGCCCCAGTAGTCACATGCCCCCATAAACTTACTACTACTACTTCCTTTCGTTTTTGTCCATTCCCACCAGATTTTCCCCTTAGGTGAAAATCGCTTTGCACGTGTCTCTTGTCTCACACCCTTATTTCTTACTGGCTTTTTCCAATTCTTTGTTTCGATGCCTTGAATCTGCTTGCTCTGCTCCCTTGTTTCTCTTGCTGGGCATTTTGCTGACCATTATAACCATCCTTTGAATTTCCCTCTTTTCTCTCCCTCTCTCCTCAAATCAGAATCTTCTTCTGCCCATTTGCCAAAGAATTGAGTGGTTGTTTATTAATACAACCCCAAGGAGTTTCTCCCGCTTGGGAGCAAACCCCAACATTTTTAGGTTTTCCCCTCTCCCGCTCTGGCCCCATCACAGCCCCAAATGGAAATAGCATCCTTGTGGAAATATCTCTTTTCAGAAACCATAGTTCCAGTGCGTTGCATAAAGCAACCATTATCTTCTGAAGCATGCGTTTCATTGAATTCACCTCAGCAACTTGAAACCTTTCAAGGCTTTATGAGTTTTGGGAACATGTCAAACCTATTCAATACCTTCCTGTGAATGAGAAAATACATCCATATATTCAGGACATGTCCTTCCCAGTTATAGACAGCTTTTAATTTTATTCACATCTGTTATTATTATAAACAAAAGTTGCTGTTTTTACTTGAGTGCCAAATGAGGCACAAAAAAACAACAGCTGTTGCTATTGCACAACTGAATAAAGGGGAGGGGGGAGGAGAAAAAAAAAAAACCCTAATTAGTCTTGCTTTAAAAAGCCTCAGACATAAAACTGCAAACCTCCCATAAAAGAAAAAGAGGAGATACAATAAGTAGACTAGAACACGGTCTGCTTATAAATATTCATTGGGAGAAGTGGGATCACATCGTTTATGCCAGTCCTCGGGGAGCCCTGGCTGCTAATGAACTCTCGCAGCACATGTTAGTAATAATGGGCTTCCTTATTCGACAAGACAAAAACAGGATGCAATGCCAACCTAGTGGCTCAAGTAACCGGCCTCGGCAGGCCGAGTGCAGTTTCCAGCTTCACTTGAGCCCGGCTGCTGTGGCGGGCCTGCGGTCGGCATTGTCTCTCACCGTGAGGAGGTCAGCGCTCTCCTGTCACTGGCGTCTCCTTAGTATTTCTCCTTTGTGGCCCACACTGGGGCCAGGCGCCTCCATCCCGCCCCGCAGAAGCCTTGGCCTGCACCCTTCTGCCCCATCTTGTCAGAACTTGTCGGGGCCCAGCTCCTGCCTCGAGGACCACTTTTCTTTTTCTAGGCATCTGTCCAGCCGTCCCTGCAGTCTCCTCCTTCCCGCCTCAGGGGCCAGCCCCAGGACTGGGGGAGAGAACTTAGTTGTGCCATGGAAATCCAGTTGAAAGCGGACTTCCCCTGCCTTGCATTGTCTAGGGAAATTAAACCAGAAAATAACAGAGAAGCGGCCCGTAGTCTTGCCTGGAAGCTGCACCTCTGTCTCTCCAGAGGTCTGTGTGTCTGTTGAGAAGACTTTTATGGCTGCATTTCCTGTGCACTCCCCTGGCAGCAGCAAGGGTGTGCTTTTTGTGAGAGCGGTTGTGAGGGTCACACTGGGGACAGGTGAGACTAACAGTCATCGCAGCATAACGGGCATGAGACGTTCTCTGGGTCACAAGATCAGCGCCATTTAACGCCAGGCCACCTCCAGGGACGGTCCTGTGCTGACAGGGCGGGCAGCGCAGGCAGATCCTGGCGCCCG
Organism: Galemys pyrenaicus; assembly: GCA_019455555.1. NCBI lineage: Eukaryota > Metazoa > Chordata > Mammalia > Eulipotyphla > Talpidae > Galemys > Galemys pyrenaicus. The sequence continues at coordinate 544,377 of JAGFMF010011657.1, read as the reverse complement.
CAGCCTCGCCCCACAGCCCTGCCTCCCCGCTCTTGTTGGACTTACTCCCGTCCAGTTAAGTGGGGTGACCAGCCCCGCTCTCCTTTTCTGAAGAAGGGAGATGGCATTTCCGCTGAGGTGCTAGGGGCAGATGCGGTCCTAGAATCAAATTTTGTTGGGATATTGAGTTTATTATTTTTTTAAGATTTTATTTATGCACGGAAGAGCTGGGATAAAGGTCGGAGGCGTGAGGAGTGAGAGGATCCACCAGAGACAGCGTGGGGAGCGGGACAGGCAGATGGACTGAAACACACTGCTGAGGGGAGCAGCGGGCGAGGCAGGAGAGGTCTGCTGCGCCTTGTGGGTCCCCTCCCTGGTCGGGGATCGAACTCACGCTGCAGTGGCTGCAGAGCCCCACAGTGCGGTGTTCAACCCCTTGCACCACCAGGGAGGCCCTAGCCAGCATTTTTCTGTTCAGCATGGCTGTCTAAATCTATTCTGTGTGCAGGCGGCTAGCAGTGGACAAGAGAAGTGGCCACAGCTGCACCATGGAGCTCTGGCCACACCAGCCTGGGCCCAGTCTCTGGTTTATGTCTCTCTACACTGGGGATCGGATCCCTGCATTTGAAGGGTAGATGTGAAACTTAAATGAGGTCTAGTTTGAAGAATGCGCTTTCTAGTGCGCAGCAGATCCTCAGTAAATACTAAATCTCCTTAAGAAAGAAGGATGAAAGAAGTTACAGCTCTAGAGCAGAGAGAACACGGCCTTTAAGCTTATGCCAAACTGGGTTTGATTTAGGGTTCTGCCAGTCTTGTGTTGTATGATATCTGCCGCTTCTATAAAAAGGGAAATAAAGTTCCTGTATAGCTTAGTGATTCCAATAATCTATTAATCAGGACCTAATGTGTTCTCAATATGAATATGAAATATTTGCCATTAACCTGATGTCCCGTGACATAAGGAAACTAGTCAGAAATCTTATGACGTAGCAAGGGCTCCCTAAAAGTTAATCTTTATCAACATTTCTTTTGCTTTGTGATTCATCATTGAAACAGAGATCAGGCATATCATTTTCTGATACAGAGCCTGAGAACATGCTTCCTCCTTTAAATGCTGTGTGTTAAATAGAATGGGGAGAAGTGCAATCTAGGAGCTTGTACTGCATTTCCAGGAAGGTCAAGGAATGTAGCTCAGCCTTTCCAAATTTGCAGCTTCCTCAGTGCTGACGGCATAACCGTGACTTAACCTGGATGGCAGGCCACTGTCTGAGAGAAGAAATTTGACTGTATTTGACCAGTAGTGCAGAATTTGCCCATATATCTCAGCCTGGCTGAGGCCCGAACTTGGGTCAGTGTTTGCAGGGTTTTGCCAACAAGCCAAGGCAGAAGGAAGGACTTGCCTGGACTGACAGAGCGACAGACAGTTCCCACTTTTTTTTGTTTTATGCACTTGGTCTCAAGAGGGCTCAGTTTGGGTGTTAATAAAAAGTTAAGTCCAGATTGTCCCCATCTTCCCTCCATATGAGAAAAATCACACCGATGAGCGCTGCAGGTATTATATTTCTGGGAGGATAAAATCAGGAGCGCTTTCTGAGCAGTTTTGCTTAGCCTCAGAACCTGATACTTGAAACTTCATTTTCACCATCGTCATTACCATCTGGGCACTGAGCTCAAATGCGGATTGAAATGACTTCATTGATTTGTCTGGTATTATATTTAAAAATGATATTTGTCCTCAGCAAACCCTGCTTCTTAATACTAACATCTTTTTTGTTTTTCTCCTGATTAGGGTAAAATTCTCAACAGAAAAGGATGTTGTCCTATTTGCACTGAAAGTAAGTCGATTGCTTTGAAGGCATGCTATTAATATTTACTTTGTTTTTTATAGTGCAACGGGAAAATTGGTGGTGTGAGTTCCTTGCACGTTTTATTTCTGTAGGTATAAGATGGGGAGGCATTAAGTCAATATAAACCTATCACAGAAGTCCAGTTAAGACAAATGTAGATGCTTCCACTGGAATTTGCTGCTTTGAGAAATTTAGAAGATAGATGGTCTGATGAGGTTTTAAAAAGGTCCAAATAACTCAGTGTGTGTCTTAACTACTAATAGCATTTGCAGTCTCTGTGGCTAAGATAATGATATCCAGTAAAACCAAACATTATACATAATCTAGGAGGGATTTTCATTGTCATTATAGAGCCAAACAGCTGCATGCACTTCCTCCTCCCACACCCTCCCGCCTCTTCACCATTTCACCTGGGCACATCTGTGTTGCTGTTGGCAAAGAGAAAATAAGAGGTCGTTGACCTGGCAACGGTTTTGCCATCCTGTCATTTTAACTGAGTTTCTGGAGGTTCTGTCCACAAGGTTAATTCCAAAAGTCATCTGAGACACATTCTAATCACACAGACAGAGCACAGGTTTAATATCATCCCCACATGTCCAGAGCTATTAGCAAATTGCCTTTTCATTTCTCAAATTCATTGGGATAGCTTTCTGAAGTGTTTCACTGACAGAGAAGTGTTAGTAATGTCTCCGTCAAATTAGTTTCCATGTGTGATAAACGGGATTAACAAAGTAATGAAATCCACTAGACAGTATGTTCTGAGCCAGGCAGACTTAGAGAGTGGGCTTTGATGACAGTTGAAAGCAGTTTTCATGCGGGAACAGGTTTGCTTATTTCATCCGTCTATAATCAGAACTTGTATTGCTAAGAGTTACCCTAGTTCTGTTGATTTTTTTTCCCTTTTAACCAGAGAGGCATAGGTTTATTATAGATGTGTTTACGTTGCTGTTGTATAGTTTATACATACACATATAGTTCAATTAAATATAGACAACCCTATTCCTCCCTAGTTTTGAGACAGAGCATTATCACAATGGATACACGTGCTGGATGAACAAATGAAAATTAAAGGATAGACTTAATGAAAGCTCTTTTCTTTAAAGAAAGTGAAGTTTATAAAATAATTTAAAGGGGCCAACCACGTATGAGTCAGCAGAGTCCAGGAATTAATGCCAGGAAAGAACTAGTTATGGTTAACACACCAGTTGATTTCAAAACATGTGCATAAACCATTACATTTAATCATTCTCCCAGAGATTCCAGGCTTCCTCTGAGGAAACTTTGTTTACAGATGGGTCAAAGGCTACTTTACATTTAATTCCTTTCTGGATCAGCACAACTGAGTCAAAACTGATGAAGTTTTTTTCGGTAGCATGTCAGTGGAGATGTTTGTATTTCCCTAGGAAGTATCTCCCAGTTGAAGCAGAGGCAGATTCAGAGGCACTCTGAAGACGTTCTACTTACCTCTCTCACTTTGCATGAGCGCAGATAGGGCACACCTGCCAGTCGCGCCCCTGTGAGCCAGAATCTCTGCTTACCAGCTTCACAAAAGCAGGCGTCCCATCCTGTGCAGACACCTAAGTGCTGAATTATCTGACTATAAGTCCTAAGAATCTACAAGGTGACGGGTGATATAGTTGTTATGTTCACATATGCATAGCTAGTCTTTCCATGTATATAGGATACCGGTGGTGTGTGTGCGTGTGCGTGTGCGTGTGTGAGAGAGAGAAGGACGGAGGGGAGGACGGGAGCATGGAGTGGAAGGCAGGATATGGTAAGTGTGTTACTGGTCATACTGAGTATCGAATTGTGTCAGGCATGTGAATGAGCCTTTAACTTCTGTCATTGAGAGAGGCAATTTACAAGGGAAAAAGTCCCTCAGCTGGGGCACCAGGGAGACCCTTGACCCTGCACCTGCATCCAGCAGGTCAGTGTGGGAAGAGCCCAGGCATGTGGTTCTTGGTCCAATCTCCATGATATCATCAGATGGCTATTTCTCAATTTCCTTTGGTGTTCTTTCCATCTGTTTACTCTCTCCTGCTCTCCAGCAATTCTTCCATCAGTGCTGTAAAATGCGTTCTGTTTGGCGAGCTTTATTTCTTCAGATTGAGTTAAGAGATGGGATGATTTCCAGTTCTTTAAAGCAATACCCAGATTTTCAAAAACACATTCAGGTAGATTTATTCTGACGTCCTTTAGCTACCGCCTAAATAACTCCTATTTTGAAATTCTTTTGTCATTTTATCCAGGATCCAGAACAAATCTTTGGTCTCATTTTTTTCCTCTATAAATTAGAAAAATCCTTCTGATGCATGAATTTCTAAAGTAGCCAGACAAAATTTGAAATACGAACTAAGGCAAGTGTTTTCTAAAATCAGAAAATCACTGATTGCTGTCTTACTCAAACAAAATCACACAGGTATAGGCACATTTCATTAGTTACTGCACTTTTTTTTTTAAGATTTATTTCTTTATGCCTACAAGAACTGGGGTACAGACCAGAGGTATGGGGGAGGGTGAGAGGATTCACCAGAGACAGAGTGGGAAGCAGAACAGGCAGATGGACCAAAACACACTGCTGAGGGGAGCAGCAGGCAAGACAGGAGAGGTCTGCTGTGCCGTGTAGGTCTAATCCCTGGCCGGTGGCAGGGATCGAACTCGTGCTGCAGTGGCTGCGGTTTGCTTCAGAGTGTGTTGCCTAACCCAGTGTGCCACCAGGGAGGCCCATTGCAGAGTTTTCAACCTCAGTGTTACAGTGTGACCAAATAACGCCATGCTGGGGACACTGTTCTGAGCATCGAGGGGTGTTCAGGAGCATCTCCAACCAGTACCCATTAAATGCCAGTAGCATCCTCTACCCCCGAGATGCCGCAGCCAACAAAGTCTGCTGACATTGGGGGCACATACTGAGCCCTGGCTGAGAACCACTGATTCTCCAGGGAGGAGTAACATCCCTAACAAATGCAGAAATAAACACCGCCGGGACTAGCTGGACTCATTCACACTCGGAGCCCGGTAGTCAGATGCAGTAGGAGAGTAAAATGAAGTTGCTTTTCTGCTGGTATAAAAAATGACAGAAGTATCTGGATTTAATTGAATGTGTTTCTTTATTTTCATTGCTTAGTCCTCCAAAAAATTATAAAGTCATAACTATATATTTTTAATGAGTTCAGTATTGAGCGTTTTTATTTAATACATGCAGAGCATCCAAGTGGGTTGCAGAGGAGAAGTCTGGCTTATTGAACAATAGAATGTCGCATACTTCAGCTAGAGATAAAGGGAAAATGAGAATGAACGAAGCTGCAATATAATTATACCTTGATTGATTAAAATTCACCATCTTTAGTTGCTAGGAAGCAAACATTTGCAATTGCCTCTAATGGAATGGGGTTGTTGAATAATAACTTTATTCTCACTTCATCTGATAAGTCTACACTTACATGCTTTGGATCATTTAGTATATATGCCTATAAGCTTCTCCCAATCCTTTTTTGAAAGGAAGCAATAAATGTTTAGGTACACACACACACACACGAAATCAGTTAATTATATAGCTTCGAGTACTCTCAAATGTACTTTATCTGTAGTAGTTAAGTATTTAATTTTATCCAACAGTGATGGCATTAAATTGTTTGTTTCTAAAATCCCACAAATCTCTGCCTGATTGCCTGGGTTAGTCTGTCTCAGGGCTAACCCTGAGATCTATGGGGTTCTCTCAGATCTCTGGAAGAAGTAGCAAAGAGGAAACTTGAATTCAATATATAGAAGACTCTTATAAGCCTTTCTTTGTGATAGTCAGTGAAATGGTCATTTATAACAACACCGGCAAGAAGCACTAACTGAAGCTCAAGACTGAGACATGCCCCATAGCAGAGCAGTCTTTGTAGCGTTGGTCTGCAAGGCAAAGACAATTCTGTTCAAATTGAAAAATCTGGGCCTCCCTGGTGGTGCAGGGGGTTGAGTGCCGCACTGTCAAGCATCCGCAGCACAGCAGCGCGAGTTTGATCCTTGGCCAGGGAGGGGACTCACATGGCACAGCAGACCTCTCCTGCTTCAACTGCTGCTCCCCTCAGCAGTGTATTTCAGTTCATCTGCCTGTTTGGCTCCCCACTCTGTCTCTGGTGACTCCTCTCACCTCCGGTGACTATGGCCTGTACCCTAGCTTATGTATGCATAAAAATAAATAAATCTTTAAAAATATATAATAAAGTTGAAAAATCTGTTCCCTTGAAATGACACCTGAGGGAGGTAGGAGAAGCATTTCTTTCTTTTAATAACACGGGACAGTCTTTCTTCCTTCCAACTGTAAAGAATTAAATCTGGCTTGGGCAGTTCATTTAAAATAAAACATTGAAGTGAGCTAAACAAACTTTGTCGAGCTCTCACGAGAGTGCCAGTTCTTGCCAAAGTCTGAGCCTCAGCCCAAAGCAGGACCCCATTTTTCCGGGTTGGGGTCACAGCACTGCATGTTAGGTGTGGGATGTTACTTTGCCGTGTGTTGGCAAAGAGCAGGTGCGACCTTGACTGAACCACCCAACAGAGACCTGAATCAGATAAGTTCTTTGCTGACAAAAGGACTGTTTTCAGACATGGAAATAATAGTGACAGTGATTTTACACATAAGAGAAGGGTGTGTGTGTGTGTGTGTGTGTGTGTGTGTGTGTAGAGAGATTGACTATTTGTGAGGTTTTTTCCTGAAGATTTTTATTTTTGTGTAGAAGAACTGAGATACAGGCCGGAGGTAAGGGTGGTGAGAGGATCCACCAGAGACAGAGCGGGGAGCAGAACAGGCAGACTGAGTGAAACACACTGCTGAGGGGAGCAGCGGGCGAGGCAGGAGAGGTCTGCTGTGCCCTGTGGGTCCCCTCCCTGGCAGGAAATCGAACTCGTGCTACAGTGGCTGTAGATGCTTCTTAGCGTGTTGCTTAACCCCTTGTGCCACCAGAGAGACCCAAGATTTTTACTTTTGTGTAGAAGAACTGGGGTACAGGCCAGAGGTGAGGGTGGTGAGAGGATTCACCAGAGACAGAGTGGGGAGCAGAGCAGTGTTGAAAGACACTGCTGAGGGGAGCAGTGGGCAAGACTGCATAGGTCTGCTGCGCCATGTGTGGGTCTGCTCCCTGTTCGCACTCAGGCCTTTGTAGTGAGAGCGCTGAGACTTAACCCCTGGGCCACCAGGGATGCCCTATGTGTGAGACTTCAGTCTCTCAATCACCTACAAGACCAGAGGCAACCGAGGCAGCGCAGATGTCAGTGTCCAACCCCGGGTCTCAGAGATTCGCTGTGCTGTGCTGCTCGCCACATCAACCCACCAGCAGAAGCCAGCACGGAAGGAGGCTCGTGCTTACAGAGTGCGGAGGTAGTAGGGTGCTCTGAGCGCAGATGTGCATTTAATTGAAATAAGCTCAACTGCTTGTCCCACAAGTATCAGGAAATATCGGGTTTCAGCCACAGAGGGTGTGAGGAGCCTCACAACTGCCAGGTGACTTTTTAACCTCAGCGTTAGTTTCCAGCTGTGAACAGCACCATGTGCAGGGCGCGCTGCCCGCTGCTGCTTCAGGGGTGCAGTGGGCTGCCCCAGCCGGCCCTGGCATATCTTACTTGAGCCCATGGTACCTCCATGGGGATCTCAACTCCAGAGTAGTGTAAGAGTGGTGTTCACAACAATTTGATGAAGCTATGGCTGTGGGGCCCATTTTCTGAGAACTCTCCATTGACAGAAGTTCCACAAATTAGTAATTCTGTGTTTGAACAAGGTTTCTGGCCTCCAAACCTGTAAGCAACTCCAGATCCCTTAACACCAAGAGTCTGTCCTTCACTCAGGAAAGCAAGGAAATTTGAAACCAGAGCTCAAGATGCTTGTAGAGTAAGCATTTGTGTGTCAGCTTTAGCCCTGCCAAAGAGGTGTTAAGCTGAATGGCCACTGGAGTTTCTGCTTGAGCATCTGGAGCCGGGTTTGTCACTGCCCCTGAAGTCAACCAGCAGACAGGGGTGCAAAGTCAAGGCCAAGTGCGGTGGCTGGGGAATCCCACGGGGTCAGAGCAGCCCTGGAAGTGCTATGAGGCAGTCAGTTTGTCTCCTGTAATATATTCTGCTCTATTCACGGGGAGACTTCAGTTTAAGGCTTTTCCCTCTGGCTTTAAATGGTGCAGAGTTGAAGGAGGAGACTGAAGTTAGGAGAGGTCCTCTGTGATCTAACACTGTGTTAGTTCCCTCGGGGTGTCAGTGCTCCCTAAGTGCTGATTGTTTGATTGGCATTCATTGTCCTTCTCATCCTCCTCCTCATCACGGTTGTCATCATCATCATCGTCGGCGTCGGCACCATTAATAGCAATAAAAACACAGGAGCAGCAGCTTAGTTTAGCATCTGTTACCTGACTTGGACCATCTCATCTGCAACATGGACACTCCCATCTTTTTTTTTTTTAATTTATTTATTTATGCATACAAGCACTGGGCCAGAGGTGTGGGGAGGTGAGAGAATACAGAGCAGGGGGCAGAACAGGTAGATGGACTGAAACACACTGCTGAGGGGAGCAGCAGGCCAGGCGAGGCAGGAGAGGTCTGCTGCGCCATGTAGGTCACTTCCTGGCTGGGGATTGTACTCAGGACATCGCAGTGGGCTTTCTCAGGAATAGAACAGAGACAGAGTGGGGATCAGAACAGGCAGATGGACTGAAATATACTGCTGAGGGGAGCAGCGGGCGAGGCAGGAGAGGTCTGCTGCGTCATGTAGGTCCCCTCCCTGGCTGGGGAACGAACTCTCGCTGCTGTGCTGTGGATGCTTCACAGTGCGGCGCTCAACCCGTTGGCACCACAGGGAGGCCCTCCCACTGCCATCTTAATGCCAAATAATGCTAGTCATTCTGTTTTCTAGCTAAAGCACTGGGGGTAAGGATGAAAAAGGACGCCCAAGGTAAATGGTGGAGCCTGAATTCCTTCGAGGGATTTCCACCATTCACTTCTTTGTCATTTGCTTTAGTTTGATAACCAGGTGTAGTTGGCAAGAGGAGGTTGGAGGCCTTTTTAACGAGTAGGGATTACAGACTGGAGGAGGATTCAGGAAGAGTTCCCAACTGAACACATCCCTCCACCGCATCCTAAAAGAAGTGCGACTCAGGGGTGCAGGTTTTCACCCACCTGGTGACCTTCCCGCCTCCTGCTCCCATGCAGAGTTGGTGGTTGGCGTGCCTGGCGCCCACAGCAGGTTACACTGGCCTGGGCTTCTGTGTTCACTCATCTTGCAGGTATTTTGTTTTTCCCTCATAACTCAGGTGGAGGAATTTCCAGCAGTAATATCTCTAAAATTTGCTTGTTGACATATTAAAAAAAGAGATTTAGACTAGAGATAACTATATATTTATACTAGGAATAAGAAAGAGATAGGTTGTTCTGCCACTCAAGTTTGCCATTAATTTAGCGCAATGCAGTTGTAGAAGTGAGCAGGTTTTAATGAAGTGTTCCCACTTGTCAGGTCAGAAGCTGAGATTCATGGTGGTATTAGGAGGAAAAGCTGGGAGGAGAACCTGCCTTTATGTTTTTTACGCCTTAGATCGGTATTCATTTCTATAATAGCAGGTGTGCCCTGGATATTTTTTCTATAGACATGCCAGTGCTAACTCCTTCCTTGAAAGTTACTTTCCTAGTTTTGAAAGATTAAATTTTGGACATGGAGCCTCCCTGGTGGCGCAGCAGGTTGAGCGACACAGTGTGGGGCTTCTGCAGCCACAGCAGCGCAAGTTCAATCCCCAGCCAGGGAGGGGACCCACATGGTGCAGCAGACCTCTCCTGCCTCACCCGCTGCTCCCCTCAGCAGTGTGTTTCAGTCCATCTGCCTGTTCTGCTCCCCACTCTGTCTCTGGTGAATCCTCTCACCTTCCACGACTCTGGCCTGTGCCCCAGCTCTTGTAGGCATAAATAAATAAATCTTCAAAAAAAATAAATTTTGGATATGAAGCAGTCTATGCATTCACTATTAGACATCAGGAACATGGCTGGCATTTTGAGGCACAAGATGCCCTTACCTAGTCCTGACTGAAGGAACTTGTGACTAAACGCATTTAGCAACAGAACCCTCAAGCTACAGACAAAACAGACAAGCACTGCAGACCCAGACTCCGAAACTGAAGTACACTCTTTATGGAAAATACTGTAGCATGAAGTACGCATTACGCTGTCCAGAGGTCACATTCCCTAGGAGCAAAGTCAGGGCAACAAAAATTGTTACTGCTGCTGGATTACACTCGCTCCTGTTAGCCAGTAGTGACTCGCTGAACGTTCGCCCGTGTCAGGCGGTGTAATGAGCTCTCCCCGAGTATTTTGTCCTTCACCCCTCACGATCCCATGGAGTGGACCATCATCACCCCCATTTCACCAGTAAGAAATCCAGGGCTCTGGGAAATTGAATCGGGTGAGGGGAGCTGAGCCCCTGGACTGTGAGATTCCAAAGTACAAACGTCTAAGCTGTATTTTAAGTTCTGTGGAATAAATTTATATTCATTTTGGAGGCTTGCCTTCAAATATATATGAGGGTTACTAGTGCCTTTCCTCTCTACATGACAAGGGACTTCTATTTGAAAGCAGTGTATTTGCTCACTTTTTACTTTACTTTTAAAATATTTATTTACATATGTACGAGCTGGGGCACAGGCCAGAGTTGTGGGAGGTGAGAGGATTCACCAGAGACAGAGTGGGGAACAGAACAGGCAGACTGACTGAAACACACTGCTGAGGGGAGCAGCGGATGAGGCAGGAGAGTTCTGCTGCGCCCTGTGGGTCCCCTCCCTGGCTGGGGATCGAGCTCATGCTGCTGTGCCACAGATGCTTCACAATGCGGTGCTCAACCCGCTAAGCCATCAGTGAGGCTCCATATTTGCTCACTTTTTAAAACCTCCTCTTGGGCCTCCCTGGTGGCGCAGTGGGTTAAGCAAGGCATTATGAAGAAAACCACAGCCACTGCAGCATGAGTTCGATCCCTGCTGCCGGCTAGGGAGGGGACCCACATGGCACAGCAGACCTCGCCTGCTGTGCCCACTGCTCCCCTCAGCAGTGTACTTTTGTTGATTTGCCTGTTCTGCTCCCCGCTCTCTGTGGTGAATCCCCTCACCACCCCCCACACCTCTGGCCTGTACCCCAGTGCTTGTATGCATAAATAAATAAATCTCTTAAAAAAAATAAAACCTCCTTTACATTTATGAGGCCACTTAATTTCTTCAATCTCCAGCGTAACAAAACTTAAGCCCTAGCTTTCCCTGGGAGGTTAGAAATGACTCATTAGCTACACTGTGTAGCTGCCTTTGAGGTGGGGCTCATATTTATACTTAAAATCATTCTTAGTCTCCTTCTTTGTTAGTACTCTTACATAATACCGCCCAACCATCCTTCTGCTTTGCTCTGTCCTTTCAGATCTTTCTTTGGTGCCTCTTGTCACCTCTTCCTGTTCATCATTTTCCTCTGTGAGCCCACAGTTCGTTCCGATGGTCTCCCTTGTGCAGTTACTCTCTCGTTATGGCTTCAGGTTTCTCCAAACTTCAAGGCCCTGAACATAGAATGCCCTGACCAGATGCTAATATGGTAGATCTCAGCTTTTCATTTTTTGGAGACCACATTGTTTTTTCAAAGTGCATTTGAATTTTCATCACAATCGCTATACCATCAGTTCTCCGAATCATCTCGTTTGGAACTTGGCTGGCGGGCATGATGGCCGTTTGCAGCCTGTGTGTTGACTGCGTTTTGGCATCCATCAGCCCAGCTGTGCGGGTTTGGGGCCTTCATGTTATTTCTCATCCTTTTGGCATTTCTCTCCCATTTCGCTAATCAGTCAGCAAGTCTGGTAGATTGTCTCTTTGTGTTATTTTTCTAATAAATAACCTCCTTCCCATTCCCATGGCAGCCATACTCTCATCCTGTTGCCTGCCACTAACCCTGTCTTCCTCCTTCGGCCCTGCCTGCACTCCACTGTTGGATCCCGAACTCGGCTTTCAAAACCCGACTCCAGCTTCCTTCACTCGTCTCTCGCAGAGTTTGCCCAAGTTTGTTTCATAAATGACTAGTGTCGAGGGATAGTAATGAGTTATATTTTCAAAACAATGCTTGATGGGAAAGTAGGGAAATGCTGGGTCAAGGAAATTTAACCATGTTTCTTTACTACAGACTTCTCAGGGCCCTTTCTGTGCCAATGTGCAGGGTAAACTTTCAGGAGGGTGATGGAGTATATAGACTATCTCCTGAACTAATTTGAGCTGCAGCGATTTTTTTTTTTTAATTTCTACTTATTTTGGCTGAGCAACAGGTAGGATTGATGTTTTAGAGGAAACATGTTAAGAAATGTTGGCACTTTGGAATACATATAAACTTCTCAGACTGGCAGTAAATCTTAGGTCAATTTATTTAGATAACTTGGGGGTCTCACATCTCCTGAAGCAACTCCCTACTCCAGTCAGATTGGTTTGCCCTTGTGTAAGCGGCTTTCTTGCAGATGTCTATGACTTCATTAACATTCTTGTTATGACCTAGCAATAAGAAGACCTATTTTACTTTTAAAATATTTATTTACACACACAAGAGCTGGGGCACAAGCCAGAGTCGTGGGAGGTGAGAGGATTCACCAGAGACAGAGTGGGGAGCAGGACAGGCAGAAGACTTACTCCATCTCAGCCCCAACTCTACATATATTTACATACACATTCATATATATGTGTGTATTTTTTTGTGTGTAGAAGAACTGGGGTACAGGCCAGAAATGCAGGAGGTGAGAGGATTCACCAGAGACAGAGCAGGGAGCAGAGCAGATGGATCTACTGAAACACACTGCTGAGGGGAGCAGTGGGGAGACAGGAGCGGTCTGCTGCGCCCTGTGGGTCCCCTCCCTGGCTGGGGATCGAACTCAAGGAACTCTGGCTGTAGGGGGGACAGTGCTGAGACTTAACGCCTAGGCTACCAGGGAGGCCCTCCAGTTTACATTTTTACATATCTTTTTTAGGTGAATTCACTCACAGTGTTTTTCCGCAAATCTGCATTTTCTTTGTATGGCACAGTCTTGTTCAACTATTTTAACCAGCAACCAATATCTATTTGCTGAATTTGCAGTGTTCACAATATTAAAACTAAAATGATTACTTACCAAGCATCTATTACGTTAGGGTGTTTACAGTGCTTTTTACAAACACCCTGCAAGGCAGTTGTTCTTAGATCTGTGCTATAGTGAACAAAACGAGCTTATGTATACAATTTTAGCATCAGTGAGTGACAAGACCAGGGATAATCAAACCCTAGAGCTCAAATAAATAATCAAATCAAATAAGAGCTCTATTTAAAGCAAAATGTTTCATACTTACTAGAAAGTAGGAAACCCGTTTTTCGGTTCAGGTACATAGCTTTCTTAATAAATAGCAACTTCCATTTAAGGAGAGCAGATATTTTTAAAAAAGATTTATTTACTTATGCATACAGGAACCGGGGTACAGGCCAGAGGTGTCAGGGTGAGAGGATTCCCCAGAGACAGAGTGGGGAGCAGAACAGGCAGATGGACTGAAACACACTGTTGAGGGGAGCAGCGGGCGAGGCAGGAGAGGTCTGCTGCGCCATGTGGGTCCCCTCCCTGACCAGGGATCAAACTCTGTGCTTCAGTGACTGAAGTTGCTTCACAGTGCAGTGCTTACCCCTTTGCACCACCAGGGGACCCCCAAGAAGACCATATATTTTAAGGTTTAACTTCAGTGGTGAGAGTGGCAGAATGATTACTGGCATTTTCTGTAACAAGCAGCATGGACTCTAGTTGAGTTTCCAGCATCTGGAAATTTCTCTGGAGCACCTAGATAAAAAATTGATACAAACCATGAGCTTACTTGTAATATAGTTGGAGAAATGAAATATAAATATATTAAGTAAGAGAACCGGTGATATTTAACTTCTGGATAGGTGTTCTTAACCTAATGTTCACGGCTTGGGACAGGGTGTCTGTGCACGTCTACGTTGGGTAGATACACTCATGTGCATTTGGGAGGAGGTGTCTACACATTTCTTCAGCTTCCCAGAGGGCTCTGTGACCCCCAGTTAGTCAACAGGTGTGCAGGGTGCTGTGGTATCTGGACAAGTGGAAGCACCAAGTCATGGAGGGGAAGCTCCTGGCCTCAGAGCCAGAGACTATGCTGGACTCTGCTTTGACCACTCTGTAATGAATCGCATGGACAACCCAGCAGTCTCTAAGAAATGAGGGTGGTACACTACATGCTGGCAAGTAGGTCTGAAGGAGACAGTGATGATACGGGAGACATCTGTCAGGGTTCTGGCATCAACTGGTCTCTTTAGTTGTTGGGGCAATAATTAAGTGTATTAGTTCCCTGTTGCTGCTGTAACAAATTTCTGCAAACGTGAAGTGTCAAAAAAGCACACATTTATTCTCCTAGAAGTTGTGTACATTAGACATCTTGAAACGGAGCCGGGCGCGCCCAAATGAGGGTCTGTAGGTCTGCTCCCCTTCTGTTTGCTCTGGAAGTTACCTTTCTTGGTTTGAGACCCCTTCCACCTTCGATGCAGTGATGGTGGGTTGAGTCCTCTTCACTGTGCGCTTATTCTCCTCCTTCCCTTTCACTAATACCATTGTGATAATGTTCATCCTGTCCTCACCAGAAGGATGATCTCCCCATCTGAGGTCCACTGATTAGCAACCTTAATTCCATCTGTGGTTTTAATTCCCTGTTCAGAGAATGCTATTCAATTAATTCATTGATTAAACAAAATCCTATTGATTATTTGTCATATGCCAACAATGACACTCACCAATTTTAGTAAGTGCAGGTAGTTTGTTTTTTATCTCACTAAAACATATTCTTCAGGGCCTCCCTGGTGGAGCAAGTGGTTGAGTGCCACACTGTGGGGCTTCCGCAGCCACTGCAGAGTGAGTTCGATCCCCGGCCAGGGAGGGGACCCACATGGTGCTCGCTGCTCCTCTCAGCGTTGTATTTCAGTTCATCTGCCCATTCTACTCCCCACTCTGTCTCTGGTGAATCCTTTCGCCCCCGTGCCTCTGGCCTATACCCCACCTCTTGTATGTATAAAGTCTTAAAAAAATAAATAAAATTTAAAAAAATAAAACATGTTCTTCAATTGAAAAATCATTCAGTCAACAAACATTTATTGAGACCTGATATGTATTATACTAGGCATTGCTATGAGCAAATACAAAATAGGAAATAGCAAAGAAAATTCATTTGTTATATATACATATCATATATATGATATCTGTATACCTATATGTGCATGCATGCATGTATAGATGGATCTCTCTGACTACCCATCCATCTACCCACCCACCCAACTATCCCTCCCTCCCTTACTTGCTCCCTCCCTCCCTCCCTCCAATACAGAACACAATATACAAGGCACTGAGAAGTATATCCAAAATATACATAGAGGAACTTAAAGGTTGATTTAGGAGTTAAAAATACGTTAGAGTAGAAAGTGATTTTTTTTCACACAAATGCTTTGGATTTGGTGACCATATTTAACCCTCAAACTGAAAAACATTGTGTGACTGTAGGGTAGATTATTTGAAATGCAAACTACCCCAGAATATCTGAGTTATGTAGTCTGTTTTGCTTCTGGGGTAAGAGGAAAGAGACGTGGTTTTGGCAGGGGCACCACGGAAGTTGCTGCAGGAGTTGGGAGGACAGCCAGGGCTCTCTGCAGGAGAGATTCTGCGGGAGACTGCAGAATCCATGTCCTGTGAGCTGGGATGTGTGAGCAGGCACAGGCCATAGCCAGAGGGATGGAGACAGGTGGGGAGGCCCAAGGTTGAATTGGGGAGGCCCTAGGACTTGGCTTTGGCTTTGGGGTTAGATTTATTTTAGATTAGATCTTTGTTTTCAGTTAAGTTGGGGTTTTTTGTTTTGTTTTGGTCTTTTTGTGTGTAGAAGACCTGGGGTATAGGCCAGAAGTGCAGGGGGTGAGAGGATTCACCAGAGACAAAGTGGGAAGCAGAACAGGTAAATATACTAAAATATACACCAGTGGGAGCAGCGGCTGGGTGAGACAGGCAAGATCTGCTGCACCATATGTGGGTTAACTCCCTGGCTGGGGATCCAACTCCGGCCATAGGGTTGATAGCATTGAGACCTAGCCCCACGGCTGCTCGGGAGGCCTTCTTTCCGAGTAGATCTTGAAGGTAGAGTCTGTTTCCTTCGCTTTTCTGTTTAAAGTTGGTACATAGGTGGAGTGATGGAAAAAGTGTGAAAATAAATTTATGTTCTTAACAGTATCCCTACTGAACGATCAGTTTTTCATATGTAAATTTGCAAGTATGTCTAGTGGTTTTAAACGGGTGGAAGGAGGCCTTCCCCAACATTTATACAGTAGAGTTAGGTTAAGCACTTGACGTAAGAAGCCGTGGATCCAGGTGATCTTGGTGGGGCACCTGCTGGCCCTCAGGTCCCTGAGGTTGACAGCTGTCAGTGTCCCCTCTGTGTGAGGCCAGAGCCTGCTGAGGGAGAAGTTCAGTTCCTCCTAAATTGCACACTGCCTCTGTGCTGAGGCTGCATTGTGTTCTGAGTCTGTTAAAGGTAATTCTTTTCATTCCAGCCTTTCCTTGACCCAAGAACCAGGCATCATAACTCCTTCCCTGCTCCAATGGGGGTTTCCAAGACCCCCCTCATGACCCAGGGATCCCAGAGTCCCACAAACTTGTTTCCTTGGAATTTGCGTTGAGAAAATTCTCAAGCCAACTTTTTAACTTAAAGTTCCTTGTGGTTAGGACAGTCCTCCGGAGATGTACTCATCTGTGTGGTGGTGTGGTATGATGCGTAGAGAACTTTCTCCTTGCACAAGTAATGGACTGAAGATGAAAGTCAGTCTGATAGGATTTCAAAGTGGTTTTAATGGCTGGGAAATCATATGACATTAAGTGAAGAGGAAATGAAATTTCATGTACAGGATCATCTGAACTATGTACACACACGCACACACCACAACCAGTTACCCCCAGATTGCAAACACTTATTTCTTGGTAGCAGAACTGTGAAGGATACCTATCTTCTTTCTTATGCATTTTTGTTTTTGTTTTGTGTGTGTGTATTTGGGGGGAAGGGATTAACTTTACTCTTTTTCTCTTATTTTCTTTTTGTGACATGGAGTTGTATAATTTTCTTTGATGTGTATTTTGCAAATAATCACTGCTCTTAGGAGAAAGGCATTTCATTAGAATAAATATACCCGTGGTAGAAATAAATGCACCTGATAAAGTTAAGAGAAAAGCACTGGAATTATGTTTTTAGAAGCAGCTAACTCCCTTAATTCTCCTAGCAATCTTATTAAAGCATATAATATCAAAGCAATGTGTTTTAATCCAGTAATTTTAACTTTTAGAACAAATATACCAAAAGTATATAAAGCCATCATAAATAATGAAATGTAAATGTAAATAATAAAAACGCATAAACAAGAAGAAAATAAATGTCACACATAATTCCATTACCTAAGAGAAAAAAATAACATTATTTTTTTTAAAGATTTATTTATTTATGCATACAAGAGCTGGGGTATAGGCCAGAGTCCAGGGAGGTGAGGGGATTCCCCAGAGACAGAGCGGGGAGCACAACAGGCAGATCCACTGAAACACACTGCTGTGGGGAGCAGCGGGCGAGGCAGGAGAGGTCTGCTGCACCATGTGGGTCCCCTCCCTGTCCGGCGGCAGAGATCGAACTCGTGCTGCAGTAGCTGCGGTTTGCTTCATAGTGCATTGTTTAACCCACTGCGCCACCAGGGAGAGCCCCCCCCCAAAATACCATTCTTAATATTGGTGTTTCCTTACTTCTAACTTTTTTCCTGTGCCTATACATTGTATACATACACTGAAAACAAAACAAAAATAACATCTGATGTTTGACTTAAAGGCCTGTAGAAAAATCATACCGCCAAGGCTAAGCTGGTATTGTCTCCCCCTTCTCTAACTGAGCGGATTCCAGCAAATTTTGTTCTAGAATGGTCTGTTTATTTGCCTCTCGCTCCCCCTCCAAGCTTTCCAGAAGTGAGACTGGACATCTGGACGTCTTGGACAGTGTTTCATTTCATGGAGTCTGCTGGAAGAAAATTATGTGAGGATGTAATGTTCGTTTTTGGTCCCTAAATGTTCCCCTAGCCTTTTTCCTTTTCAACGAGGCAGATTTCTGTAATCTGAGATTCTCACTTCGGTCTCTGTCCAGTGCACGTGTTCTCAGCTCCTGCAGGCTCTGGCATGGGAGCGGGAGGTGCCAGGAATAAGCGCCAAAGTTTCAAAGTTATTTTCCCTCGTGATACAAATTTCGTAAATGCTCACATAATTCAAAGGTGTCCTCCTCATCATGGAATCTTGCTGGCTTCTCTGTTGCTGTCACACAGAAAAAAAAATCACCCAGATAGCCAAACAATTCTTGACCACAATTTAGGGCCTCTAGAAAAATATCTTTCCCGACACCCCATTTACGCAGTATTTCCCCTACCCAGTCTCCCTGGCTGTCTCATCGCTTCCTGCCTGGCTGTACATGACCTAAGGCTTTCCAGGGGCTATGTTACCTCTTTGCAAATTCACTTTGTCAGATAATTGGCCTTATCTATGAGTAGCCCCCCCCCTTTTTTAAGGATTTATTTATTTATGCACACAAGAGCTGGGGTACAAGCCAGAGTTGTGGGAGGTGAGAGGAGTCACCAGAGACAGAGCGGGGAGCAGAACAGGCAGATGGACTGAAGCACACTGCTGAGGGGAGCAGCGGGCGAGGCAGGAGAGGTCTGCTGCGCCATGTGG
Source organism: Galemys pyrenaicus (assembly GCA_019455555.1). NCBI lineage: Eukaryota > Metazoa > Chordata > Mammalia > Eulipotyphla > Talpidae > Galemys > Galemys pyrenaicus. The sequence continues at coordinate 525,777 of JAGFMF010011657.1, read as the reverse complement.
GTCCCCTCCCTGACCAGGGATCGAACTCGCGCTGCTGTGCTGCAGATGCTTCACAGTGCGGTGCTCAACCCTCTGCGGCACCAGGGAGGCCCCTATAAGTAGCCCCGTTTTAACTCTTGAAAAAAAAAACAACAAAACCAAACCAGAAAAGAATAAGGAAGGAGGTGCCTCCCTGGTGGCGCAAGGGGTTGAACGCCACACTGTGAAGCACCCGCAGCACTGCAGCACAAGTTCGATCCCCAGCCAGGGAGGGGACCCACATGGCGCAGCAGACCTCTCCTGCCTCGCCCGCTGCTCCCCTCAGCAGTGTGTTTCAGTCCATCTGCCTGTTCTGCTCCCCACTCTGTCTCTGGTGACTCTTTTCACCCCTTGCACCTCTGGTCTGAACCCCAGTTCTTGTATGCATAAATGAATAAATTTTAAAAAATAAAGAATAGGGAAAGAAAAGACTCACTCACGGCTCTGCCTCCAAGAAATAACTGCAGTTTGCAGTTTGGGTATGTGTGTTTTGTATGCATTTGAACAGTTAAGATTATTCTGCAGATATAATAGTCCTCATGACCCTTAACATGCCATGGCATTTCCTCAATCATTAACAATATTCATAATCTTTTTCAGTGACTAGGTAGCAGTTTATAGAATTGTTTAATGTTAGGAAGCAGTCTACATATTCATTTTCTTTTGATATTTCCATAATCAGAAGTCATGAAGAATCATGAAGAACAGTCCTGGAGCATGTAGTGAATTCTCAACAAATGTTAGCTATTATTGTGTTTTTTAAAGATTTATTTATGCATATAAGAACTGGGGTACAGGCCAGAGGTGCAAGGGGTGAGAGGAGTCACCAGAGACAGAGTGTGGAGCAGAACAGGCAGGCTGACTGAAACACACTGCTGAGGGGAGCAGCGGGCGAGGCAGGAGAGGTCTGCTGCGCCGAGTGGGTTCCCTCCCTTGCTGGGATAGAACTGCTGCTGTGGTGCCTGTGGGTGCTACATAGTGCTCTGGGCTTAGCCCCTTGCACCACTAGGGCGGCCCACTATTGTTTTCTGATAATTTGGATGCAGTTGTCAGAACACTCGGGGACGCATGGGCTCTCCTCGCTGCAGGGGAAGCTTGTTACCTACCACACACACACACACACACACGCACACACACACGAACGTATGCACGCACGTGTGCGCTCTGATCAGAAAGTGTGACTGTGTCCGCTGCCTGCTCACGGCTGAGCGTTCCTTCAGGAATACAATTACAGTTCCTTCAGTGCTGTAGTGGCCTTTCAAGCTGAGGTCCATCTGTTAAAAACTCAAAAGTTCAAAATCCTTGATTGGTTCTGGGTTTTCTGGTTGAGGTCATGGAGTTAGGAATTCTGAAGACAGTCTCTTGAGCAGCCGTGTCTGTGGCCAGGTTAGCATCGAGACCTTCTGTGGTGGCTGGTGATGTTGGCTCCAGACTGTGTAATTCTCTGGGGGCCCTGAGTGTGCCCCAAAGCACAGTTGGCTCCCTGTCCAACAGAAAGCACCATTCCCATGCTAGGGAGAGATTCTATTTGTCATGGTCTGAGGGAAATGTGTGATAAAACAATCTTGAAAGGAGTCACTTGGGGCAAGGACTGGGAAGTACCATGCAGCATGTGTAGGTAGGTCGGACAGCCAGAGAAGGATGGAGGGCCAGGAAGGTTGGGAGTTTTTTGTTTTTTTAAGATTTATTTATTCATGCATGCAAGCACTGAGGTACAGGCCAGAGGTGTGTGTGTGTGGGGGGGTGTGTGTGTGTGAGAGGACTCACCAGAGACAGCGTGGAGAGCAGAACAGGCAGATCAACTGAAACACACCACTGAGGGGAGCAGCAGGAGAACTAAGAGAGGTCTCCCATGTGGGTCAGTTCCCCTGGCCAGCTGCAGGGATCGAACTCATGCTGCAGTGGCTGTGGTTTGCTTCATAGTGTGTTGTTTAACCCACTGCACCACCAGGGAGGGCCCCAAGGTTGGGAGTTTTTACAGTGTGAAACAAGCTGAGTAAAATTGGAGTCACAAGAAAAAAAACAACCAAGAAAGGAACAGAAAAGGAGGGTGAATTCAAAAATTGCTGCTGAGCTTCCAGAATGTTTCCTGCCCACTTACTTCTTCTACCCTCTTTCCCCAAATAATGCCTTTTATATGTTCCTTAAAGTATTTGTTCATTGAAACTATCCCACATGCCGAAAATGATCTTATCTTTTGAGCCTATCAAATATTCACAAGGAAGGGTAATTTAGGAATAGTAATTAATTTAGCAAATCCAAATACGTGGGATTTATATGGAGGTATATGAAATTGACAGATGAAACAATATCATAATATAAAACATCATTACTCTCCACACACTTTAAAACTAAAAGCAAGTGTTGCCCTAGTTCCCTCTGGTCCTGTCAGATCTGTTGGCACATCCTTCCTCTGTCTTGACTGATAATATTTCCCTTAGATATTCAGAGTTATTACTTACATGAAATCGTCAGATTCTTGACCTTTTCTTGTGCTGACTGGAAATTGCTTGTTTTATTATATTTCTTACATCACTCAAGCTAATTTTTTTCTACTGGGATCCCTCATTTCCTGGCTATCCCAGACTTCTTGAGAACAGATAAAATATCTTTACATGGAGAAACATTTTGTTAAAAAAATGTAATACTTGATTTTTAATAAAAATCTTTTTGGTGCCCCAAAGTGTAAAACTTTACCTGGGTCTCATAAGTACTCGAATTAATGATATTTGAAATAGGAATTTAAGTTTACTAAGTGCTAAGGTTTATAATTCACCATCCAACTAAGTTTACTAAGTGCTAAGGTTTATAATGTACCATCCAACTTTAGATTTTGATATACCGATTAAAATAAAGGATCCTTGTGTTTCTAGAGAACAGAGACTATTAACCTTATCAGCACTTCTAATCCTAACAGTATTAAAAAACTATCTCTTTGACAGTTCTGTTTATTGTCCTTAGTCAATACCTGAGTGTTGAAAAATCACACTTTTCTCCAAAACCATGAGTAACATTTAGAAGATCATTTTTCCAAATCTTTTGAATTAGATTCATAAGCACTAAAGTTCTGTTATCACTTCACTGCCTTTTGTTTATTTTGTCCTTATTGATATGGATTATGAATTTGGACCAGTTCTACTTACAAAATTCCCTTAACCTCATTTCTCTACCCGTTATATAAAGGCGGTGGGCATATGTCAAGCTTCCAAAATAGAGATACTTGAACAACTCACAAGTGTTCTAAGTAAGTGGAACTGTATTACCGGACCCATGAGTTCTGGCACAAACTTAAAGCCACCAAGCCTTTTATTATTAGTATTAAATTCATTTTTGATGCATATTTGACATTAATTGTGGTTAAGTCGATCGCCCGATTACCTGAATGCAGTTCTGCTGAGGCCCTCCCTCCCTTCCCTGGCAGGTGTCCCTTCCAGGTGGATGGCGGGCCCCTGATTTCTCTCTGTACCCTTCCCTTGGTTGACAACCCTGTTTTGTCTCTCACTCATCTGCAGAGCCCGGCGTATGCACGGTATTCGGAGACCCCCACTACAACACTTTTGACGGACGGACATTTAACTTTCAGGGGACATGTCAGTACGTTTTGACGAAAGACTGCTCCTCCCCTGCCTCGCCCTTTCAGGTGCTGGTGAAGAACGACGCGCGCAGGACCCGCTCCTTCTCCTGGACCAAATCTGTGGACCTGGTGCTGGGCGCAGACACCGTGAGCCTCCAGCAGCACCTGACGGTGCGCTGGAACGGCTCTCGCATCGCACTGCCCTGCCAGGCGCCGCACTTCCACATCGACCTGGATGGCTACCTCTTGAAAGTGACGACCAAAGCAGGTGCGCACGGGACTTCGAGTCCCTCTTGCTCTCCCCTCTGCCTCAGCAGCCCACGCAGCAGCAGCACCTGAGCCCTCTGTGGCTTCATCTTCTCCTGCCCTACAGAGGAGAAGTATTTCCACGGCAGGTGTTGCCTCATCCCCCCTCACCTGGGCCACTTTGAAAGGAGCGCTCCAAGATAACGCAAAGCAGCTGGAGAAGTTTCCACACTGGAGAATCACAGTAGGAGTCCGAGCACACCAGTCTTGCCAGCTGTGCACATCTGTCTCCGCTGTGGTCTCCGGGTCATCGCTTAGCCCTGCTTGGCTGCTGTTTTAGAGCAGTAATGGCAGATCGTAATTGTCACTGGTTCTCCCAGCTCAGCCAGCGATGTGCTATTCCGCATCTGTGAGAGCGTTTCCTTGTTAGCATCTGTCCGACAACTGGGGAATCCTCAAAAGAGAACCACAGCGTGGGTGGGTCTTGGGGTCCGGGGGTGTGATGGCTGACATGTGCCGAGCACTCCTGTCTATTCTTGCAGGGGGGAGTATGCCCGCTGGTCATTGGCCAGGACCGTTGGCTCCCGGGTCAAGGATGTTTACTCCCAAGTGTTCCTGCCAGTGCTAAGCATAAGGAGCTGACCAGCGCGGCCCTGTCTTAGCATCCCATGTTAACTGAGGACCCCCCCCCATTTTTACTCATTGGGCAACATCATTTCCCCTAACTGTGACCCAAACTATGGTCACAAGCAGGTTTCCGCTAGGGGTTCAAAGAGGCTCTGATTCTTGCATGTGACGTGAAACCTAAGGCATCTGAGAAGCAGAGCTCAGTTCTTTATTATCAGTCCCGAAGGTGAATTTAGCTTGTTCTCCCATGTTGGAGTCCTCCCACGTGGCCTGCAGCTAACATATGCTGTCGGCCGGTGGGCTATTGGACTGTATGTTCCCTTGGTGTATGCTGTTTTCTTCAAATGAAGCATGATGTTCAAGAAATCGAAATCGGTATACTTCTTGATCTTCACATTGATAAAAATTTGATAACGTAACAGTTATCCATTGGGCTCCAGGTCAGATTCTTTAGATAAAATGGATCTAAAAGGGAAGCATTTGAGAGAGCATTCACTGTTGAGGAACTAGAGAGACTGCTGCCTGCATCTCCGAGAATGCCAGCTTAGCCAAACAAAGGCAGGAAGCCAAAGTGAAGCCCAGGGAGCCTTAATTAGAGTATAACATGGTTTTAGTGAGAGAATGTTAAATATTAATGTATTAGGAACATTCTGTATAGGGGAAGAATTGCCATTCTTCACATTGAAGGTGGCAGGTGTGAAAACTCTATTCATTCAACCTTGGAGAGAGAAGTGCAGCTCAGAAAATTCAGACACCTGTTGTTCTAGCCAAACTGTATATCACTGTGGATGCAGGCTTCCGCCCATCTCTTTAAAGCAGGCAACGGTTCGTAGCGCCCTGCACAGCGTGCTCAAGAAGACCCATTTTTACACAGCACTAATTAGAAGCACCTGTCTATCTGCTTGCAGGCCAGCTGAACATCATGGAGTCTTCTGATATGGAAATTATTAGTCAACCACAACCCATTTCTCAACAGGATCCCAGATACTTGAGGATTTCTAACAGTGTAGGAGGTTCGATACTGTTCTAGTCACAGATGGCAGCACCTTATGGAATAAGTGTACTCTTTGTTAGGCTCCCACCTTGTAAAAGGCAGTAGAGGATGAGCTGCTAAGAAAGCAATACTAGATCGTAAATAGGACAGTTAGATTAGTACATTTAACTCTTACAGCCCTTGAATTCAATTTCACCATCTTTTATTTTTTCATCTCTCCTACCAGAATGTATGTAATTTTATGTGGTGCCCTTAATACCCAGTTGAACAGTTTCCTGTAACATTCAAAACACAAGCTTTCTGCTTCCTAGGGAAGAGCTACATTTCTCTGGGCACTAAATTTGCGATGAGATTATCCTTTGAGTTGGAACAATTCTATTTCTACTCTGAACTACCACTCTCGGTGTATACTACCCCTTAGGATTTTTTTTTCTTTTTATCTATTGATTTTCTATTTCAAAGAGCATAGTGTAGCCTTTGCGTGTTCTTCCATAGATTTTTAAAAAATTTATAAGTTCATATGATCCAAGGGTATGTTCTCCAAAATAACAGCTTAAAACAAGCCTGCGGCCAGAGAATGGAAAATGGGGAGGGAGGACGCTTTGCCTTTGTGTTTTATAGACTCAGTGCGTGTGATGGAATCATTTGACTGGGGAACACAGGTGGCACTGGGGCTTGGGAGGACTAGACCTACCTAATAATAACTTACCTAATAATAACTGGAGCAGCATAGAGGTTTCAGAGCGAGGCTTAGAACCTGGAGAAAGCTCTACCCTTTCCCCTCCATGCCCTGTCTCAATTCCTAACACATAGAAAATAATTTTAAAGTATTTCTGTCTGCCATTTGTTCATTTCATCAACTCTACCTGAACGTGTTATGTTAAATCCACCTGAAAGCATTAACATGCGAGAGCATGGCCATTTACTGTACTTTTGGTAGAGCTGTAAACTTGATGAATGTGGAGAATCGATCTTTTTTTCCTTTTGATATAAAAGCTGATCAGGAAACCATCCATTTTAAGCATCACTGTGACTAGCCTGGAGATTGTGCACCTCTTTTTCCTTTGAAATGAACAATAGTAAAAGCAATAAGGACAACCAAAAAAATAAAAACAAAGCAGAACAAATAAAAACAGCCACAAAACTCCACCCCTCGCAAAAAAAAACCCCAAACTAGTGGTCTGGAGCCAGGTCACACATTGAAGGGTGAAGAACAAGTTGGTAAAACATTCACTGGTGAGGAGGGAAAATTGGAAGATTCTTCATACAGTGGAAGGAATGTGGCTGCTGCTCACATTCCCAGATGGGGCATGTGTTTGGGCTTTAGCCTCTGCCTCTGCCAGTTATTTCTACCCAATTTCCCATGCAGAGAACTGGAAACTCATCCCAGCTGCAGAAAGGATCAGCTCCTGCCCCAGAACCCTTCTACGATGTTTTCCTCTCATAAGATGCCTATTTAAAATATTGTGGAAGAGCAATTTCTTCAGTTGCAACATTCATTTTTTTGCCTGTCACTACTGTAATTTACTTTATATGGATATTACTTATGTAGAAGGTAAAAAGAACCAGGCGCGCACATGTGTATACGCTGCAGCCATAGACAAAGGCTGTTGAATAAGGCATCGCTCCACAATAAGAAACCCAGCATGAACCCATGAAAATCCTCTTGATATAATAATAACAGACAAGAGGACACAAGGAGAAAGAGTTAAAAATTATTCTTTTACTTTAGGGATCTGGTTTTAAGAACTAGATCTCAAGAATTTTGAGAAACATTTACTAAAAAACAGTCTGCTTCCTTCCAGGTATTTCTAAGGTGTGGGCCACCTTGGGAAGTCCAAAGAAAGAATGTAATGATTAATCACTGTGAGCTGAATTCCCACCAACTTAGTTGCCCAAAATCTCAAATTTATTATATTGTTGTCAGTAATGCAATTGGAGTGCCTTTGCATGTAAATTCTCAACCCTTGTGGTATTTGGAAGAATAGTATTTGCCTGCTGTCTAGGAAAGAGATTTGTAGTTTGGAAAATTTTGCGACATGGAAAATCTTTGGAATTATGCTCTCAGAGTTAGAATGTTGTATGGAATTGATTTTCTCTCCTCATTTCTCTCGCAGGGCAGCTGCCTGGCTGCAGTCTTGTGAGGTCAAGTTTCTTCTATACCTTAGAGAGTATATTACAAATCATATTATAGTTTGCTTGTCTTTTCTCAAAATTGTTATTTCAGTGCCCTAACTAGCATGAAATTTGCAATTTCTTTGCCTTTGCAGATTCGATGTATTAATTTACTGGGTAATTCATTCATTTAGTGAGTGCACGCTATGTGTGTGCCAGATAATGTGTTAGATGAGGGAGTACAAAGAAATAGAAATGATGTTACATGATAGCTGTGGTTTTGACACTTGATACCATCTTCTCGAAGAAATCCGGTGTGAGGGGTTAACAACGCTGTGACATTTCTTTGATCACTTGGTCTCTTTGTTGTCTTCTCTTCACCAGATTATCCCAAGAAACATTGTTCTTCTATCCTTCTTGCTTCTTTACCCAGCTCTCTTTAATTGCTTTCTGAACCCAGTTTCTTCTCTCTGCCAAGAAATCCTCTGTTTTCCTTAGACTAAGGATGATCCTGTTTATTTACCAAACAGTGATTTCCATATAGGAATTTTCTGTTTACTTCTCGAGAAACTCAGTTTTAGATCACTAGTTATTTCTACCAATAGCTATCCCTAAAGCAGAGTTGTGACTTTTCTCCCACTTTCTGTTTTTAATGGAAGTAATTGCATTGTAACATTATTTAAGTTTCAGGAGTGCATCACTGAAAATCAACATATGCACATGCTATCCTGAGCTATATTGGAGACACTGCAAGGTCCTTCTTGTGGCTGCCGCGTGGCCTACTCCCAGGATGCTCTCTTGCCAGCCTTTCTCCCTTTGACCCAGGTCCAGGTTTCGGGAGTATTGACTTTAGCATCTTACTTCTGGGCATTTCTAACTGTGATATTGATTTATGCCAATATTATATCTAGACAAGACCCACTTCTCTTCTCCTCTCCTTTTTAATTTTTTTTTACCTTATCACCTTATGTCTCAATTTCTGAGCATCTTCTGGACATTCTCTCATTTGTCTAGTCTTGCTACTTTAGGAACAAAGACAAACTTTTAAAAATTGCCTTGTTCATTGAGATGACGTTGGTTTACTACACTGTTTACGTGTTAGTGGATATAGGGCAACGACTCACTGGGAGTATGTTCCCACACAATGCCCAGCTCTGGCATAACCCTCCACCATAGTTCACTGGTCTCTTACTTCTTTGCTCTACACAGCCCTATCTACCCTTCTGGTAGCCAATTCTGCAGTCAGTTCTTTCAGATGTTTGGATTTAGTTTCTTCTGTTCCTTTGTTTTTTGTCTTTATATTGCAGAATGAGTGGAATCACCCAGCATACGTTTTCTTCATCTGACTTATTTTGTCCACCATAATCCCCTCGAGTTCTTTCCATGTTGATGAACATGGCAGGATTTTATCCTTTTTGCTTATTTTAACAGATGACTAGTATTCCACTTTGTGCATATACCATGCATTCTTCATCCACTCATCTGTCATTGGACACTTAGGTTGTTTCCCTAATTTAGCTACCGTGAATAGTACTGAAATGAACATAGGATTGGTGTTTTTGTATTCTTTGGATAGATACCTAGGACTCAAACCACACAGTAGATCTATTTTTAATATTTTGAGAGACCTCCATATTGTTTTCCAGGGGTTAGACTGGGAACCAAAAATGTAGGGAGGGTTCCTATAAATGTTCTTTAAACCCATTTGGTCTGATTCTTCATTTAAGACTGTGGTATTCATGTTGATTTTCTGCCTGGTTAATCTGTCCTTTAATGTAAGTGGGGCGTTGAATTCTTCTACTACTATTCTGTCAGTGTCTGCTTTTAAGTTTGTTAATTGTTGATTGATTTATTTTTATGTCCCTTCATTTGGTTCGTATATATTGGTGAGTGGTGTGTTCTCCTAATGTATGATCTCTTAGGTCATTCCATCCATCCCTGTTTCTCATTACCTTTTATAAGTTTATAAGAAGTCTACTTTATAAGCATAGCAGTCCTTACCTTTTCATAGGATACCACTTGGAATGGCAAACTCTTTTAGAAGAAGAATCACAGTGCTCTTCTCAAATGCTCACAACAGGCTAAGTGAAAGTAAGTTTTATCAGAAAACCAAGAGAGGAATGTTAAAAACCACATGGAAGGGTTTGTTTTTTTTTGTTTGTTTGTTTTTTATGTTAAAATGTTTTTCATCTGTGGGGTGTCACAGAGAAACAGAAGATAGTGACAGTGAGTATGGAGAAATTCCAGTGCAGGAATGCACATTGACCTGTTCTATACATTCTCTTGATTGTTCATGCTCCAAAAGTAGTGCTGAGTTCATCTATTCACTGGGGGCTCAGACGCATTCAGTGTATTATGAGGAGAACCATGAGAAAAGCTTCCAATGCACGCTACAGACATAAAGAAAATCTGACTGAAAGAGTTTGTCATTTCCTTTGGGTTGAACCTTAAAAGGATTTTCATGAAGAGCACATCTTTCTCTCTGGATAGTGTCTTTAGAATATCAGAATGGGTATGAGGATATTCCTCTTTATCTTCTAGTCACACTTACTTGTGCTGTGATGGACTGACTGGCTGTCTTTCATGAGGTATAGACATTCTACCAGAGAGTGAGGCTCTTAGCTAGAATGACTTCTGAAATCCTTCGGCCAGGATGTGTGGAGAACAATGCAAGTTCTCTGACAACCCCGCCAATGTTTTAGATGTTTTTTTAAGCAAACCAAGAGTAGCTTGTTGTCTACCTTCTGGAACGAAGATGATTTTTCCGATGAAAAAGACATCACTGTCCAGATGGTTCTGTCAGGCACAGGAAGAGCTTTAATTCATGACCTGGTGGCTCCCCATGCCTCCTCAAATGTTGAAGCTTATGATCAACTTAGGGAAGGAAGTCCCAGTCTAAGGCAGTCAGGTTAAAAGGTTTCACAATAACTCCGTCAAGGAAACACTGACTAACCAATTGTCCATGCCTCAAGGATGACTATAAAATAATAAGAAAGCAAATGATTTCATTTCTATGAATACTGTCATTTGAAGAGAATGTCTTCAGAAGCACTATAACAAATCATTTTCTTTTTGCATTTAGTATAATCGTGTGCAGCAGGGGGGTTAGAGAAAAGAAAGTTACATTAAAAAACTCATTTTTTATTATCTTTTCATTTCTACATTGTAGTAGTCATTGGATAAATGAAAACATGGTTTAGAACAATATAATTGCTCTAGAAAAGGACAAAAATCTAAACCCTGTAACAACATGGTCAGTGAGTAGTCACTCTATAAAACCGGGGTCCATAAGATAGCATTATAAGCGCAAATTTACATGGTTTAAAAATTCTGAACCCCAACAGTGGTTCCTGTAATTTTGCACCTTATTTAGTATGTAGAGAATAAAACATAACAGGGTTTGGGCAGTCTTAGTATTCCTTGTTAGAGTACATTCATATGTACTATGTAAGATTGACACTTGAGAATTGGATTCAGTTGTGGATTCAAGAGGGGTTAATCTCCTTTTCCTTTTCTCCTCCTCTAGGTCTGGAAATATCTTGGGATGGAGACAGTTTTGTGGAAGTAATGGCTGCCCCGCATCTCAAGGGCAAGCTCTGTGGTCTTTGTGGCAACTATAATGGACATAAACGTGATGACTTAATTGGTGGAGACGGAAACTTCAGATTTGACGTGGATGACTTTGCTGAATCCTGGAGGGTAGAATCCAATGAGTTCTGTAACAGACCCCAGAGGAAACCTGTGCCAGAACTGTGTCAAGGGACAGTGAAGGTCAAACTCCGAGCCCACCGAGAATGCCAGAAACTCAAATCTTGGGAGTTTCAGACCTGCCACTCAACAGTGGACTATGCCACTTTCTACCGGTAAGTAGAAGTGTGCTGGCCGGTGGTTTGGGTTACAAACGAAGAATTCACCAAGGAACAGAACAAGGGTCTGTTGTTTCTTGGTGAACAGATTGAGGGTCTCCTTGAGCACAAGATAATCACTGTTTTATATTCAGCAACTGATTTTGAGTTAGTCCTACGTTATATTCCAACCTAGGACATTGCAGGGAATATTTCGGAGTGGTCTATAAGGGATTCTGTTTATTGTATGCCTACAGACTTATTGGGAAGTTGATGACACCGTAGGATTTTACCAGGTACATTTTGATGCTGCAATCCAAGTGTGCTCTCCAATTTGTCCCAAACCACAGTGACATAGGACAGATGTGGGGATCTCAGATCACTCTGGCTGTACTTGGGTGTTTGAGTGAGCTCATTTATTTTAGGTCTGAGCAAGAGTTCAGTTCCACGTCATCCTCTAGTCCAAGAGAAATCTGCCCATGGAAAACATGGAAGTGAAGTGAGGATTTCCTTGGATATTGGTCAACCATGAGACTCTGTGTCTAGAGTCAGGGCAGAGACTGAGAATGGGGTTGGGGGGGAAGTTCTGGCATTAAGATGATGGATTCCATAATCATTGCTAACTCTGACTAACCCCCTTCCACTTAAGCATGGCTACAGAGGAGACCAGGCTTGGACTTCCGTGCAGCAGCTTTTGCATTTGCGAGTTGATGAGTTTGGCCTGGTTTTACTTCCATTTACTACACAATTCCATGGGTTCAATTGCTATGACTGTCTATAACTTTAACCACTGTGGGTGTGGGGGGAAACATGAGATGAACATAGTCCAAAAGGCCTTGTTTAAGTGATTTGCCTGTGCCTCTTAAAATGAGAACCCTCCTGTGGTCTGAAGCCACAGAGAAGTTATTTTTACTCTTTAATTGCCAACAGTTTATTTCCCCTAGTTCTCATTAAATGTGATATTTTTTTATTTGATCTTTGGACATAAAAGATAAAGTTCTATAAAGGCGGCTCAAAATGGGATGGAAAAAGGACTGTCCTTGTCATCACAAATCCCTGAACAAGGATGGATTTGCCAAACCATTTGGCTGCAAATCACGTTTAGCTCTTTTAAGCCATTTCCCTGTTATAATTTGAATTCTCTGTTCCCTCCTTTTCCTCCCTGTATCCCCCTATCTTTGACCTGACCTTGTCTATTGACATTGAAGGATCTTAGTAGAAGACTTTTGAGTGAGTCAAACAGCTGGACAGACAGACCATTTTCATCTGGAATTTAAATGCCCATCCCTTGCAGGTCTGATGGGAAGCAGTAGAGCATAGCAATTAAGAACTCCTTGACCTATCAAGAGTTGTACAGCCGGTCCCATTGTCCCACCATGAAAACCTCAGCATTTTGAACTTCAGTTTGCTTAATTGTACAATTAAAGAAACTACCTTCTTTTAGAGTACATCAGAGTTGGTGAGATTGTGGACCTAAGTCCATGGGGTCAGCCTGGTGCCCTCATGTGGTCTGTGCTGTGTAACTGATGGCTGCTGCCCTTTCTTCTTTCATAATAGTAAGTACAGGGTCTTCAGAAGCTCCCTTAACACAGTTGCCGATAGGATCGGACTGTTCTTTGCCTAAAATAGAATGGAAAGACTCTGCTTAATCCAGCACCCCAGCAGCAGACACCTTTGTTTTTTATCCCACGTCCAAGGAATGTGTTGCAAACAAAAGCTGGAGAGCAGACTTGCAGAGCTTAGTCCCATTTTTCAAATATCTTTTTCTTTTACTCTTGCTGATTTATTTTGTATTGTCATCCCTGGAATGCAAGCAGGAATATGATGCGTGGCTTGGCAGAAGTCGTGAGAAATGACTTTGACATGAATACAGACTTGAAATTGTTAGGTGGCCAGGAAGATGCTCCCCTCCTCTGCTCGGAAATTGCTCCAGCAACTCCAGCAGCACAGCGAGATGGCTTGTGGTGCAAGGGGCACAGTTGGGGGGCTCTGGAGATGCTTAAGATCTTGGTGCGCTGAGGTTTGGAGGATGGACGCCGTGGGGTGGGCCCATGTCTTCCTCCCTGTCTGTGTGTGGTTGGGGTGGGGGGTAGCGCACCCTTCCTCACCAGCCCCTTCTCCCTGAAAGGGGCAGAGATGCTCGGGAGAGCAAACCCATATAGTCCTGCCAGCACGCCCCCTGCAGCCGATCTAGCGCCAAGCAAGGAAGGGCTGCATCTTGATGCATTTCCAAGCACAGTGGGCAGCATTGGCTGGGTCCTGGGTTGCCTGCTCACTCCTGAGCACGCATGTGGCAAGAGACAGCAAATAAACGAAGTCAGCATGGAGAGGTCATTCTGTTCTCTGCGTATCATCAATGAAAACAGAACCTCAGAGCTTCTTGGGAGACTTTAGGAAGCAAGGGACAGAGAGTGTACGGTGATGCCAGTCTGCACCTGACCTCAGCTCAGAGCGGCCCTGTGTCTCACTGAACATCAGGTTCTTCACCTCCAAAAAGGGGGGCTGCCTGGCGGGACTGCCTCCAGGGCCCGAGGGCAGTGCTGTGTTTGTCTGTGGCAGCTGGGAAGGCCTGCCTTGGGTGTGGTTGCCCCGTGTCCCTCCCTTGCGCCCAGCAGTCTTGCCCCCAGCTCAGTGATTCCTTTCTGCATGGAGATCTGGTCTCTGGTTCTCATCATGGAGAACTGAGTACACAGGTCCTCACAGATAAAAACATGGAACATTTAAAAAATGAACTGTTTCCCTCTTGTGACAGTGTGTGAGATATTATAAGTGAAGTCCGCACTGCAATCCTTTAAAAAATTGGTTGTGGTTTATAAGAACACTGTTCATCGCATGGCATTGAAAAAGATTCAAAAGAACAAAGAAGAAAACAGCAATTCTATACTATGCTACACATATATATTTTACATCCTTGGTGAAATTTTAAAATGAATTCTAACACAGGGAGGACCATAGCTGTGACTTCTTTTAAAAAAGTCAGGACTGAGCAGATCTGCCTTGAAATCACTGAAGGTGATATGTACAGCTTCAGATACATAACTTGCGTGCAACTTTGATTTCTTCCACTTTTCTCTCATCCTCCAAATAAACATCCATATTTTCCTTTAAGGACAAAGAATAAGAAGTTCATATAACATACACATGCAATCTTAATCTTCTAAGTGATCTGAGGACCATTGTGTGTGTAACATAGAGATGAGAAAGAGCAAAGAAGATTTTTCTCTGAAAGTATGTTTTCTCTTTTGGTTTTCCTTAATCCTATGACACACTCCACAGGGAAAAGTCTCTTATAAATGTGAGATAGTCCTTCCTGTAATATCAGAGTTATACTTCTAATTTCCCTGAGTTAGAATTTTTTTTGTATATCTTTAGTGTTTATAATTCTTATTTTATTTTGGTCTTTTACCCAGTTCAACATTTTTAAAAAAGATTTATTTATTTATGCATACAAGAACTGGGGTAAAGGCCAGAGTCGCGGGAGGTGAGAGGATTCACCAGACAGAGCAGGGAGCAGAACAGGCAGACTGAGTGAAACACACTGCTGAGGGTAGCAGCGGGTGAGGCAGGAGAGGTCTGCTACGCCATGTGGGTCCCTTCCTTGGCAGGCGGTAGGGATCGAACTCGTGCTGCAGTGGCTGCAGTTTGCTTCATAGTGCGTTGCTTAACCCACTGCACCACCAGGGAGGCCCACCAGTTCAACATTTTTAAGAGTAGAATTGTCTGTAGTCTAAAAACTTAAAATGAAAAGAATTGACAATGTATTCTCCATTCACTTTGTTCTTTTATTCTTAGGGAAAATTGTAAGTTTGCTAAGTTTTTCTTCTACTTGTTATGGTCTCTTGGACATAAAAATGTAATATTTGATGAGGACTTTTATGATCAGTGTAATTTGCCTTAACTAATCGAATATGTTTAGCTACAAAATAATTTAACTATGAATCTCATAAAATTTGAACAGGCAGCTTTGATAACATGTCTTAAACCCTACAGTTGCTAATTGACTTGTCTTTAAATGAGATAATTCCCATTAATAATTTCTATCTTCCTCTAAACTATATATTATAGAGAAATTGCCAGTGGCTAGATTCTATGGGAAAATTAAATGTGCAACTATTTGGATCATATTTAGATTCAAACATCAGCTCCCTTGAGGGAAGCTGTGGAATATATTTGTGTCTGTCTTCTTATTTCTCATTTTTACCTCTCCTCCATTTGTGTCTTGAATGCCACTAAGAAATACAAAAATAGGGGTCTCCTTGGTGGTACAAGGGGTTAAGGTGCAGCATTATGAAGCTATCCACAGCTACTGCAGTGCAAGTTCAATCCCCAGCCAGGGAGGTGACCTCACCTGTCTCCCTGCTGCCTGCCCTGTACCCCAGTTCTTTTATTCATAAATAAATCTTAAAAACAAAAAGTACAACAGGAATAGAGAGACCTCGCCAGAAAGCCTCCAGAGCCTCAGTAGACAATGTCACATCTGCTCCCTTCTGCCGACCTGGGCCACATTGGCAAACAGCTGTCCCAGGCAGCCTGGGGGCACACAGGGACAGTGAGAGGGGCTGCGCTATGTTTCACACTGGGGCAAGAGAAGACCTTGAGTATCTCGGGCCTTGCAACACCAGCAACGGGCTCTTTCCCTAACTCAGACCCAAATCTTGGACGAAACAGTTGTAAGTGTAACCTGCCAGGAAAACAGGACTTTTAATTTAGGGCAGGCCCCCATTTCAGATGTCGGAAAAATGAATGTGAACTGCAGCAAAGCCCAGACATTACCGACCATAATCATCTCAGGACTGTTTTCCTCTCTCCACTCTCCTTAATGGGGTATAATTCACCGGAGCAAAAACTCTGTTCACTTGTTCAGTTTGGGAAAGTGTCTGGGGATCCCCAGTCTAGGAAATGTTCTTTTCTTTCCATGCAGTGGTTTTTACAGCTGTAAGGAACTGAAGTCATGCCAGAGGATTCACAGATGTGTCCTTCCCACTGAGGTACTAGGAGGTAGGAGGTGGGAGGTCGTGCAGGAGAACATGGGAACGCCAACAATGGGTTGGATAGACTGGCGTCCTGGCCTGCCAGTGGCTATGTTCCAAGGGAGGCTCACACACTTCATGGATGACCCACTTCGTTTTTCCTATAAAGACAACTGAGAATTTATTAAGTAAGAGGAGAGATCTGTGCAAGGAGGACAGATGTCTGTGTGTGTGTGTGAGCGTGTGTGTGAGAAAATCACATCAAGCTAATTGCTATTATATAATTAAAATCAAGTCAATCTTCCCTTGCTTTTAAGAGGAACATGCTTGGAGCATTCCTGTTTATATCCTGTAATGACTTCTGTCAAATGGATGTTTGAACTAGCATCTGAAATCAAATGAGATGTGCATTTTAAAGTGTGATGTGATAGGCCTGCCTTTTTATTTTTCCTTTGGCAAACTGTTTTTAGAATGAGGAGTCACTCTGAATCTGTAATTCTATGTCATTAAGGTATGCTGACACCAGGTGGCAGTAGATGGCTCAGTTGTACCTCTTCGCAGACTACAGCCTTCACAAATCCAGCTTAAAAATTCAAAGTGTTTTTCCTACTGATTAGCTCTGTCCTCTCTTTCTTTTTTCCCTTTCAAATACTTCTGCCCTAAGCAACTCCTTTCATTGAATATAAATATACAATGTACATTCCTGCTTCTGGGTCTCTGCCATGCCCTTCCCTGAGATGTCCTCATTTTCTACATTGGTTTCAATGGAAAGTACAGCTCAAATTTCATCCCAGGCCTCTGTAAATTTGTTTATCATCATTTAACACGTATTCTATGTCTCATGCCTTTGTTCCTCTCCAGAATTGGATTTGAGTTCCATTAAGGAGTGAAGAATATGGGCCTCCCCGGTGGCACAGTGGGTTAAGCAACACACTGTGAAGCAAACCACAGCCACTGCAGCATGAGTTTGATCCCTGCCCCCGGCCAGGGAGGGGACCCACATGGTGCAGCAGACCTCTCCTGCCTCCCGCTGCTCCCCTCAGCAGTGTGCTTCAGTCAGTCTGCCTGTTCTGCTCCCAGCTCTGTCTCTGATGAATCCTCTCACCTCCATGAACTCTGGCCTTTACCCCAGCTCTTGTATGCATAAATAAATAAGTCTTTTAAAAATTTTTTTTAAAAAAAGGAGTGAAGAATATCTTCTACCCTTCTGCTAGTCACCCAGTATCAACCCTGGAAGGTGTAGTATCAGAGAATATTTCTCAACTCAATTCCTTGCCTACCTTTCATTTCCATGATTTGCTTGTGACTTCTGCTCCCCACAATTATAGATCAGTCTTAGGTCTTTATACCCACACCCTATTAGACATTTAGTGTCAGACTGTACATGTGTCTCTATTCTTTTAGGGGATAGACTAGTCAGCCTAAGGAGAGCCTCTGGTTCAGCTCTGATGCTCCTGGAACCACCCACACTGACTGTAGAAGTCTACTGCTGACTGCCAGGGCCAAACTGGCTGACACTCTGGACCCTAAGAGTCTGTCTCAGCCTACTCATGATTCACTCAAAAGCCGCTTGGCTGTCTCTGTTCTTCCTCTCTCAGTGCTTGGCTTTACCTTCTGCTGTCTGTTGATCTCTAGATATTTCTGTGTTGGCCTGTCCAGGTTTAAGCTCCAGGTGCTAAGACAGCTGGTCTCACAAATGGTCTCTGATGAGGTGACCTGGCAAGGCCACCCGGCCCTCTGTCCTGGCGCCATTCAACGTTCCTCCAAAGGTCACCTCCCTCTACCTTGTCACTGGCCCTGAACTCTCTGCCAGGTTGGAGCCAAGGTTTTCTCGTGGCTTCCCCCAACCTGACCAAATCCCTTTCCATTTCTTCACATCTTCTATTTCTTCAAGCAATTTCTTACAATTTTCTTTGTATAGATCTTTCACTTCCTTTGCTAAATTCACCCTTTGGTATTTAATTCTTTTTGATACTATTGCAAATGGTATTATTTTCTTGACTTCTTCCTCTTCTAGCTTCCTGTTTGCATACAGGAAGGCAACTCATTTTTTTTTTATTAGTTATATTTGACATCATTTGTAGTCCCCAGGGAGTACCCACCACCATTTCACTCGTGCACCATCACCTCAGTCCCTTGTGCACCCTCTGGCCTCTTCCCCATCTTTGCCC
>JAGFMF010011657.1:415154-505860 GCA_019455555.1 Galemys pyrenaicus | reverse complement strand
ACAAACCTACTGCAAATATAATCCTCAATGGGGAAAAACTGAGAGCAAGTCCCTTAAGATCAGGGACAAGACAAGGATGCCCACTCTCTCCACTGCTATGCAACATAGTACTGGAAGTCCTAGGCAACTCATTTTTATATTGATTTGTAACCTGCCACTTTGTTGATTTGATTCAGTTGGTTTTTTTCGTGGAGTTTTAAAGGTTCTCTAAATGTAATGTCATAATTTCTACAAATATGATAGTTCTACTTTCTTTGCCAATTTGGTTTCCTTTTATATCAGTCTTTTGCCTAAATGCTCAATCAGAATTGCCATAATATGGTGAATTGTGATGGGAAAAGTGGTCATTTTTGTCTTGTACCAGATATGGCAGAGTTTTCAGTTTTTCACTATTGAGAATGGTATTAACCATGAGGTTGTCATATATGGTCTTTACTATGTTGAGGAATGTTCTGTCTGTCCCCGGTTTTTCAAGGATTTCATCATAAATAGATGTTGAATTTTATTAAATGCTTTCTTGGCATCTATTGATATGATCATGTTATTTTTCCTTTTATTGATGTGATGTATTTTGTTGACTGACTTTCAGATGTTGAATCATCCTTTTGTCCCTGGAACAATTTTTTTTATTAATATAATTTTTTTTTAATTTACATATATTTGCCATCAATTGTAATCCCCATGTATTCCCCATCACCATCTCACCAGTGCACCATCACCTCAGTCCCCCGTGCTCCCATCCTCCCTCAACCCTCCCCCTCCCCTCCCCACCAGTGTCCCCAGTCTGGCCTTGTCTCCTCATTTTTGGTTTTTGTGTCTTTATTGCTGTTATTGTTATTATTATTGTTCTTATTCCTTTCCTTGATCCTTATTTGGTTCCCTATGTTCCTCCTAAGGGAGGGACCATCTGGTATTTTTCTTTTGCCTTCTGACTTACTTTGCTGAGCATAATCCCTTCCAGATCCATCCATGTTCCTATGAATGAGTCTAGTTTTTCATTTCTGATTGCTGAGTAGTATTCCATCGTGTATATGTACCATAGCTTCCCGATCCACTCATCTGTTTTTGGGCATTGTTTCCAGGTCTTACCTATAGTAAAGAGTGCTGCTCTAAACATAGGGGTGCAGGTATTCTTTTGAGTCAGTGTATTTGTGTCTTTTGGGTATATTGTCCCTGGAATAATTTCACTTGATCATGTAATACTTTTAATATGTCATTGGATTTGGATTGTGAGATTTTGTTGAGGAATTTTTTTTTAAAGATTTATTTGTTTATGCATACAAGAGCTGGGATACAGGCCAGAGTTGCGGGAGGTGAGAGGATTCATCAGAGACAGAGCGGGGAGCAGAACAGGCAGACTGACCGAAACGCACTGCCGAGGGCAGCAGTGGGCAAGGCAGGAGAGGTCTGCTACGCCATGTGGGTTCCCTTCCTGGTCGGCAGCAGGGATTGAACTCGTGCTGCAGTGGCTGCGGTTTGCTTCATAGTTCGTTGCTTAACCCACTGTGCCACCAGGGAGGCCCAAGATTTTGTTGAGGAGTTTTGCACCTATATTGATTAGGGAAATTGGTCTGTATTTTTCTTTTTGTGTGTTTTCTTTGTCTGTTTTTGGTACTTGGGTAGTTTCATAAAATGTTTGGAATATTTGAAAGCACTTGAAAATATTTGAAAGTAGTCCCGCTTTCATAATTTGACAAAAGAGTTTGAGAAAGGTAAGACATTTTTGAAGGTATGGTAGAATTATTTGTGAACCCATCTAGTTTTGCACTTTTGTTAGAAGACTTTTGATAACTGTTTCAATTTCCTTCTTTATAATTTTTTTGTTCAGGTTTTCTATTTCTTCTCTATTCAATCTTGGATGTTTGTATATTTCTAAGGATTTGTCCTTGGTTTTTCAACTTACTAACATATAAATTTTCATGGTAATCCCTTGTCATCCTCTGAATTTCTGAAATTTCTATTATAACTACTCCTTGATCATTTCTGATCCTACTTATTTGAGTTTTGTTCCTTCCTTTCTTTGTGAACCTAGCTAGAAGTTTGCTTTTTTTTATTTCCTCAAAGAACCAGGTATTGATTTCATTAATCTTTTGGACTGTTTTTTATTTCTAACTCATTTATGTCTGCTCTAATTATTATGTCCTGCCTTCTACTGACTTTTGGTTTCGTTATTTCTTCTTTTTCTAGTTGCCTAAGGTGAGCGATAAGATTATTTATTTGAACTCTTTCTGTTTCTTAGTGTTTGTCTATATTGCTATATACTTCCCCCTTTGTACCAGTCATTTGATACTAATTGCCTTCTATATTTTGATACACCTTCATTTTGTATGTTTCCATGAGGTCTCCAGAGGTTTTATTCATTTATTCTTTTTAGTTTTCAAATAAATTCTTTTTTCTTATTCTTCTTTATGTATATTTGACATCAGTTGTGGTCTCCATGGAGTTCCCACCACCATTTCACCAATGCACCATCACCTCAGTCCCTTGTGCTCTTTCTGCCTTAATCACTCCCTCCCCACTCCCCACCAAGTGTCCCCAATTTTTCCTTTTCTTTTTGTTTTTGTTGTGTTTTTATTATTGTTGTTATTATTCTTTTCTTTATCATATACATGATGGAATACTATTCAGTAATCAAAAAGGATAAACTAGAGTCATTCATAGAAACAGGGATGGAGCTGGAAGGGATGAGGCTCAGTGAAGTAGGTGTTCAGAGGTTTTACTGGGACTTGATCTCCTGCTACCTGCATGGCTGATATTTAGTCTCTGATCCCTCTAGGAGAGGGTGCTAATTAGCCTTTCACCTCCAGTTCTTCTGGTACTTGTGACTGTCATCGTGGCCTGAAGCCTTTGTCATAAACCCTGTTGGTGGGATGTCTGATGGACTAAGTCCCCAGGCAAAGGAAAAGACCTTCCTACAAATGGGAGATTCCAGGGACTTAGAGATCACTCCCAGGAGCGAAGGCCAAGGTCAGATTCTTTTTGGGCAAGACTGATTCTTTCCTGGCTCAAGGTGAAATGTAATTTCAATTTGATTTTAATTTTGGCTTTGAATTTATTTTGAGTTTATTATACACTTCCTAGAATCCTGTGGTGTTTCTCCTCAGAAAATTACATTCTGGGATGTAATTAGATGAGACTTTTGAATACAGAGTTACAGTATCATTGTAGCAGGTAAAACACTAATTATTTTGTAGCATCACATGTGGTAGCTTAGAGGCCTTCTTGATTACTTCTTAGCAAGCAGGTGCAGTCTGTGTAATTGTGTTGTATTTTCACTATTTCTGGGTGTGAAGCCCCTTCTATCCATGAGAGCAAGGCCGACAGGAACAGTGTTTTCCTCATTTTGCCTGGGCTAATCGAAGGTCCAAGAGGTCAAGGGACTCACTTCAGCCAATCCACAGTGTGATCAGCTACCCTGACAGAACATCTGGTCTCAGGTCTCCGTCTGAGAACTTAGCACGAGGCGCCAGGGCTGCTCTGAGCTCCGTCACTGTCCACTCCAGTTTTTGTTTTTTTAAAGATTGATTTATTTCTGCACACAAGAGCTGGGGGCACAGGCCAGAGTCATGGGAGGTGAGAGGATTCCCAGAGACAGAGTGGGGAGCAGAACAGGCAGATGGCCCGAACTACACTGTAGAGGGGAGCAGCGGGCAAGGCAGGAGAGGTCTGCTGCGCCCTGTGGGTCCCCTCCTGGCCGGGAATCAAACTCGCACTGCTGTGCCACAGATGCTTCACAGTACGGGCGCTCAACCTGCTGCGCCACCAGGGAGTCCCCACTCCAGTTTTTAAATACTTGCTCTGCCATGAGCTTTCCGAAGAGGACTTCATTCATTGTTTCATCCACACACACCCGATGTTCAGCTGTGCCAGGTACCACTGGAGGTGTGGTGATTCAGGACCGAACGACAGCCACTTTTTACCTTCAGAGAACTCATAGTGTAGTGGAGAAGACAGCTATAAACCGGAAGCAAGGTCATTTCTGATTGTGAGTGGACCGATGAGGAACTAGGGTGATGTGATAGAGTGGGTGGCGGGGCCAACTTTGAATTAGGTGGTTGGGAAAAGCCTTTGTAAGGAGTTCTCCTTTGAGTCTGGCACATCGAAAGAGCCCGTGGGCAGGTCCAGCAGCAGGCAGGGGGACAGAGAGTCTGGTCTCCTATGACTGACGCCATTAGAGACGGATGACTGTACGACATACTCATGAGCCTAGCAGCAGGTCACGCCCCGGCTAGTCAGTGAAACTGCAGCCCCCTCCACCCGCCACTTACCCTCCCCATTCCATAGCCCGACTGCAGCCTTTAAGACCGAGGCTGAGCAGAGAGACCTTGCCAAACTCCCAGCCCTCAGAAAATGACACAATAAATGTGCATTTTTTAGGCCGTTAAGTTTGTTGTTCCACAGCAACAAACACTACAGCTGTGTCATTGGAAGGCAGGGTAAGTTCTAAGATAGAGGAGATTGCCCGAGTCTAGAGACCGCGGCCTGCTACACACCTGGTTACCTGCATGTCTCACTGGGGCCACCTTGCTAAGCCAGATGTCCTAAGCTACATACATGTTGACATATGTTCCAGTTTACCGTCCTTTAAATATGGACACAAAGACAACTGTGCAGACTATTCCTTTTCTCCGTCACCATTTTTAATTTCCCCATTCTATACAGTTTGCTTTAACTCCACCAAGTCTGGCTTCCCTGTACCGCTCTGTGCACCCCAGGTGCTCCGGTCCTCATTATCAGAGCCATTAACATGCGTAGTCAATGTCTATTTAAAAAAAAAAAAAAAAAACCTCAATCTTCTATGTAGCCTTCCGCAGCCTTCTTGAAGTAGTGTTAGCTTCTACTGTCTACCCAGCACCAAAGAGAATCGTATGAACTGTTTCCTGACACTCCAAACAATACATTGAGTGACTAAATAAAATAATATATGAAAGAAAATAACACATGAAGTAGGGAAGAACTAAAAGAAAGGAAGGACGGAAGTGACAGGCACAGAGGCACTTGTGAGTGTGACACATTCAGGCAACACCTGGGGCCTGCAGAAACTTCCAAGCTTCTTTTTTTTGTCCACAACTTATGTCCTCAGGAGTCAACATCACCATCATCATCTCTTTTTGAAAATTTCTATTTTATTTAATTTTAAAAATTTATAGTTTATAGAGTTTTGATTCATATTTTAATATTCCTTCATTGTTCAAATTTGTACACTGGATGATTTCCTGTGAAATTCCCACCACCAGCTCACCCGTGCTCCACCACCAGAGCCTGTGCTCTTCCCACCCTGACTGCAGGTGCTTCATAATGTGCTTAACCCTTTGCGCCACCAGGGAGTCCCAAATACCCCTATAAGACCTTCCATGCATTAGAGCAGTGCTTCTCAAATTTTAGCAAAAACCAGAATCACCTAGAAAGTTGATTTAGGGCAGTTAGGGTGGGATCTGGGATGCACATTTCCAGCAAGTTCCCAAGTCCCAGGGATTTGGACCCAGACCTGGAGGACATTAGTTCAAGACGAAGGAGTTGTAAGAACCACTTTCAGCTCTTTGTGGGTTCCCTAGGGACTTAGTTCCCTAAGACTTTGTTTATTCAGAGACTTGTTTTTCACTGACAGTGTTATATTTGGGGTTCCTACCCCAACTTCCAAACCCTGAGGCAAGGTGACAGAGTAGGTCCGTGGGTAAAGGACTTAGGAGCTAAATCTATGCCCACTTAGACCAAATGGTCATTAGAGCTTAGTGACATTTTCTTACTGTGTCATTTAATGTGTAGATCACAGACACAAAGTACTTTTTATGCCTTTTTTTTTTTTAAACTCATCATATTGTTTCCTCATTCATAAGGTCAGTTCCAGAAGAAGTCCTGGAATGGTTCATGGCGGTCATTTATGAGTTACAGTTAGAATCCAAAGCTGAAGTTGTTTTGGTCACTGAGATGCTTTTAACAGAAACCCCAGTGCAGTGAACCACCCTGATTATTTTTTGATCAATTACCCAAGGCACAGCAAGTGAGGGAACTGAACCTCTGGACACAATGCAGGTTCTTTGTCCAGAATTTGAATCCTGTGCAGAGGCAGAGCTGCCCTCAACTCTCCTCCCTGTGCATGCAAGGCAGACAGACCGGGAGCTCGTGGGCAGGGCTGTGTACCCAGAAGGGACCATAGAATGTGCTTCGGAAAATCTGCTTAAGCTTTTTAAAGAGCCTGCTCAATGGTCATAGAGGAGAGAGAAATAAATGCTTTGCAAGGAAATGGGGAAATCTGGTGACAACACTGGAATTGATAATTCTTTTAACATAAAAGAACCGTTCTCTGTGATCTTTACTGTTTTACTTAGTGTTTGGGCTTTCAAAAGAGCGAAGCAAGCTGGTTTCTTCATTTTATCCCAAGCAAATGGCCCACGTGTGAGCACGAAGGTAGGTTACATTTGAGCTCTCAGAGAACATGGCCAAAAGACCTTTCAGAACCCCTGAAAGCTTTTCCATATGAAAAGGAAGCCAGGAAATTGGATTCTTCATTCTGACTTTGTGATCAAAGCCAGGGAGGAAAGATATTAAGCAGATACTGACCCATAGTTTTCTGGCCACTGTTAGGATTTGTTGACCTGAGTAGCAAATTAGGACTTTGGGAAAGTTACTTGAGGGGATCAAAGATTCAGCCTCAGGATGAAGACAAGACTGTCGTAGGTTCTGAAAACATCTGGGCCATGGCAACCATGTCAGCTGACGTTGGTTGACAGGTGCCACATGCTGAAACTCTGGGCAGTCTGATCACACACTATGGGTCAATATAAGTGATCTAAGGGGAGGAGCTTACATTTTTATGCACTACATACAGGTGGTACAGATCTGTCTGCATTTATTGTTCCATTTATATGGATGAGGATCCCAAGCTGAAAGGAGTTAAGATCGTTTATCAGCCAGTCACCAGGCAAGAAAGAGGCAGTCAGGATTCGGAGGCAAATCTACTTGACTGGAAGCTTGTGCTTTTTGCACATTGCCACTGCAATCTGGTAATAACCGCCTCTCCACGGGTCTCTGATCTCAAATTTCCTCAACGGAGATAAAACATTTGGATTTTGTAAATGTTTTAAACATGACAATTTATTTTGAATAATATTTTTTCTTTGAAAAGATAGTTTTTTCTTTTAAGTGAAATTGTCCAGGACTTGAAAGCATTATGCTCTAGTTTATGTTGGCTGAATTTGAAATTAACCATTTCCATCCTATTGATCTTTTAAAGAGGAATATATGAATTTCAAAATAGTGGCTTTCTGGACTCAAAATTTTGACCACTTGTCCACAGTATTAATTCTGGAACTATGTCCTGAATCTTCTATGAGAGGCCAAGCTCGTCTTGGAACTGGGGTCTGTGAATCGAACGTACCTATAATATTTTTCAAGATTTATTTATGCATACAAGATCTGGGGTACAGGCCAGAGGTGTGGGGGGTGAGAGGATTCACCAGAGACAAAGTGGGCAGCAGAACAGGCAGATCTATTGAAGCACACTGCTGAGGGGAGCAATGGGCAAGGCAGGAGAGGTCTGCCGCACCATGTGGGCCCCCTCCCAGGCTGGCGGCAGGGATCGAACTCATGCTGCAGTGGCTGCGGTCTGCTTCATGGTGCGTTGCAACACCAGGGAGGTCTCAAACATACCAAAATGTATTTCTTCCTTTTTCATCTTTTTGCTTTTGAAGATTGCTTAGAAACAAGTCTGAAGGAAGAAACTGGTGTTTATTTCACATCTTTTTTTATTGTCAAAATACTGTTAACTTAGTGGTATTTCATTTTTGGGGAGACCACAATTAATTTTTTGGGGGATTCTGTGAAAGCTAAGACTCCTTTTCCCAGAAAACTTCACACACACCTGTGAACACAACGGAATATTCTGCATAGAAGTCCGTGGACTCCAAGTGAAGAAATCCTGCCTCTTCCCTTCCTCCCCCGTACCCTCCATCCATGTCTCTTTCCCTCTCTTCCTTCCATTCTTCAGTAAGTACTTTAAGATTTATTTATTTATTAAAAATCTGGGGTGCAGACCAGAGGTGTGGGGCAAGAGAGGGTTCATCAGAGACTAAGCGGGGAGCAGAACAGGCAGATGGACTGAAACGCATTGCTGAGGGGAGCAGCGGGGAGGCAGGAGAGGTCTGCTGCGCCGTGTGGGTCCCTCCCTGGCCGGGATCGAGCTGGCACTGCTGTGGCTGTGGATGTGGATGCTTCGTAGTGCTGCGCTTTAACCCCCTGCGCCACCAGGGAGGCCTCTCCAGTGAGTAGTTCTGAACCCATGAGAGTCAGGAGCTGCGCTGTGTCCCGAATGCAGTGGCTATGCCATGGACAGGGCCGCTGTCTTCATGCCGTCTGGAGGCCAGTGAATGAGCAGACGCGAGCCAGCGTCCTTCCAGAAAGGCAGGCTGGTGTTTCTGCTCCGCAGGACGCTTGGTATATAAAATCACATCACAGGAGCATCATCAGACCCAGTTTGTGTTCATGTAAGAGGGGAAGCAGATGGACCTGGAAGAAATAACGTAGGGACTGAGATTTCCAAAGCTGTGGGTGGCAGTGAACCAGACAGCAGGCAGGAGGCGGGGTCTCACTGGAGAGAGTTGCACCACATTCACCTATCTCTGCAGTGCTGAAATAGTCACCCCCTGAGCTGCCCGTGTGAGCATCCCAAGATGCTCTGCGAGCTTCCTGCCTTAAGTAGTCAATGCAGTGAAGTCCATCACACAGAATCACCTTCTGGATTAGATCATGTTTCCCCCAAGGATAAATCCCTCTCTGAGCTGCAAGTGGGTTTTCTCTTCCATGCTACCGAATCTGCTCTTTTGGGGGCAGTGGTTTATTTACGTAATGGGGCAGGATTGGAGTGGGGCCATGTTGCTTGCGGAACACAGCCGAGAAGATGAGGACGCACTTGCTACTGATGGGCCTGAACAGAGTCCACGATGCCCATCGTGTGACTCACCTGTGTCGCTGCACCAGCATGAATTCAGACCCGTGATATTCAGAGCACCATTTTGGGGCCTCCCTGGTGGCACAGCGCTTTAAATTTAGTACTATGAAGCATCCATAGCCACTGCAGCACGAGTTCGATCCCCAGCCAGGAAGGGGACCCACATGGTGCAGAAGACCTCTCCCGCTTCGCCCGCTGCTCCCCTCAGCAGTGTGTTTCAGTCAGTCTGCCTGCTCTGCTCCCTGCTCTATTTTTGGTGGATCCTTTCACCCCCTGCACCTCTGGCCTGTACCCCAGCTCTTGTATGCACAAATAAATAAATCTTAAAAAATTAAAAAGCACCATCCTGGACAAGAAGTGCTGGGAGCTTGTTCTGGAGGCAGAATCCCAGGCTCAAGCCCAGTCTTCCTGAGTCTGCAGCTTTGCTAAGGTCTCCTCCTGGTTTTCATGCACATCAAGGTCGGAGCAGAGCTGGTTTGCTCTCCCTTGCCCTCTGCTCTAGACTGCGCTCTTGAGCAGTTTTATCCAAATGCTTCCATGTAGGGTGCGATGGCACATTGACGATTTTAGCTGTCTTTACTTTAATAGAAACATCACTTTCTTTTTTCCTCCACCAAAAATGTCCAGGTGACTGTTTGGGAGGACAGCCGTAACTTGCCTGCAGCGTGTACACGTGTACTCGCAGAGGGCTGAGGGCTCCCTGACATTTCTGCAAAAGGCACCTTCAGCTGTTCATGGGCTGGCCACGTGTTACTGACTCTTTCCTCATTCACGTCACCTGGAAAGTCGCTTAGAACTGTTGTACATGACTAGTGATGCACAACTAGGGCATGGCTGATGTCCACTACTCAGCGAAATGACTGGCATTTATGAGTCGTAAGGGTGAAGGTCATTGCTTGGTCCTTTAAAGGATCTTCCTTGAGTGTGGGTCACCAGATGCCAGTGAGGGCAGCTCTGGTGTATGGCCTGTTGTGCCCCGCCTTTCACGACCTCGAGACCCTTCTCTCCTGCTCCCTGGTCCCCAGGCTCTGTGCTTCAGCCTATCCCCTGCCTGTCGGGCCAGCTAAACATCCATTTGGTCTGCACTGTGGCCCCTCCTTTGACTTAGCATCACCACAGCTTGGGTCAGCCCCTTTCCCAAATGAGTCTCAGGTCCAGAACACCCCTCGCGTGATGGAGACCCCGACTTGGGAGAGTGGAGGCGCCCATGGATTGATCTGACAATACACTTGTTCTTTGCACTCTGGTGGCATCCTAAGTTCGGCTCGATTTCCTAAGTTTAGCTTGATTAAGTTTAATTGTAGCATGTACTTTGCTCACCTTGTATTAATTTGATCCTTTTTTTAGCTGCCATAATGGAAACTCAAAATGATTTAAATAGTAACATGCTCAGTTTGTAAAAGTGAGTATTGCTTGACTCAGATAGCTGGAAGGCCAGGTCAGGGCTCACTCCGACTTGAGTCCAGGTTTGCATGAGGTCGCGGCCTCAGTTCTCGTCATAGTTCCTCTTGCTCAGACACGGTCCTCTTCTCCCAAGTGCTTCTTGCTTAGTGTGTCAGACAGGCACTGAGTCTCTCCTTCTAAACCCCACTCGAGTCTCATATGCTTTGTTCAGATGGCGTCTTGTGCCCACCTATAAGGCAGTCATCAGAATTGGGAAAATAGAATGAGTTGAGTCATTCAAACCAGTGGCTTTCAGACTCAGGGAGCAGTAAACTCATGTAGCGTCTCTCTCAAAACACAGATTACTCCCTACTCCCAGAGCAGGTCTGATGTCAGGTTTGAGACTTTCCAGCAAGGTCACAGGTGGTGCTCCTGCTGGTCTGGTGATCCCACTTTGGGAACTATTGCTTTAGACCCAGCAAGCCCCCCCTTATCCTGTGGACAGTGCAAGGGAGCTGTTCTCCCTGATATGTTCTGGGTGCTCTTTTACCTGAAGGAAGAGTGGATTTTGCCATTTCTCCCTCTCTGGAGTGTTTGTGCTCTTAGTTAACGACAGCTCCCCTCATACGTAACAGGGGATATTGCTGAATCAGGCACTTGCTTAGGCTCAGGGATGCAGTTGTGAGCAAGACAAAGTTTTGACTCTTGTGACTTGGAGGGGTAATGATGGCAGACAGTGCAAACACATATATAGTAAAGGCGGTGCTGTCTTGCTCTGTGAAGAACCTCAGAGAAGGGAGAGAGACAGGGAAGCTGACCTGGGCTGGGGCTGTTTCATATAATGTAGTCAAGGAAGACTCCTTGCATTAGGTACTATTTGAGCTGAGATCTGAAGGCAGAGAGGGAGAGAACCATGCTCAAATCTAGGAAAAGTGTCTTCAGAACAGAATATAGAGATCTTGGAGAATATTTTAAAAACTACTTATTTATGCATACAAGAGCTGAGGTACAGGCCAGAGTCCAGGGAGGTGAGAGGACTCCCCAGAGACAGAGCGGGGAGCAGAACAGGCAGATGGACTGAAACACACTGCTGAGGGGAGCAGCGGGCGAGGCAGGAGAGGTCTGCTACACCATGTGGGTCCCTTCCCTGGCTGGGGATCGAACTCGCACTGCTGTGGCTGCAGAAACCCCACAGTTCAGCGCTCAACCCCTTGCCCAAGCAGGGAGGGCCCGATCTTGAAGAATTTAAGGACTAAGGTCACTGTATCTGGGCCAGAAGGAGAAAGGGGGAAAGGAAGAGCGCTGAAGCACAAAAACTCAGTTTTACAGGTTGCAAGAAAAGGAAGAGAAACTTCTTGAGCAGTGTATCTGGGGATAGGGATTTGAAATCTGATAAAATAAGTAAAGATGTAAAAAGATGATCTGCACCTCCATATTCAGATAATGTCCAACTACTGAAAATCCAGCTTTGGGATCTAAGCAAATCTAACGTATCGCTCCCTACCCGAAATGTTTCCTGAAACCACATGTTTTGAAATTTCAGTACTCTGCAGAAGAAGGAACATGTTCACCTCCTATCTCCTAACTGGTGTGTCTCAGTCCCCAGTCTGAATTTCTTTTTTAATTAAGTCTAATATAAGATCAGTTTCTTTCAAATTTCAACCTTGAGCGAGTCCCCTGGCATCGTGTAAACTGACGCTGAACCATTTCCCCCATTCTTCCTGGAGGCACAGGAGAAAAGGGATTGCTGTTGAAATCTGCTTGGGAAAAGTCCGGCAAGCACACTGATACTTTATTTTTTTTTTCTTTTCTTTTTTTTTTCTTTTTTTTCTTTCTTTCTTTCTTTCTTTTTTTTCTTTCTTTTTTTCTTTTTTTCTTTTCTTTCTTTTTTTCTTTTTTTTCCTTTTTTTCTTTTTTTTTCTTTTTTTCTTTTTTTTTCTTTTTTTTTAATTAAAATATTTTAAAATTTACATATACTTGCCATTACTTCTTTTCAATGAAAAAGGAGGACTGAAAACCCAGGCCTGAGAAAATGCAGGGGTTGCTGTCAGGGAACACGTTTCTAGCTCTGCAGGGCTGCTGGAAAGGGGAGACCTTCGGGACCTACAAGGGAGTGCCTCAGGAGCTGGACTAGCAGTAAATGTGAGTGTGGAGAAGCAGACAGCCCCCTGCAGGTACACTTTTCTAGGGCGCTATTCTCGAAGCTGTGGTGCTAGGAGAAAGGGGAACCTGGCACATCTGTCCACTGCTCAGAAGCACTCAGTGATGCTATTGCTTATTCAGTCAAGTTCACGCTCTTGAATGTGACCTTCAAGGCTTCAGACCACCTGGTGATCCCTTATATTTTGAGATGTGCTCATTTTTTTTTCCATTGCACATACATTTTTTTTATTTTCACACCTACTGCTGCAGTTCATTTTGTTTTTTAGTTTAAATTTGTTTTAATTTACATATATTTGACATAAATTGTAATCCCCATGTATTCCCCCTCACCGTAACACCAGTGCACCATTCCTTCCACTCACTTTGGCAACATCTGAATGCATTGGTACTTTATGGTGCATGCCATTGTTTATGTTTGATGTCTTTTGTTGGGACTGTTCTTCCCTGCTTCTGCTGTTCCAGCCTAGTTGAAGGAACATTTCCTTAGAAGCCTTTGCTCCAGCTTAAATTGAAAATTTCTTGTCCTTTTATTTCTCATGATTGTGTTATCCCATTTGGCCTTGGATACCTAGTAGGTATTCCTCTATTTAACAGTTACCTTTATGAGATATAAGTTCTTTTTTTAAAAAAAAAAAAAAGATTTATTTA
The DNA here is from genome assembly GCA_019455555.1 of Galemys pyrenaicus. Lineage (NCBI taxonomy): Eukaryota > Metazoa > Chordata > Mammalia > Eulipotyphla > Talpidae > Galemys > Galemys pyrenaicus. The sequence goes on along the minus strand of JAGFMF010011657.1, from coordinate 492,719 downwards.
TTTATGCATACAAGAGCTGGGGTATAGGCCAGAGATGGTGGAGGTGAGAGGAGTCACCAGAGACAGAGTGGGGAGCAGAACAGGCAGATGGACTGAAACACACTGCTGACGGGAGCAGCGGGCAAGGCAGGAGAGGTCTGCTGTGTCATGTGGGTCACCTCTCTGGCCGGCGGCAGGGATCAAACTCACTGCAGTGGCTGTGGATACTTCATAGTGTGGCACTTAAGCCCTTGCACCACCGGAGAGGCCCATGAGGTATAAGTTCTTGAATAAAGAAATCATTCCTCATTCATGTTTATGTCTCTCCCTTGACCCACTTCAACCCAACATATGCTAGAAGGAATCAGAGAGGATACTCTAAAAAGGCACAGTATGTTCTACTGAAGAAAGTTCTAGCTCCAGCTGAGTGACAAGGATTGTGGGCTGTTTTAATTCTGGAACTTGTCAAACTAGTCCCCCTCCCATTTTTATATTTTAATATAGTCTCTCCTTTTGAGACACTACCTGGCTTACACATTTCTGAGTTCAGGACCACTTTCACGTTTTCTTTAGCAATTTCAAGAACTATTTTAAGAAAGAGAAACGTAGTTGAACTCAATCAAACAAATAATCTGCCTCTAGGCTGAAATACGAGTGTGTGGAGTTAGTTGGGGGAGCGCAGCAATGAACTCAGACATTCTTCTGGTGGCTCTGCTTAGCCCTGGGCCTCTTGTCGCAGGCTGGTATTCACTCAGTTGGCCCACTGCCCGGTGGGGGAGAGGGCCTGAGATGTCACCATCATACGTCTCCCAACCTAACAGTGGGATGTGTTCAGAAGGACATTTCATCTTGGAAGGAGGAGCAGAGAGGTGTGACTTGTGCATATTTTCAGGGCCCTGGGGTAACCTGGCAGTCCCTGATTATATACCTAGAGCTCTAGCTGCTTTCTTTTGTTCAACAATATGGCGTCTGGATTTATCGTAATTGAGAATTACCATCCACATGGCGCGCTTGACTAGGAATGTGACTCTGTGTGCGGGTAGGAGGTACGGAAGGAAGTGGTGCATATACCTTTGTGTCTCTATTCTCAGCTCTTTATGACCGTGTGTGGTAGAGTTGCATTGTGCCTAACTGCTTGTCTTTTGCAAGTCTCGCCTCACAGATGACTTATAGTCTGAGGCATGTTGTGCAGAATTGAGCTGTCATGGCCACCGTGTTGTATGAATTCTGAACAACTTCCTGTATGCCTGTAGAGGCTGGCAGCAGATCGTGAGTGTGCCGCTGGAGTAATGTATACCTTCTTGTCCTGATTTGGACTTTCTTGAGAGAGGTTTGAAAAGACAGGTTCAATTTGGGTTTTATTCTCCATCCTCTAGATGACCCTGGAAGAAAACTAAGAGCACCTGAGCACTTGTCAAAGTCAATCATATTTATGCTTAGAAACCAAGAGAACAGTCCCGACATCCCTGATTGGCCACCACGGAGGGATGTCTTGGATCACCAGTGCTGAAACAGATTGATCTCTGACTCATAAGCTATGTTTCCGGGGAAGATGAAATGATTTTTGATGCATGGATTCCTCAGTGAGGGTTAAGTTAGCCCCTTACGGATTGGTAGACTATAAGATTATAATTCACAGTACAAAGCACTTGTTTATTTCAGAGTCCCAGTTAAGAAGTGGCTGTGTCCTTTCCAACGTGCCCATTTTGCCTATTTTCCACATGAATTGAGGAGACTATTCAACTTAACATTGCCCTTGGACCAGAAGAGCATTGAGAAAATTCTCCTAAGTGCCCTTTAATGGAGCAGGGAAGTGGAGTGATCAAATTGCAGATCCATTCTCATAAGGTGGTCCAGTCTGTGGGGGGTAAATAAACATTGTCTGATGTTCAGGTTTCAGTGTCCAGCGCCGAGAATCTTCCAGAGGCTATTGCTATTCTTATCAGTGTAATAAAAATTAGACATGACCACAGGTGCCACACACCCAAGCAGGGATCTCATCTCCGGCCTGGGTGTTAACAAACAGGGTGCCGTCCTCTGTGGCTCCTGATGGGGGTGCCCTCCACACCCATACAGGAAAGACAGCTTCCACAGTAAGGTGACCTTAACATTTCCTGGTTCATATTTTTATTAGGAAAGACACTTGCGCTTTTCTGCTTGAAACATATATGTATACTTAGGCATAATTGATTCTAGCCCACCTTTTGCACCCTCTTCAATCAGCTACTACTGTTTTCTCCTGCCCAACAAATGATGCACCTGTCAGTTGTACGCTTTTATTAGTTATATAATGAGTAACCTCTTGAATCTTGTCTGTAAAATGGGATGAATAGAATGGTTACTTATTTTTGGGTGGTTGTTTGAACCCAGTGAGACAATGAATCTAAAGCATGTAGACACAGTGCTCTGGGTGTAGTTAGGACTAAATGAGCCATTTAGATGTGGTCTAAAGCCCCTATCCCGACAAGTCTACATTATAGCCATAAACTTCTTCTTACCTATCTCCTTTGCTAGGCTCTGTCTTCCTCAAACCTTTCTGCCAGTGAGCTTCATACTCAGGTTCGGCTTTGAGCTTTTTGGTCCTCTCATCAAAAACATTAACTGACCTCTAACTTGAAGGACAAAGTCAAAACTCTCTAGCTTGATATCAGGATTTATTCTGATCTCTGCCTCCACCATCTTTTCAAATCAATACTTCACTTCCCAAGCCAGAGTGGGCCATTTTCTTTCATGCCTCTGGCCTTTTACTTGGAATCTTTTCACCCACATCTCCAAATCTTACCCATCTTTCCATATCCAGCCCAAATTTTGTGATTGTTTTATTTCTTGTTCACCAAAGACACGTGCTTTTTCGTGTTTGCTGAACTCCTACCTAAATCTCTCTCTCCTTTAATTTGGTTAACTACATAGCTTCATGTTGTGGTCATCAGCTAGAATTTAGATGCTTTGTAGCAATTTACCTTTTCTCCAACCTAGTTCCCATCTCTTCAATGACAGTGTGAAAGTGTCACAAATGTAAAGACTCTATCACATTTATATCTCACATATAAATACATATATAAATACACGTAGCCTGGCTGTCCTTGTATTGAAGGCTCCCAGCAGCTGATTTGATGCAAGAGATGTTCATTGTGATTAGAATAGTATATCTTTTCTTTGTAAAGTTTCTGTTTCATCATACATAAGCTGTGGATGTGGCAACTCTCCTTACAGCATCTTTATCTCGATGGGGACGTGCCAAATTGAATCACCTTATTAACAGAGAAGCATTCTCACATGAATTTCTCTGTATCCTCTGGACATTAGGATACTAATTTGCTCAGACTTTCTGATTTCTGCCAAACCTCTGAGCGTAGCTCTGGCTGACATCCTCCAGAGAATAAACTGGAATAGAGGCATTGGCTAAGTAACCATTTGGAGCGTTATGTAATTTGGACTTAGATTTAGTTTTTTCGGAAGTAAAATAGAAATCTGACTCCAGTTCAGGCCCAGGTGTTTTTCTCCTTTTTCTGTGTTCTGGTCTTTAAAAACTAAATCAAGGGCAGTTCTCTATGTTTTGGGATTGTGTTTCCAATGGGGCTTCTTTGCACTTCATGTCATATCAAGCTCCAATTTTGGTAAAAGCTATGTGACCCAGGAGGTTCAATGCTCAACATGTGAGGTTGTAGACGTTCATTTCTTTAGTGTGTTGCATTTGGTGTAATGGGACCACCATTACTGAGTACCATTGGTGTTGGGACCACCATTACTGAGTACCATTAGGAAAATGACTTAAACTTTGAAACTCCTCATTTTTTAAAGTGCATATAATGTTCATATCTAATAATAAACAAATTTTTCAAGCTGGTCTATGATATACTTGGTACAAGTCTGAAAAATACCAGAGATTCAACAAGTAACTATTTTCAAAAATCGTTCTACGTTCACCTTTGCCTATGTAGTGATAGGAGCTGGCACAGCACAAAACAAAGTCCTTTTCAGACTATGCTTATGGATCTCAAGGTTTGTAGTGATTTAAAGATATTAATGAATGGCCTGCAATCATTTTGTAAGTTTCATTATTATTTTTTTAAAGTTTTATTTATTTATGCATACAAGAGCTGGGGCACAGGCCAGAGTTGGGAGAGGTGAGAGGAGTCACCAGAGACAGAGTGGGAAGCAGAACAGGCAGATAAACTGAAATACACTGCTGATGGGAGCAGTGTGGAGGCAGGAGAGGTCTGCTGCACCATGTGGGTCCCCTCCCTGGCCAGGGATCAAACTCGTGCTGCTGTGCACCGGATGCTTCACGGTGTAGCACTCAACCCACTATGCCACCAGGGAGGCACTGTAAGTTTCATTATTAACAGTGATTTTGACAGGTCAGTGAAGAGCCCTCACCATCCACATACTTCCCTCTGGTGTAGTAACCTACGTGGAGGCTTGTGTAATTTGGCTTTCCCAGTATTGTGAATATGTCCAGCTAATTAGAAATGACCTTGCACTATAACCCTGGATAAACCAGGGAGGTGTGTGCAATCTGTGGAGGGCACTATCTGAGCAGTTCCCTGAATGTGAAGTCAAACTTGTTGCTGGAGTCGCCAACCTGTCTGCTGAGGTCACACCGGAACCCCAGTTTCCTTGTTAATTTTCTTGTCATCTCTTGGTCACTGGTCTTCCGCATTCTGGAGCGCCTCGCGGCATGTAGAGCACCTCATGAGTAGCACGTGCAGTGAAGGTTTGCCACTGTCTGCCTTTGCTTTCTATTCATCCAGCGCAAACTTGAGGGTGGGTACTCCCTTTTCTTAGTGTTCTTTCAGGATTTCTCTATAACTTTGGGTGGGATATTGACTATGACAGTGGAGAAAAGGAGAGGACTTTCGGGCTGCATTTTTTTCTAAATGAATTTTTAAAAGAAGTATAGACACAGTATATATAAAGAAAAACTATATACAGAGGAAAGAGTATATACAAAGAAAACAAGTTCCTAGGTTGGAATAAAAAAAAATTAAGTGATTTTTCAATATTCCCAAATAGTAGATATCCCTTTGAGGGTTACATAGTTCTGATTTTTACCCCAAAATGTGTACCACATGGTTTCAGTCTCAGGTTAAGACTAAAATATTTCCTGCAAGAGAGTGTGCAGTCACAGGAGAGGTTAGATTGTGATTTTCAAATGGATTGGTGTATCAGTCCAGATTCTCAGGGAAAAAGAGCCAATAAGATATACATGAAAAGATCTAGTATAAGTAACTGACATGTGCACTGACGAAGACTTAAAAGTCCCAGTGTCTGCAGGGTGAGTCAGTAAAGGTTAGAGACCGAGGAGAGCCAATAGGATAGTTTCTGTCTGAACACCAGCTTGGATCTTTATAAGATCCAACAAGAGTAAGTATTTCACTTTGAATCCAAAAAAAGGAAAAAATTCTAACATCCCACTTAGAAAGCAGTAAGGTAGAATTTCTCTCTTGCCCAAAGAAAGTTCCCTTTTGGTTATATTTAAGCTTTCAACTGATTATATAGATCCCGTCCACTAGGGAGGGCAATTTACTCTACTTAGTCTATTGACTTAAGCAAATGTTAATGTCATCTAGAGACACCTTTACAGAAACCCCCAGAATAATGGTCAACCAAATATCTGGGCACCCGTCATGTTCATTTTGACAGATGAAATGAACCGTTTGGGGCTGGAATTGTACTTTGATTCTAGTCTGCAGGTCATCCACCTGCTGTCCTATTAGTTTGTTATCTTTTCTTGGTTGGCATACTACATCAAAGAGTAAAGAGATTTCAGCTCAGTAAGCAGTTACTGAGCTCCCACTATTTGTGGACACTGGTTAGGGTCTTTGAAACTTTGCCTTTCTTTAGTGTAACAGGTGCCAGTGGGTTGCTTCCTCTCTATTTCCTCCATCTTCTCATCATCCTTGCAAAGTGAAGGAGCTTCTTTTTATCTTTTTGGCTTTTTGTGTTATATAGACTGACTAACAGTCACTATCCACTGAGAAGGAAAGTGACATCCAAGGAAAATCTTCCCCTGTCCCAGGAGCCTTTCAAATGAAATCATCCTTCTGACGAGCAACCAGGTTCTGGACCACGCATCATCTTCTCCACTGGCTTTCATGTGCTGTGGCCTTTGCTCGTTGTATATCCATTGACTTTGCTCTATCATTTGCATTTTTGATCATCTATGGTTTTCTCATGGACAAAGGACTCCTCATCTTTTCCCAAAATGGCACAGCTTTAATGGAAAGAAATTTGTCACAGTGTCTGACACAGCTACATACATGTTTACAATATTTTTTTTTCATTCCTATTTTAATTTATATATATTTGACATCAGTTGTGGTCCCCATGGAGTTCCCATCACCCTTTCACCTATGCACCATCACCTCAGTCCCTGTGCTCTTCCTGCCTCATCCCAGTCCCTGTCCCACACCACACAGAGTGTTTTTGATTTGTCCTTGCCTTTTTGTTTTTGTTGTGGTTTTTTATTGTTATTATTCATAAGGGAATACTATTCAGCAATCAAAAAAGATAAACTAGAGTCATTCGTAGAAACATGGATGGAACTAGAAGGGATGATGCTTAGCGAAATAAGTCAGGAGGCAAAAGAAAAATACTGGATAGTTTCATATCTAGAAGGAACCTGAGCGAACCAAATAAGGGACCAAGGAAAAGGACTCCTTCTTTTATACTTATCAAATCTCAGTATTCAAATGGCCGATCCCAAGTCACTGTGTTCTAGCAATTTCCTTGCCATCTGCTCCTTGCTCACCCTGCTTCCCCTAGCCCCTCGGTGTCTGAGGTTGTGGGGCAGCAGCGAGAGGACAAAGTGGGAGCTCAGCCTGACATTTGCTTCCTGCTCAGTGTGGTTAGCAGGAGCATGGAGGGTTCGTGCCAGCTTGCAGAGCCTTTAAGCACTCAGGGAAGGATGCAGTGATGAGAACCACAGCTGGCCTGTGGGTCTGGAAATCACAGAAGTAGTATGCTTGTCACTTCCCTCATCACTGATGTATGTGTTCTCAGGCTTTATATACTGAGTGTTCCTGTGATAGTTGGAAGAAAATGTACAAATGGAGGTAGAGCGGAAAGGTTTACTTTTGTCCTGCGGGAACTCTGTTTTGTGCTGCTTTGGGGAAGGGAGTTTCCAGTGGGAGTCAAAGGTGTTGGCCCCAAACTCTAAAACTATCCTTTCTAATCCATGTCAGATTGATTTGTAGTGAAAAACTTATTTGAAGTGAGACATGTATCCAGATTGAATGACCTGATATGAGTGTGAAGAATTAGGCGTAGAGCAATTAGTATTAACCTTAAGGTAGTGAGGAGATTGTAAAACTCTGGTTAAGCTATAGAAGAGATTTTCATCGACTGAACTACCTCTATGCAGAGATAAAGATTTTTTTTTTCCCTTTAATATGTTTCTAAGGGGAAAAAAAATCCTCTGGTTCATTGGTTTTCTTTTAAGGTTAATGGTTGAACCTGTTTTGAGAGCAAAGCAGGCAGAGTGAAAGCTGGGATTTCCATAAGAAAGATTGATGCTTAAATTAGTTTTCAGTGACATGGTCCTGTTAACAACCCATTGGAAAAATTATTGAGGAGAGACAGCTTCTTGTTTTTTCTTACACTTTTATGGAATCTCCTGCTGTTTCATAAAATTTCAAATGGGAAATTAGAGACTCGGTAGCATGATATTTCAGTTCTAGATTATTCGGGGAGGTTTTGTCCTGGTGAGCTGTACCTTAGGTTTTCCCTATCTGTGGTTCTGTAGCAAATCTCCTCGTTCAAATTTAATTTGTCCCGCAGTTACTATTTTATGGATATGGTTAGTCTGCACAATCAATCAGCTGCATTTCACTCTTGATCCAATTGGGTTTTGTAAAGACTTTTGTTGATTGTCTGAGGCCTGAATGTTACACTCATTTGGAAGCAGTTGGGTGGTCTGCTGAAAGTTAATCTCACTTGGGGATAACAAGGTAGAATAAATCTGAATTCAAGAGTTTGTTCTAATCTCAGCTAGCACGGGATGATGATAAATAACTCTCTGGTAATCTGTGTGAATCTCACAGTCTAAGACTCTTTCAACCCTTTGAAAGGAAAACAACTTAAGGCAAAATTATGGTCCAGAAGAATTGCTGTTATTTCAGAAAATAACCTAAAAGAAAAAAAGATCTTATGTTACCTAAATGGTTCCAAAAGAATGGAGATAGCACTACTTTAATACAATTTGTAGAATCATTTATAATAAAATTTTATGTTTAAATTCTTGGGGGAAGTTTACAAGATTTACAAAATTTTCCTTTTAGCAAGTTAAAAAATGAAACTAATTATGTTTCCAAATATATGTCATCAATGCTGTTACAAAATTAGGAAACAGACAATGGAAAAAGTAAAAATAACTACCAAAATGACTAGTTTTTATTATTTTGAAGCGTACATGCATATGTATAAACATATTCACTTATAACAGCCAGAACATACTGTATATACCATTGTAATCTTTTTTTTTTCACTTAGCTACATATCATTCACAACCTTATATATCAATACACTTTCTTTTATACTATCAATATGCATGACTATATAGTGTTTTATTTATTTTCATTTTCATTTATTAAATACCTATATAGAGTTTATTATGTGCCAGGCAAAGTGCTAGTTGTTTTACAAATATTAGCTCTTTCATTTAAGAGTGTGCTAACAGGGTTAGTTTTACCATTCTCCAGTACTGGACATTTAACTGTCATCCTGACAGATATACCTTGTAACTAAGTAGTTGTGCTTATCTTTATCACCTTAAGATGAGGTTTTAGGAGTGGAATTTATAGTGGCATGCAAAATGTTAAGACTTTTCAGTAGGAAAAAGAAAAATACTGGATGATGTCCCTTATAGGAGGAATAGAGGGGATCGAGGAAAAAATAAAATAATGACAATGAAACAAAACAAAAATAAATAGACAATTACAAATCAGAGACATTCTGCAGGGAAGAGGGAGGGATTGGGACCAAGGCAGGGGTGGGAAGAGCACAGGGGACTGTGGTGACGGTGCACGGGTGACCTGGTGGTGGAAAGTCTATGGGGATGACACCTAGAAAAGAAAGCAAACATTGTGAGAAAAATAAATAAAAATAAGAAAAAATTTTAAGATTTTTGCTATGTATCTGTGTTATGTATAATATCTACAGTTGCTACATAAATGCACTAATTATTACCTATATATGTGTATTTCTAAACTCCTGCCAGAAAGTCCTGCCAATTTTATATCTTAAGTAGCAAAATGTGAGCAAGCTTACCTTAATAACAGAGCACTTTCATCAAAACAACTGTAAAAATCTCAAAAGCAAAGAAAAATAGCTTCCTTTCAAAATGATAGATAAATCTCATTTCTCATCTTTAATGATATTCACTCATTTTTCTTATGCATTGTCAGGAGTTCTTCTGATATTAAGGAGGGAATGTGCTGCCATTTTCCCCTTAGTCCTTTGTTTTCTTACACTGAGCCTAGCAATCATATGCAAGTGTTACTTTTTTTGGTAGTCAAATAATCTATTTTTTCTTTGTGGTTTATGGGTTTTCCCTTTGCATTTATGGGTTTTACTTGCCCTGACATTATATAAAAAATATACATAAATTTTCTTCAAGTACTTTTATGGTTTCGCTTATTTTATTTTAAATCTTTAATCCATCTGGAATGTATTTTGGTCAGCATACATTTTTTGGAAACCACCTAGAATGCTTTCAGTACATGGGAGCAAATGTTGTCCATGTGGTTTTGGAGCAAGTGGTAGAATGAAGTATCAAACCTTGGGCTTATTAATAATAACATTGAAAAATTAATATTTGTCAACATTTTAACCATGTGCCAGGTAGTATGCTACTGGTTTTCTATGTATTGTTTCATAGGCTTCTAATAAGAAATTCAGTTTAAAGTGCTCTGTAGTTATTCGGAGTAGCATCGCAGTAAACACTCATCCCCCCAAAATGGCCCAAGAGCCCTGCTGTCAAGGGGGTGTGACTACCCACAATGCCTGGTTCCTGTGTAGGTTTCTTCCTCTTGTCCATGTCTCCTCTGGAGCTGGGGGGTGGGGGCAGTGTCACTCTCTCCTCCGCTGACTAGATCTTCTCGTGGTTTGTAAGTTCAGTGGTTCCGTGTCAGTGCCTCTTCTTTTACCAACAGCGTTTATCGACACCATTGGTATTTTTATTGCCTTGCTATTTTTAATCTAGTGGGATGATTGCTGCTTAATATGCTGGGTTTCCATTTTTAGGCACTTGTCTTCATGTGGTCATGTGTTTCATCCCCTTCCTCTTATAAACTTCACCACAGGCAGCAACATCTGCACCAGTTTTTCGGGATCTTGGGGAGTTCACCTCCATTCCCATGGACCCAAAGCCCCAGGAACCACCTCTCAGACTCTGCTGCTGTATACTCAGCCCAGGGCTACACTGTTGCACTTTTTGACCCTGACTTGGTCCAGTAGTCGCCATTCATGAATTCTCACTGTCCCTCTGTACGCTGTTGCTCTTGAGACTGGATTGTACATGTGGGTAGTTACTTTATGGAATCTCACTCACATTAGCACTGAGGTTCTTCTGCACTTTGGTTTCTTTTATTGAAAAGAAACCCATTAAAAAAGCCAGTTCATAAATTCTTTCTTAAGTATTGCCCGAGTGTCTTCTGGCTTCCAAGAACTAAGCTAGATGCGGGAATGCATACACACCACATAGACCATGTCTATTCTCACCAAGTCTACCTGGGAGGAGGAAGACATGAAGTAATCATACAAGGAAATGTTACTGTGAACTGTGGTACATGTGCAGTGTCATCAAGGAAAGTGGGAGGAGTTGTGAGTGTACACCTGAGTGTTCTTGGCTGTAAAAGTGACCCGAGGAAGGGAGGAAGAGTGGACACATTTAGGTGAGGGCAGTGCAAAGGCCTTGAGATGGGAAGGAGCATATTTCATGAGCTGAAAGAGACTAGGTGAGGGCAGAGGGACCGATAAATGTGATGAAGCTGGTCTCAGATTCCAGTCAGATTCCTCAAGCACCGTCATGAGTCCAGCCATTTTACCACCTTACTGTAAACAGTAATAGGGGGTCAGGGAGTGGAGACACCTAGTAGGTGGGAAGTAGTTTTGATTTGTGTGGTTTTAATTTGCATTTCTATTTCTTGGTGACTACTGATGTTCAGAAGTTTTTAATATGATGACGTTAGTTATTATGTAAAAAATAATGACTTAAAAATAATGAAATATACTTTATATTGATAAAAATAATAAAAATGAGGCAGAATATACATGCCATGAAGACAGAGGACTTTCTATCTGATTCATGACTGTCCCTCGTGATTACATAATAGTATGCAGTAGTAGTAGGTGGTAGTAGACAGCAAAGTTTTACATTTATGGATGGATGGGTGGGTGACTCCTTCCTGCCAGTAAAGGTTCTTTCAAAGGGCATATAGATTTTTCTATCTGCTTTTTCTCTTACTTCACTCATTGACTCATTCCTACATTTACAAATAAAGAAAACTTGTCAGATATTCGATCGCTATAGCTCGTTTTCTTTATTTCTGAATTATTCACCTTTCAGGATTATAGAATTGTAGAAGTTGGAAGAGGCATTTGAAACCTTTAGCAATCCATTTTTTTGTAATTTAATGATTTAGTCTTTTTATTTGTCCAAATAACTATTGTTATTTTCTTTGAACTATTTATGTTTTCATGATTTTTAGTAAAACAACAATAAACAGAAGCAGCAACAGCAACAAAATTGTCCCATCCAGAAATCACACCTGTATAAACTTCCAAAAGCAAATTGGGATTCTCAAGTCTACTTTTTTTCTTGATAGGTATAATTCTGGTACATAAAAAATTACACATTAAATACTGGAGAGGCAGACTCTTAAGTGTAGATACATTACATCCCAAGAAATATCTCATCTACCCTTGAACTTTGGAATTTATTTATGTTACAGCAAAATGTTTCAGGCCCAAACAGCCTCATCCATCCTTGGGAGGTCAGCTCAGCTCAAACACTCAGGAATTTCTGCACCTAAACCTGCTCTTTCCACTGGTCACAGGCATTTTTGTAAGACCAACAGGGTCAAAACGACTATGCTCACATTTTCAGGATGTCTCCAAGGTCCCTTGAATCAAAAGGACTGAGCTCAGACACTCATCAGACGACATCAAGAGGCTACACTGTCCTAATTCCCTAAGGGGTTTTTTTGTTTTGTTTTACTTTACTTTTTGTATGCACTTTTTGTTGGTCATAAATAATAGGAAACAGGCAAATAAGCCATTATATTGGCTGTCACTGTAGATACTCAGTTTCTCTGAAGAGAAACAACCAAATAATTATCCTGTTAATACAGGACCTTGATGGTAACTAGAGGAAATTGTTTTCCAAGAGTTGTTATTATCACTGTTTACTACTAATTTTTTTTTCATTTTTGTCAGCTATTATTTAATACCTTAGAAGCTATGGGTCTCTGAAAAGTCTGCACATAGCATAAACCAAATTTATTCCAAAAATCATTTTTCACCCCAAAACAGAAGGCCAAGGTAAAATGCATTCTGCCAATTTGGCATCATAAATGTTTTCATAAGGCAAGTTCAGAGGCCATTCTGCTAATGTAATAAATGCAGACCATTCTAGGGGATGAAAACAGCATTTCTCAGAACTTTTGTTCCTTGCATTAAAGATGTAAGCATAAACTTCAGAAAATCCTTGAGAACTAAATTTCTACCTTCCATGCATTAAAGATTTAAGCATAAACCTCAGAAAATCCTTGAGAACTAAATTTCTACCTTCCATCCTTTGTTATGGTTTTTCAACTTTCATTTAAGAAAAAGCTTGAATTCATATACCCTATTTTATTAAAGCAGTCTAAAACTGAGTCACAAAGAAAGAGATTATCCGACTGCATGATACTCGTCACATCTGCATATTCTCTGAGTGTCTTACAGCACCTCGTAGGCTGAGGTTCCCAGTCATGGGAAGGTGGCATTTGACTTGGGAGTGCCATGAATGCAGTGGGAAGACAGCAATGCTTGGTCTGCATTTCATATTGAGTGACAGTTTGCTAGATAGATGAATGAGTAGCATGAACGACGTGAGTGATGTTTATTTTTAGGTGTCCATTTGGCTGTGCAATGGTAGCCATCTGGTCACGCATTCTAGAAGTTTCTGTGATGGTATGTTTTAGATGAGGTTGACATTTAAATCAGTACATTTCAAGTAAAGCTGATGACCCTTTATAATGTGTATGGGGGTCTCATTGAATCAGTTGAAGACCTTAATAGAGAAAGACTGGCCTCCCCACAAAAGAGGGAATTGTCTCAGCACATTGCTTTCATGAACTGTGACAGTATTTCTTCCTGCATCTCTAGCCTCTTCTGCAGGTTTGAACTTCTCAGCCCCCACAGTTCTTTGGGCCAATTCCTTAAAATAAATATCAATCTCGCTCCCTATCTGGTAGCTCTATCTCATTAGTGTATCTGTATCTTTATATAGCCTATTAATTCTGTTTCTGTGGAGAAAGCTGATTAAGGTAGTGAATTAAGGAGGACGTTCGGGATGAGTATGTTCATCATCAGTGGCTAGGATGGCTGAGCTTGAGAACCAGCAAGGGTTGTGTGTTACAACCTAGTCAAATGGGAATCCTCTTTGCCAGGACGCAAATGGTGGTGTTCTTAGGAGCTGGTGGAATGAACAACTTTCAGCCAAGCACCAACATATAGCTATGCAGCTGACATTTTGGTACTCTTAGAATACATGGAATTTGCATTCTCGATTTTTCTGCAGATAGAATGTCATGCAACATTTTCTCATTATGCTATATAGGACTGAACAATATTTTTAGTGGTACTATGACATTTCATCTTGTTCTTGCTTGCTAGGTGTGTTTCTACCTCAACATTGTAGGCAGTGCTTCATGTAACAGCTTCATGTACACATGTGCTCTCTGATCTCTTTTTTCAAGATTTTATTTATCCACACAAGAGCTGGGGTACAGGCCAGACGCGTGGGGAGTGAGTGGATTCACTAGAGACAGAGTGGGGAGCAGAACAGGCAGATCAAGGGAAACACACTGCTGAGGGAGCAGTGGGTGAGGCAGGAGAGGTCTGCTGCGCCCTGTGGGTCCCCTCCCTGGCCTGGGATTGAACCTGCACTGCGGTGGCTGCTTAAGCCCCACAATGTGGTGCTCAACCCTTTGCGCCAAAAGAGAGGCCCTCTCTCTGATCTCTTAATTGTTTCTATAGGGTAAGCAACCAGTAGTGAAATTACTTGATAAGACAGTAATAACATTTTGTTTTCTTAAAGGAAATAAAAAGTAGGAAATAGAAAAACTAAAGAAGAAAAACTACTATAAAAAGAAACATTTAAAAATGGCAGATAAAAATCCGAATAGTGTAGTAATTGGAAAAATTATGAATGGGTTAAAGTTGCCTGTTTAAAAGTAAGCACTCTTAAATTGGAGTTGTGAAAACATTGTTATATGATTATATAATGTAGAAAGGTTTCATGTAAAAGGATGGAGAACATGTATCCTGATACTCAGCAGAGAAACCTGTTATAGTACTAATACCAGAAAAAAATAAAAGTAAAGGTGAAAAAGTGAACATAAGGTATTAGGAACAAAATACTAAGAAGATGTCATGTCATGCACACATCCTTTTTCAATTACATATCCACCAAAATATTGGCCAGGTTACGAGTAGAATTTGTCAACTACTTAATCATAGGGAAAGATTTGAATGCATTACTCTCAGAAATGGATAAGTCAAGTTGAAAATTGGTAAGAATATAGAAAATTGGAATATTTGGCATTAAGTGTGATTTAATAGACACAAGAAGTATATTCAAGAAATAGAATATATACTTTTTAAGGTCAAAAATTGATCATTTATTAGACTCCAAAAATGTCTCAACATGTTCTAAATATTGATGTGAGATATAATTTTATTTTTAATTCTAAAAAAAAAAGCAAAAAATATATGCAAGAATGCTTGTTGGGAGTGCTTTTTATAGTAGCTCCAAATTGGATACACCTTATCATCCATGATTAGGTGAATAACCTTTAAAAAGCTAATATTATACATTGGTTGAAGTGATTGAGTAGATGTTTAATATCAACAAGTATGAATTTCCAAAAGGCTATATTGCATAAAAAACCAATCTCAAGAAGGAAATAAAATATAATGCCATTTGTGTAAAATTAATGTAAAAGAATACTACATATTATATTACACATGATTACAATTAAATGTAGTAAAATTTGAAATTGTTTTTACAAAAGGACAGTCATTTGCCGTTGGGGAGAAAGCAGAGCCTAAAACCAAACATAGTAAAATGTTGACATTGGTAAATTCCAAGTACTTGCAGTATTATTCTCTGTCTATTATTACTGCTACTTGTAGTATTATTCTCTGTCCTTTTCTGTTGAAATAGTTGATTATGAACAAAATGAGTCCCTTGCCCAGGAATACACAGCTATAGTACGTGGTATTTTAGTTTCAATATTTTGGTTTCCTTCTTTTTTATTGTACAAAAGTTCTTAGTGTTTATAATTTCAAACTAAATTCCTTCCATTTTTTTCTTAAGTTTATTTATACTTAAAAAGTGACTTGATTTTTAGTCTTCACCTCTTAAAGTTATCCTTCATTTGCATTCTTACTCACTTTTCCCCTTGACTCCTAGGTCTTTGTTATGAATATTAAACAAGGAAGAATTAAAGAGTCAGTGTTCATTAGGAGAACTTTTAGAGTGAGCATGAAAACATAGCTCCCCTTATCACTGGCGCAACTCTGAATTATACTTGATTGCTCTCCAGTAAACATCTCACAGCTTCAGGAGAAAAGACCCTTGTGTTTATTAAGCATCTATGATGCGCCTGGTGCGGTGTCTTAACTCTGGAACACTGTGGAGGACTAAAGGAATATAGAACAAGAACTTTTTTTTGCACTTAAAATTGATGATGGGTCTCTCTGGTGGTGCAGCAGGTTGAGCACCGCACTGTGAAGCATCCATGGCACAGCAGCGAGAGTTCGATCCCCTGCCAGGCAGGGGATCCACATGGCGTAGCAGACCTCTCCTGCCTTGCCTGCTGCTCTTCTCAGCAATGCATTTCAGTGGATCTGCCTGTTCTGCTCCCCACTCTCTCCTGGTGAATCCGTTCACCTCCCAGACATCTGGCCTGTACCCCCCAGCTCTTGTATGCATAAATAAATAAATCTTTAAAAAAAAAAAAGAGCATGGTCTTAAAAAAAAATAAAAGTGATGATGACCTATGTTTGCTTAATAGAAAATTAAATTTCTCCCCACAGCAAAGAAATGGCAGAACCTTAAGAAACTACCCAAGTCCCGATTACCAATGTTTTGAAAGAAAACTCTTTTCTCCCCATTGGCCAGCCTCAGAAACTCTGTCTTTGACATCCCGGCCTGAGTATCGCCCTCTGGACAGTGCTCCCTAGCTCAGGATTCAGACTCAGAGCAGGTTCATCCTCCAGCGTTCCCTATGGCGCTTATACCAGTCATGCTAAGTGCCCTTGCTTGACTATTCTCTGCCCAACTCTTAGGGACTCGGTGCCTTGCTCATGTTCTGTGGCCACACACACCCGGTGCATTTCTACTGAGGGAAGGAAAGAGTAAGTGAGAGAACACTCTTTGAGGGAGGCAGCTGCTTCTTCAGACAATGAGAACAAGAAAAAATTAAATCTCCCAACAGTCATCGATGATACAAATATTTTATTTTATTTTGTTATTATTTAAAGGTTTATTTATGCACACAAGAACTGGGGTACAGGTCAGAGGTATGGGAGGTGAGAGCATTCAGCAGAGACAGAGCGGGGAGCAGAACAGGCAGATGGACTGAAACACACTGCTGAGGGGGAGCAGCGGGCGAGGCAGGAGAGGTCTGCTGCGCCATGTGGGTCCCCTCCCTGGCCGGGGATCGAGCTCACGCTGCAGTGGCTGTGGTGCTTCATGGTGCTGTGCTTAGCCCCTTGCACCACTAGGGAAGCTCCGATATGAATATTTTAGAGATACACATCAGATTCCGGACATTGGGGAAGATTCGCTTTTAGTACTTTGCAGACATTTTTTCATGGGGCTGGGGCGTGGAAAGTGCATCAGGACCTCAAGATTTAATTTTAAAATAATTAAAGGAATGCTCTGAAAAAAAATTGAGGTTTCAAATCACTGGATTTATCACTTTATTCTGAAACTTGTAATGAGTGAGAACCCAAGAGCCATCCTCAGAGGATGAGGTAGCTCCTGCTAGGGCAGAGATGATGGGTGATGTTCAACCTGCCCTGGTGCTACAGCGCTCCTCGGTCTCTTCCAAGTGACTTCTGCTCTTCCGTTGGCTGCAGCCCAGTGCTCAGTTTTTGGTAGAGTCATCTCCCAACTTCTACACCAAAATTTCCCTTCTACTCCTTGTGCTTGGGCCTTCCTCTACTCACAGCCTTCATCTCCTCTGTGGTGATGACTTTCCGATCGTTGGCCCAGTGAATGTCATGGGGTAGAAGGGTCAGACTGTGTGCCTGGGTCATTGATTTATTTCTAGCACTAGGAATATAGAATTGAAGAAACCCCACAAAAAAGTTTGGGGAACGATGAGTAGATGACTAAGTGGCTGACATCTGAGCATGAAAGATTATAAGTGACTAAGTCATATTAGTATGGGGATAACTCTGACTCTTCTTTGAATCCTAATTTATGAAAGGGTAATATGAAGTTGTGTCTGTTAACTAGTATGAAGAACAAATTACCTGTGAAATCTCCTTAAGAGCTTCCCTAGTGGTGCAGCGGGTTGAGCTCCGCACTGTGAAGCATCCATGGCACAGCAGCGCGAGTTTAGTCCCGGCCCGGGAGGGGACCCACATGGCACAGCAGACTTCTGATGCGCTGGCTGTGCTCCCCTCAGCAGTGTATTTCAGTGGATCTGTCTGTTCTGCTCCCCACTCTGTCTCTGGTGAATCCTCTCACCTCCCGTGCCTCTGGCCGGTACCCCAGCTCTTGTATGCATAAATAAGAAATCTTTAAAAAAAAACTCCTTAATCTGGTTTTAGTCTCCATATAGGTGATGGGGCTAACAGTCAGTCTCTGAATGACTTTAAACACTCACGCTTAGAAATAAAAAATTGTTTGAACAGATCTGTATGTGTATACTGATGTCTATGGCTGGGGCTGGGGCTAGGGCAGGGCTAGTCTACACATCTATGTCTGTGTCTATCCATTATGATAGAGACATCGATATTTTATAACCACACAAGCATTTCAATATTAGCACACCATGTAGATCATCAAATGTAAATACATAAATTAACATACATCTAAACAGAAGTTCTGTTCTTTCCTCCTGATGCACAGGTGAACTGTCTCCAGGCCTGGATTTGTGTTGTATGTACCACTCTTTGACACCGTTGCTCTGAGAAAGGAATGGGTATGTCAGAAACTTGGCCCAGCGAGCTGCTATGTCTCAAATGTGGCTGCACACAAGAATTACCTGGGAGGGCTCATTAAAATGCCAATCCTTTGGCCCCAGATTCCACCCCAGAGAGTCTGACCAAGTAGGTCTGGAAGAAAACCAGGCAGTTTACATTTCTGCCTAGCTCCTGGGTGACACTTGAGGCCCTGTCCCGCAGATCCCAATTTCAGTAAATCTAGTCCAGCACTTCCCAAGCTTCGATGCACTTACCATTCCCCTGAGATCTTGTTAAAATACAGAACGTGATTCATAGGTTGGGGGTGAGGCTGAGCTTCTGCATTTCTAGCAAATCCCCCAGGGGATGTGCTAGGTGAGGCCAGGCAGCTAGCTGGACAAGGACCAGGGGAGCAGAGTTTAGCATATAGTGAATTTGTTGCTCACAGATGCCAAGAGCAAAGGCAACAGAAATAGAAGCTGCTTTTGTTGAAGGGAAAGAGCAGGGAACCCCATGCAAGTCCTTTCCCTGATCTCTTTCATTTCTCCCTTCCTTGAGAATCTTGGTTTTCTAGTCCCCTTTTGTTGTTAGGACAGTTGTGAGTAAGGGTCAAGAAGAGAAAAGATTCTACTTCTTCCTTCAAATTGTTTCAGTGATGACCAACATTGTTCATTTTCTCAATGCACGATGTGTACACAGCGATCAGTTTGGAAAAGTCTGAAAAACATTTGCTCCAGGAATTATCTAACTGCTGTGCAGTGGTAAATGGGCAAATAGAATGTTTGTAGAGTACAAAGAAACTCTTCTAAAACATCCTTATATTCTTTAATATCCATATATTCTTTCTTTATGGAATATTGCATTCAAAAATAAAATCTTCAGAGCTCAATGCTGACTTGCATTTTAAAAATTAAGTAAAATTGTTTTAGTGTAATTTAGGGAGAGTAAGCTTATATTTTGATGCCACAATCTTATTATACAACAGAGGTGGAAGAAAATCACTAGACTATAATGTGCTTTCAGCACATTTAAGTTTGGAAAAGCTAATTAGCTTGCACAAGATTCAAAAAATCGTATCTTAGGTCCTCTATTCTAAAAAAGTGAGCTTATGGACTATGAGGATTCCTGTGGAGAATTAGACCAGCACCATTTTATGCAATAAGATTAAGGCCCCTTTAGCTGTTTGCTTGGAATTGATGTCAAGACTATGAACCAAGATCTCCTAGTGAGAAGGATGACCTCCAGGTGGTGCATTTCCAGCAGAGGTACAGTGGGAATCACCTGTAGTTTTCTGACTCCTTGGCCGCACCTCGACGAATTAAGCTAGTATCTCCATCATCTTTGGCCCCACTGGTGCCTTTTAAATCTCCCTGATTTTTTGAGGTGCTCTCAGAACTGAGAACCACTGGTAGAGGGGACTGTATCTTCTTTTAATTCTTAATTTCATCCAGGGTCTCCTGGACGGTAGTTCTGGTCTCCTCTGTCTCTTCTCAGATCAGTTTTAGATCCATGTGCAGTAAGTTTTGCATTCTTCTCCGTTAATTAAATACTTAGGTTCTCCTCTGGCTGTTGTCTAATTGGAAGACATAATAGCTTCATGATTTCCACTTAAAATTCATATTTGATTTTTTTTTAGTTGTACTCGAAGAAATGCATGTAGGTTTCCTTGGGTTGAAACATACCTTTCAGTCCATACTCTTTCATAGCAGAATTAATGTTTCTTCTCTTTTTATTATGGGAGGAAGGGATGGGATGGATTCCAGTGTCTTAGTGCTTGGCACATAAAAAGCACTCAGCAAATATATGTTGAAATTACAACACTGATCCTTCTCTCTCCTTTAATGATCATGCCCAAATATTCAATCAGTTTCTGAATCATGTTGATGTAAGCTCATAGACATATCTGAGATACATTTCCTTGGTTGCCCTAGTAACCATCTTTGCAGTGGTATAGAATATCATAATCTCTTTGCGCTTCAGTTTCTCCCTCTCCCCCACCAGGTGAAAACATCTGTCCCTGGAGTCTCACCTTGCCTCTACACTTTAGCTATAAGTGTGCAGGCCAAGAGATTTTTTAAAATTATTTTCTTCAAGTTTATTATTTTGATTGTTACCATACTATTAATACTTACATAATAATTTTTACTATAAAAATGCCTGCTATATTATCCCAAGAAATCTCCATTTACACAACTATATTTTGTTTTCTTTATACAGATTTTTGCAACTATTATTTTTCACACTGACTGTTTGGAACATTTTGTACATGGCATTTCCTAAGTAGTAATTTCTGGCATTTAGTAAGAGTGTCCTT
This sequence comes from Galemys pyrenaicus, assembly GCA_019455555.1. Taxonomy (NCBI): domain Eukaryota; kingdom Metazoa; phylum Chordata; class Mammalia; order Eulipotyphla; family Talpidae; genus Galemys; species Galemys pyrenaicus. The sequence goes on along the minus strand of JAGFMF010011657.1, from coordinate 472,018 downwards.
ACAGGTTTTTTGTCTCTTAGGTTTCCTCCTTATACACAATTGATTTATTTGTAAGCAAGTAAACTTGTCCTTTTCTTCCAAAATCTGTGTCTACTCCTTGTCTTGTATAATTTTGGAGGCTCTGACTTTAATAATACTTCCACATAGTTGTATTAATGAAGAGTACCCTTTGTTTTTGACTGACTCACCTCTAATATTTTATCTTTAAAAATAATTCTGGTTCCTTAAATTGAGACGGACACTATTCATTGTGTTAAAGAAGCACCATTTAGTGTGTTTTACCATGTTTGAAGTTTTAAAATCAGGAATAAATGTTTAACTTATTAACATACTGTATTGCATCTGTCAGCATAAATGCGGTTATTCTTATTTATTAATGCAAAAATTATGTCATTAATATATTTGGATACCAAATCAACCCTGCATTCCTAAAACCACTACTTGGTTTGCTATGTTATTCTTTTAACTGTACTTGTATTCTTGTATTGTAGATTCTGTTTAATAGTGTTTTATACAGTGCATTTTTATCCTTACAGTTTTTCTATTATTTCTGTGATATTTTGGTAAAACTATAATCCTTTCCCATATACATGCAATCACTCTTGCCATATAAAACTAACTGTAATACCCTAACTAGGTAGTTTCATTTCAGAGCTCAGTGGGTACCTATCTGCTATTCTCCTTGCGATCCTTCCTTCCCTGTTTGCCTTTCAAATTCATGTAACCCTAACCCTAGCCCTTAAATAAAAGTTCTCATCTATAGGACCCAAAGCCCAACTCGATCACTCCATCTTCTGCTCTTTCTCTGTACCTTCTTCATAAACATATAATAATATTGGTTATATGGCATCGATAATTTTTATGTATGTTTCTCTCCCTCTATTTCATGTCTTTGAAGGTGGAGATTTTATTTATTTATTTATTTATTTGTTTATTTATTTATTTATTTATTTTTAAAGATTTATTTATTTTTGCATACAAGAGCTGGGGCACAGGCCAGAGTCCAGGGCGGTGAGAGGATTCACCAGACAGAGAGGGAAGCAAAACAGGCAGACTGACTGAAACACATGCTGAGGGGAGCAGTGAGGCGAGGCAGGAGAGGTCTGCTGCGCCATGTGGGTCCCTCCCTGGCCGGCAGCAGGGATCGAACTCGTGCTGCAGTGGCTGCAATTTGCTTCATGGTGCGTTGCTTGACCCACTTTGCCACCAGGGAGGCCCTGAAGGTGGAGATTTTAACTTCTCACCATTGCATCACTGGTCCTTAGCAAAATGCCTCCATAGCAGATGTGCTTAGTACATGCTAACTGGAAGAGTGAGTGAGTGAAGGAATCTTTCCTGTCTTTACTTTGCTTATTGTAGGCTCCCTGGAAAGTAGCTTGAGGCGCTCTGTATTGTCAGGGAGACATCAGCACATGCACTCTCACTTATGTTTCTTCAAACATGACCTGCCCATAACCCTATGCAGGGTCCCGTGTCATGCATTTAAATTGTTTGGTCTATTGTGTACTTTCATGTGGCATTCATAGCAGCGTTATGCTTAGACATAGTGGAGAAAGGATGGTGAAGAACAACCCATCATTCTTTCATAAAAGTTGTGTCCCGCTAATGGGAGTGGACACAAAACAGAGACGTTCACTAAAGTTAATTGAACTATTTCTTTGGACTAAAGATTGTGCTACGTGCTGAGGGTTGAGCAGGAAATTAGACAGTCTCCTTCACAGAACTTACATTCTAGTTGGGGCGTGTGACCAGTAAGAAGGTACAGTCACCTAACTAGAATAATTTCCGATTTGAGGAGGATAGTGGCACGGGGGTACAGCTGGTCAAAGGAATACTTGAGGAGATACTACTGGTCCAGAAGTTGACACTAAAAGATTTCTTGCTAGAGACTGCCTGGAAGGCAAGAGCTGGCTGGAAGGTCATGAGCTTTACCTGGTAAATAGAGATGAAATTATAAAGCAGAAAGACTTAGATCATCAAGGACCCATGTGCCATAAGCAAGGCTCATTTGATTGTATTTTTATGAACATAATGAGACTTCTTTTAGAAACTTTTTTATTAAATAAGTGATATAATGTGTTTCATACTTTTAAAAGAACACACGTCTGCTCTGTGGGGAATGAAGAGTTTATAGTCCCTTAAGTATTATTAGAAGCAGTTGCATAAAAATACTTATCTGGGCGCTATGTCCAGAAGAAGGCTTATGACAGTGTCTGTTCCATCACTAAAAAGATATGGTTGGGAAATAACTTTTCTCCATTGAGTCACAGTAAAATCCTTTTTGATCTTTTCTTTTTCCCTCTCCTTCTTACTACTTTGTTCTCCAGTGCATGAATTTCAATTTTTCTCTTTATTTAAGATTATTCACTCTTCTTTCCTTTTAAACTCTTTGTTCCACATAATACATCCTACCAAATTCATACCATCCTTGCCTCCATCAGTCATGTTGTTAGATTTTTATGCACCTGGAAAGAGATGAGAGTAGCTTAGAGTTACTTTTTGAAAGTTTGCATCCTATGATTGGCTGAACAGCGTTATTATGAGGCATTATAAAATAGTAGACAGCCCAGAGGTATTCACAGAGGTGGCAATGAAACAAAACAACCTTTAAATTTATTTAGCAAACACTTAGTTACTATTTCAGTGGGTGAAACAATAATAAATCTTAAAGGAGCAATCTTCCTGAGACAGTATGAAAAATAAAACTCTCTTAAACTCATTGGTTACTATCAGAACTCACTTTTATGATTTTTACATGAACATCGGTTATGAAGATTGAGAGCACTTACTTGTGGCTTTTGGCAGAAGTTGGAAGCACATCGGCAGTAGTGCTGCATAAGTCTTTCTGTGGTCATGTGCTGCCTTTTTTGTCTCACAAATACCACACTTCATTACTGGACAATAAGGAACACTCTTGACTTAACTCCTGTCTCCCCCATCCAGAGTCTGTTTGGCATTTTTGCTGGTTGCAATGGTGTGTTGGCTCTCTAGGGCCAATGGTTAGACTCTCTGCCATGTTCAGTGATCAGGGATGTCATTCTGGTCTCCTGAAGCAACTATAGTGTGAGTATTTACACCACAGAAATTGGCATAGGCTACAAAATTAGGGACTCTCATCTCTCCTGCCCCCCAAGAGCTAGTTACTAAACATATACCCCTACATCACTGCCTGGATGTTCTACTAGAAATTCATCATGTCTGTATTTAAATTCATCATCTCTCCTATTCCTTCTTTCCACTATCACATCTTTCTCCAGCATTTCTCTTGTTGACAGACTTTAAACCTAAGCTCAAATCTCCAGTGACTTTTTTTTAATCTATGCATATAAGAACTGGGATACAAGCCAGAGGTGTGGGGGGTGAGAGGATCCACCAGAGACAGAGTGGGGAACAGAACAGGCAGATCGACTGAAGTACACTGCTGAGGGGAGCATCGGGGAGACAGGAAAGGTCTGCTGCACCATGTGGGTCACCTCCCTGGCCCAGGATGGAACTCATGCTGCAGTGACTGGGGATGTTTCATGGTGTGGTGCTTAACTCCTTGCGCCACCAGGGAGGCTCCTCCAGTGCCATTTTTAACTCTTCCTTTTCCCTTCTGTCCCAACATGAGATCTTTTTGCAAACTTCACAGAATATTCCTTTCCTATCAATTGTGCCTTCCATCTCTCTCAATTTACCCTCCCCCAAATAACCCTCATGCTTTGTGTTTTATTTTCTCTGAATAATCCCTAGTTGGATCATCTGTAATAGCTGCCTAGATTTAATCCCACCCCCGTCAGTCCATCAACACACTATTCTCAGCCCCCTTTCCTGAGGTATGTTTTGTATTCTGTTTTCTGCCCATATTGTTAGGGGGAAAAGGCCCTCCTAAATAAATTACACAAATAAGTTATAAATTCCAACCCCCACTCCAAACCTACAATATCCCAAAACAACTACAAATCCCATAAAGTCATTATCCAAGAGCAAATCACTAAAATCTAAGGGTAAAATTATGCAACCAAACTAAGTATAAAAGCAGACATGTGGGCCTTGGGGGTCCTTAGGAACCAGATCTCAGCGTACCATTGGGTTCCAGCTCCAAGGAACTAGTAAAACATTTACAAACCTGTATCCCTCTCTTCTCCTTGTGTTATTCACTATGCTATTTCCCCTTCTCTTGTAAATAAAACCCTTCATTAACCTTTGTTGTGAGTGCCTGCAGTTGGGGCATTACAAGTGCCTTTCAGGCACACAGGTAAAAACCCAATCAGACAAACCCATTTTATATTAGGGTTGCCCTGGAACAATATCCGTCAGTGATCTGTCTCTGATCTCTAAATAAGGTTGGTGCGTCTCAGCTGGCACACAGGAGCACAACCTGCGTACATAGTTGTTTCTAATGCTTCTTTCTTCCCTCAGCTTGCTGCTTGTGAATCCCCAAATGATGCTCATGGCATTTCAATCAAAAGCATTTCTAAAATTCAGTTTTCTGAAATGCTTCCTTCCTCTTTGCCTGGGCAAGACTTGTTCTTTAAAGAAGGAACTCAAATGAAGACACTCCTTAAAATCTTTTCCAGTTTCTGCGCATTCCCTCCCCTTCACAGAGAATAAGTCTGTCTGTCTCTCTTTCTCTTTCTCTTTCTCTCTTTCCTCTCCCCACACTCTTCCCTTGACTTCTCTTGATAATACTTTGCTTTTTATAGCACTCATCACTGTCCTCTTTTTCTTTTTCTTTTTTTTTTTTTTTTTTTTTTGCAGTTTATTTTAGCACAGTGNTCCCTGTCCTCTTTTTCTTTTTCTTTTTTTTTTTTTTTTTTTTTTGCAGTTTATTTTAGCACAGTGTATAGTTTGGAGTTGCACACCTTGTGTATCTTTGCCCCTAACTTGGAGGTGAGCACAGAGCTCTGCTCGGTAGAGATTTTTTAAAAGAATAAATGCAAGGGAGAGAAGGCTTATATGTAGGTTATACATTCTTTAGCGATCAGGCATAAAGGAAACAAAACCACAGAAAGTAAAAAAATGGCATAACAGGAATATTTTTTGGAAGTTCCTCAAAAGTTAACTTTAAAGTGAAACTTTTTTTTTTTTGGTAATGTATTTGAAAGAATATCACATAGCAATTGGAAGAGAATAGAATAATTCCACCATGTAACAGAAGGAGACTCTGAACAAATGGGCCAAAGTTACAGAACACATTTTAATTTAATATATAAGAAAACTTCAGGAGAGCTAGAAACCTTAATTGTCTATCACAGAAATGAGATTCCTGGAAAGCTGCTGCGCTCTTATCTGAGACACGATGCAGATGCGTGACCATCTGTCAGAGATGTTATAAAAGGAATTCCTGCCACGAGGAGATGTTTTTAAGGTCTTTATGACTCTTATTCTATGATTCTATTCCTGTTTATGAGTCACCCAACCTATTTGCGGGCTCAGTGAGCACTCACTGTCCTAAACCAAGATGGGTTTCCACAAAGGCTGTTATTAAAACTTTTACTTCTTAGATGGGACTCTTAAAATATTTGGAAGAATGCATGTTGTGATGGGCTCTCCGTTTCAAAAGAAAGCATCTCTTAAGCTTCTGGTCCTTTCTTTTCTTCAAAAGAAAGATCATAAAATTAAGTTCTAGAAAATATGCCATATTTTCTTTTTCTCCATGGGAACTAAGTGTAAGTTTTTTCAACATTTAATTTCTGCCTGATTAAAATTCTGGCACACTTTTATTTCAGTTTGCTTGCCACTGCTCCCCAAGGGCATGGGCTAAGAGAGAGCCGAACTCATTCTCCAGAGGTGGTGATCTTGCCCGTGGGGCAGAGTGCTTCCTCATCTGGTAACATCATTTGCAGATTTCATTCAGTTTTACTTCTCCTTTTGCTAGATGTTTGTACTGCATTGCTGATCTCCATTCAGCTGCTAATTGTGAAGTAGCTGTGATGTTCACCCCTTCCCTGATAGGTTTTGTAGAAGAATAGGGTTTTTATATATTTTTTTCCCTTTTGGGAAATTGATTAGCAACTGTAAGTGAAGAAAAAAAAAGCAATCTTTCTCCTGCATTCTTAACACCATCCTTGTGACATTAATTCACCAACCATCTAAACCCTCCATCTCTTTAATGTCAACATTTGCTTTTGGGCTTCTTTCCCTAAGTGTAAAACATGTTCCGATATTCTTGAGGCCCATCCTCCTCTGTACCCCCCACTCCAGTTTCCTTTCAAACCAGTGCCCCATTTTCCTCCTCATTCCACGGAAAGAATGGCCTTCATTCGACTTTCACCTATTTTCTACCTGCAACACACATCGGATGATTTTCTGTCCCCACTATTTCCATGAAACTGTTCCTGCTAAGGTCTCCGTGGTCTTTTCATTGCCTAATCTGGCAGCTGATTTTCAGGTCTTATTCCCTTGGCAGCTGCTAGCACTGAATCCTTGGGTGATCGCTCTTCCTTGAAATGCGCTCAGATCACTGAGCCATCTGTCATCTTAGGAGTCCCTGTGTCTGGACTTGACTGTAGAAACATCTTTAAATGATTCATCCAGAAGGGTAGGTTTTGAGCTGCTTCTTTCAACCAAGCAGGGAACCGGGTTGGTGACACATTGCGGGTAACGCCTGCCCTTGTTGAGCATGGTGGGTTGGTGAGGGGAGCATCGCACAGGACACGGCAGGAGATAAGGACCATTCAGAAATGGCATGAGCGGGTTTGAAAACAACATCTTCTAGCGTGGGGATCTTAGAAGTCCTTCCCAAGAAGGCTAGCAGCCGGCTTATTGAGGGGAGAAGAGATTTTGGCCAGGAGAAGATGGAAGTACAGTCCAGTAGAAGGAAGAGTGTAAGTTCTGGGAAGCAGCCTGGGTGGGGGAGAGAGCATGGACCAGCTTTGCCACTTTACTGCCAGTGTAACTTCAAAAAGAAAAAAGAAAAAGCTACTTCTTTGGATCTTCTTTTTCATTTCTTTTTTTATTCATGCATATAAGAGCTGGGGTACAGGCCAGAGTCAGGGGGTGAGAGGATTCACCAGAGACAGAATGGGGAGCAGAACAGGCAGATGGACTGAAACACACTGCTGAGGGGAGCAGCGGGCGAGGGAGGAGAGGTCTGCTGTGCCATGTTGGTCCCCTCCCTGGCCAGGGATCGAACTCACGCTGCTGTGCCCGTGAGTTCACAGTGCGGTGCCCAACCCACTGTGCCACAGGGAGGTCCTTTATTTCTCATTTCCGTTGGCAGTTTTGTAGTCAGTTTCTGTGTGCTCCTGTGTACAGTTTACCTGGCAGGGATAGATAATCAGGAAATACTGCTTCGCACCCATCTCTTCCATTTTTGAGGCTGTATTTTGGAGCTGTTAAAGTAATGTCACCCCTGGTTGAGTCTAAGAAGACAAGCTTCCTAGCTGATGTCTTAGAGCTTGGAAGACGATCCCCTCCTCCAGGCAAGAGATAGGAGCCGGCCAGGGGGTGGTTAGCTCCCGTGTTCCTGACTGGGGGCTGTCTGGTCCCTGCATGCCTTCCCTGCTGTGTGAGGCTGGCCCTATGCCATCTCCCATGGGTGGGGTGGGGGTGGGTTTCTGGAAAGAGAATTCCCCCTTTAGGTGTCATGGGCTGAGTTCTCCTTGCACGGCCAAGTTGCACAGAGGAGGGAGTGCAAAAAAAACCAAACCGTCCCTCGTGCAGAGATCGGATGTGAACGCTGGTTTACTGCGGAGCGAAGGCACGGTAGATGCTTGATGAAAGGCCCCCCGGCATCTGAAAGAGTTCGCCCCCGCACCGCGTGCTGCATGCTCCGAGCGGAAGCCCGCCACCCCTTATTAATGCACCGAGCGAGGGCTGGTGGGACTTGGCAGCCGTCCACCTGCTAATGCGAACAAGCCCCTGGACCGAGCAGCCCCTTTGAAGCAGTCGGCCGGTGGCGGCTGCGTGTGGCTGGGGTGTGGCCTCCAGATGCCGGGTGCCCTCACTTTCCTGGGTTCTCCTCACAGTCGCTCGTGCGCACGACGGCCGGTCTCTGCCCTCTCCGCGGGCAGCCGCTGTCGGGGGCAGGTCTTCCTGGCGCTGCTCTGCGTGGGCGCCTGATGTCCCAGACTCAGGGCTGCAGCTAGAGCACCCTGAAGAGCAGCGATCAGGGGCGCATCGGAGAAGAGAGGAAGGAGGAAACCACGTGCCTCTTCCGCACCCCTCTCCGGGTCCCATCTCCCTTTGCTTCGGTCTCAAGACTTCATTTAGGGGTGCGGATGAATTTCTCTGCCCCCTTTAGCGCTTGGCACTGGTGGGAGTGGGGACAGTTTGTGTCCTGCTTAATTGTCCTGAGAACACTGAGATTGGTCAAAGACAGCCGCAGGGAGAGGGGCAACACGTGCTCGTCCAGGTGTAGCGATGCCCACTGCTCTCTGCTTCCCTCTCCGCCTCTTCCTGCACCCCGAAGACTGGCTCTGTGGGAGCACCCCGAGTGTCAGATGAGCAGGGTACCCCAGGGGCGTGGTTTAAGGAGGCACTCTTCTAGAGCAGTCCTGTGTCTGTAGGACCCCAGGTTGAACCCGTGTGTGCTCTACCTGCTGCTTGTCCTGGACCCCCAGCACGCCTGGGAACCCCCAATTTCAGTCCCAGGAGAGGAGGGGCTCCTTTCTGCATTTCCCAGAGTCCAGCCGCACATTCTGTGCACAGATGGCACTCACCACGTGTTTGTGGAGCTCAGTTGCAAAGATGGACACTATCTATTTTAGGGTAGGAATAGGATGGGGGGGGCTTCCCATACAGAAGAGGTTGACATTTTCTGGCTAAAGAGCCCCACTTTTGCACTGGAAGGTCTTTCCAAGTACAAATATCAGCTAGTTTTAGGGTTAGCCGAGCTCTGGGCAAGTCAGGGTGAGGATGCCAGGGCCTCACCGGATCGGGGCTGGACACTGAGAACATGCGGGCAGTGCTGGCTGTGACTGTGCTTCTGCCTCGGGCGTGGTAGCGGATGTTTCTGTGCTGTTTGGTGATGGACCTGGTGCTCTTTCTGCGCTTGAGATTCTCGCAGCTACATGCATGGAGCTGGAAGGGATGATGCTCAGTGAAATAAGCCAGAAAGAAAAAGGAAAATATTGGATAGTTTCACTTATAGGAGGAATGCGGAGGAAACCAATAAGGGACTAAGAAAAAAAATCATCATAATAAATTAAAAATCAACAGACAACTGTAAATCTGAGAGGCTCCCGAGGAGAGGAGGAGGAATAAGGAACGAAATGGGTGGGAAGAGGACTAGGGACTGTGGTGACTGGTGCACGGGGGAATCAGTGGTGGGAATTTCACGGGACTGCACGGGGAGAAAGTATGCAGCGTACAAAAATGCAAACTGATGTAAAATACATAGATAATAAAAAAGGAGAAAAGTCGGCGGTGCAGCAGTGAATTTCCCCAATGGAGGCGGCTTCGCCTGCTCCACACCCATGGTGCCCACCGCACGATGCCCTGGACACTCTCGGCCAGCAGGTGTGGGCGTGTGTTTGTGCAGGGGTTGGCCAGCCACCGCCTCACAGTTGTTTCCCGGCCAGTGTGACAGTGATGAATTGACCGTGACTTAAAGAGAAAAGTGATTGATTTTCTGACTAAGAGAAAAGTGATTGATTTTCTGACAAGTGACCATTTTTGTGTTCTCTTCTATCAGCAACCTCCCCCTCAAAGCGAAGGGTAAGAATCAAAATCTGGAGTAAGAACGAAGGGGTTTTGCTATGTTCTAACTCTCGGCCACTAGAGGGAGGTAGTGACCAGGCTTCCCCTCTGGCTGGCTGGCGGATTTGGAACCTGTTTTAGCCCAGACTAGATAATGAACAGTTATCCCCAGAAGAGTGATGGCCAGCAAATCTCTCGCGCTTTCTCTTTTTAAAAAGATTTTATTTTTTTATGCACACAAGAACTTGGGTACAGGCCAGAGGTGCGGGGACGGGGGTGGGTGGGTGAGAGGATTCACCAGAGACAGAGTGGGGAACAGAGCAAGCAGATCGACCGAAAAACAATGCTGAGGGGAGCAGTGGGTGAGGTCTGCACCCTGTGGGTCCCCTCCCTGGCCGGGGATCGAACTCGTACTGCAGTGGCAGCTGATGTTTCATAGTGTGATTCTTAACCCCTTGCGCCACCAAGGAGGCCCCATTTTGCTTTATTCTTATATCGGGGATCAGCTGCATGGCTATTAAAGACCTGGAGATTTGGAAACTCGGTGCATTTACTTGGACTCCTCCCTTTACCTGGAATCTGTGTCCCCATTCCTTAACCAAGCAAAAGTCCCACAAATCCTGTGAGCCCCAGCTCCTGCATCTCTGAACTCTGTGGAGCCTCCAGGTCACCCCTGCTGTCCCCCGGAATGGGTCCCCACTGTGCATAAGCCTTGACAGCACTTGGAGTGTGTTTTGAGTGTCTGCACAATCCCCCTTCTGTCTCTGTTCTTCTCTGTGTCCCACTTAGCGCCTGCAGCACGCAGGGCTCAGCAAACCCCTTCACACTCAGTCGTGAGTGAAAGGTAGAAGGGGGAGGCTGGGCGGGAGTAGTTCGGAAGCCATCACCAGAATAACATCTGGACCCCCCTTCCAGAGTCTCCGGTCCCATCTTCTCAGATAGAGCTGGTGAAATGCATAAGTTTATTTTTTTATTAGAATGAAACTCCTGGCAACCCAAGACAGCCTTAGAACCAATATTCACACACATCTGAGGTCCAGTATTCTCCCTAATGCTTAAGCCTCATTGGGTCAAACTGTGGCTGGCCTGGGAAGGATCTGGAAGGAGCAGCAGGCTTGTTCAGCCCTCTCGTTAACAGTTCATCAAAGTAACCTCATACAGGCCTCCCTGGTGGCGCATGCGGTTGAGCGCCACACTGTGGGGCTTCTGTAGCCACTGCAGCACGAGTTCGATCCCCAGCCAGGGAGGGGACCCACATGGCGCAGCAGACCTCTCCTGTCTCCTCGCTGCTCCCCTCAGCAGTGTGTTTCAGTCCGTCTGCCTGTTCTGTTCCCCACTCTGCCTGTGGTGAATCTTCTCACCCCCACCTCTGGTCCTTTCCCCAGCTCTTGTCTGTATAAAATAAATAAAAACCTTAAAAGTAACCTCATACTCAATATTAATGACTCTTTGGCCTTGCTTTTCATGTTAGAGAAACCTACTATTCAGTCTAGGGTGAGGGTTTAGGGTTCAGGTGCGGCTGAGTGTTTTGTGTGAACGTGCGAGTGTAGAGCAGGGGAGCAGAAGTGGCCACTGCTGACCTAGGATGAAGTTGCTTTTTAGCCATAATGTGACACGGGATGCCTTCTTACAACGGCCACTGCCTCTTGTTGTTCCTGTGCACCGCAGGGTAGGAGAGTCAGGACAGAACTTCCACCATGAAAGTCTAAGCAAATGTGTAAATAAAGTAGTTTCTTGGTAGCTAAACAGACTTCTGCTTGCCCACTGGGCACGTCTCCTGCATCCTCTCCTCTCCCCCACTGCTGCCACGGATCCCCAGGTGCAAACAAGCCTCGGTCGACTCCACTCACTGCCGTGACTATCAGGATACCTGAGCAAGAGCAGCCACGTGGCCCCGGGGCAGCTTTCTAGTCCTGACCGCCATTCAGCCATTGCTCTCGGGAAAACCAGCCTCAGACTGACCAGCACAGTCCAGGAATGACCCTCTCTGGAGGCGGCGGGTAAAGCCAGAGTGAGGTGTCCTGGCTCATCATGCCTGCCCTGCCCTTTTCCCAGCAGCAGCAAGGACAGTTTCCAAAGGCCAGTCTGTCTGTCTGTCTGTCTTTCAGACATGTGTGGGTAACAAAGGCCTGAGTGCTGCGTCTCCCCTGCAGGGTAGCCCTCGTGCCAGAAAAAGCAGAGGGAAAACCACTTGGTATGCGGTTGCTAGGAAGCATGGAAATGTTTGCTGCTTGGAGTGAGCAGCAATGGAGGCTCGCCTCTGGAATAACACAGCTATAGGTTGTTCTTACAGACTGAGTATGTGCTTTCCTGAAAATGTGTCTTTTTTTTTAAGATTTATTTATTTATGCACACAAGAGCTGGGGTACAGGCCAGAGGTGCGGGAGGTGAGAGGATTCATCAGAGAAAGAGTGGGGAACAAAATAGGCAAATAGCCTGAAATACATGGCTGAGGGGAGCAGCGGGTGAGGCAGGAGAGGTCTGCTGTACCATGTGGGTCCCCTCCCTGGCACAAGGATTGAACTTATGCTGCAGTGGCTGCAGTTTGCTTCATAGTGCTTTGCTTAACCTATTGCACCACCAGAGAGGCCCTGATTTTCTTTTATTTTAGAAAAAGGTCTATTTATAATGTGCATAAGAACTGGGGTACAGTCCAGAGATGTGTGTGTGGGGGGAGGGAGAGGATTCACCAGAGACAGAGTGGGGAGCAGAACAGGCAGATGGACTGAAACACACTGCTGAGGGGAGCAGCGGGCGAGGCAGGAGAGGTCTGCTGCACTAGGTGGGTCCCCTCCCTGGCCGGGGATCGAACTCCCGCTGCTGTGCCTGGATGCTTCACCATGCGGCGCTCAACCCGCTGCGCCACCAGGGAGACCCCTGAAAATGTGTCATTGAGGCAGAATTCTTGCATCACATCCTTTCTGCCATTTGTTAAGAAAGGAAAAAAAAAAATCTCCTGGTAGAGAGGAGAAGAGTACAAGATCATCCACAGAAGATGACAGGCAAGTGTCTGTGGCCTGTAGCGCGTGGCCTTGCCAGGGCAGCAGGGGCAGGGGAAAGGGCAAGGACACACAACAGGCCCGCTCTGATGGACGTGTCTGACCTCAGCAGAGATTGCCAGACCGTTATCTTCTGATGACTCACCACTTCCCCACCTAGCTCCGTGTTCAGGGCCGCTGTCTCTGACTGAAGAACAAGACACAATTCTTAACAGGCAAGGGGTTATTAGGTTCCAGAAGGACAGGCAGGAATGGAGGTGTGGAGCGGCCAAGACCGTCAGGAAGGGCTTTGGCTTTCCTGGTCAGTCAGGAAGCATCCTTAAAGAATTTGCACTGAGTCTTAGAGGATAGGCATCCGATGTTTTTTCCAGTGGAGGCACCTTAAGACACAATTCACCACTGGGAGGATGTCTGAGGGTAACTGAGACATGGCCTATGATTGGGTAAAAGAGAGAGTGGGAAAGAAAGGGAAGAAACCATCTAGATCAACAGGGACTTGATCTAGGGCTCACCAGGGTCTTGCCATCAAGTTTCTTTCTTTTTTTAAAGACTTTATTTATACACACAAGAGCTGGGGTACAGGCCAGAGATGGGGGGTGTGAGAGGATTCACCAGAGACAAAGTGGGGAGCAGAACAGGAAGACGGACTGAAATATACCACTGAGGGTAGCAGCAGTCCAGGCAGGAGGAGTCTGCTGCACCGTGTGGGGTCCCCTCCCTGGCTGGGATCGAACTCGCGCTGCAGTGGCCACGGATGCTTAGTAGAGTGACGCTCAACCCCTTGCGCCACCAGAGAGGCCCAAGCAAGTTTCTTGATATCAAGAAATGTGAACATTCTCTGCGGCTGCCTAGTCAAAAAGCAGGCGTGATCTAAATCCTACTGGGTCTGACAGGAATGGCTTCTGACATCGAAGGAGCTGTGCTCAGGCCGCCTTCTCCAGAAGCACTATCTCTAACAATAGAAAAGGTGTAAATCAGCTCTGTCCAGTCGGTGGTCACCAGCCACGTGGAGCTGATGGACCCTTTCAGTGCGGCTAGTGTGATGGAGGAACTGAATTTTAATTTTATTTCATTGTACTGAGCATAAATTTCTCTTTCAATACCGTTGAAGCTAGTGGCTGCCATTTTAGAGCGTTCCAGAAGGCAGTAGTTACAGCTGACCCAGGGGATGGGGGCTGGGGGCTGAGGACCCCCAGCCCCCACAGATGAATGGCGGTCAGTTAGGTGTCAGAGAGGCTTCTGCTAATGTGCTGTGCTGGGTGCTGGGAGGAAAGGTCTTCAAAGAACCTTCCTGAAACGCGCCCCACGTACACAGAACCAAGGGGAGGGAGAAAGTTGGTGACCGAGCAGCGCGGGCCAAGATGGCGCCGACTCCCTGGAACCCGGCCGGGGCTCTCGAGAAGCTCTTTCCAAACGGTTGTTCCAGGCAGATGTGGCACTCGAGCGCTGCCTGCTCCTTCCTGCTCTCAGGAAAGATGCCAGGAGCAGGGGCCATAAATCAGAAAATCATTCCTGGGTACGTTAATTGAAAGCTCCTGTGGCTGAACGTATGCTCTAAGAGGATTGCCCAGGCCTGCAGGAGCTCTTTGTTGCCTTATTAATTCCATTAAAGTGTTAAGGCACAGGGTAGCCGGCGCTCTTTACCTGTAGGATTTCCCGGAACACTCCGCAGTAATGCAGTCTGTGATTTCCCACCGGAGCAATGGGCGGTCGTGTTTCCTGAGCAGGAGCTCAGCATCAGACAGAACAGAACTGACAGGGAAATGCCACGGAAGCAGAGAAGCCAAGCCATAAATTCCAGTAACTACGAAAGTGATAAAATGCTGCGACTCGTCCTGTAAAATGAATACCAGTGTACAGTGTGGGGGCATGCTGACTAAGGAGGGCTGTGATTTCCACATAGAAAAACCTAACCTGAGCCCCCCTGGTGGCGCAGCGGGTTGGGCTCCGCACTGTGAAGCATCCGCGGTCACTGCGGCACGAGTTCGATCCCCTGCCAGGGAGGGGACCCACATGGCGCCTCAGACCGCTCCTGCCTCGCCCGCTGCTCCCCTCAGCTGTGTGCTTCAGTCCATCTGCCTGTTCTGCTCCCGGCTCTGTCTCTGGTGAATCCTCTCACCTCCCGCACTTCTGGCCTGTACCCCAGCCCTGGTATGCATAAATTAATTAATTAAAATAAAACCTAGCCCCACCAGGTCAAACATTACATTTTCCTCACACTCCATTTTTACGTGTGACAAACCATAAATTAAACATTTGAAAAATAATGGTTTCTTCCCCTCTGAAATTTGAAGTGCAATTGAAGACACTTTTATTTCTCTTCAATGAATAAGCGTGTAACTAGCAAAAGCAGGCATAATCAGTCCATCGTCTATCCCTTCCGGCTGTGGGTCCCGCTCGCGCATCAGCTGAGCAATCAGGTGCAAGGCTGAGGGCAGGACAAAGGGAATCGGCAGGAATCACCGTCAGGAGAACTCCCACGCGGGGGCTGGAGGAGTGTAGCTGGAGAAATGCTTAATAATTCAGACCTTTCAATGGAAATGTCACTTTTCCTCATTTTTAGTCTTTATTTCCCCCTCCATTTCTTCAATTCTAATTAAGATATTGATAGGCCCCATATCGTTTATTTTTTTTTTAAAAAAGTATGGTGATTTGATCCTCCCAGGAAAGCGATATGTCATCATTGTAGAAAATACACGTGAGAAGGAAAAAGAAAGGCCCCAGCTCCTCCACCCACATTGGCCGTGCCAACCCCAGGCGTGCTTTTTACTTACTCTTGTTTTGTGCACAAACACACAATACTGAAACACAGCTTTGTTCTCCTGCTTTTATTTGCATTGATTCTTCCTGAACACGTAAAAGCTTTATTTTCAAAGTGTCATTGTCAAGTCCATTGTATATTTCAGTGGGGAGGTCACCTACATTTATTTAAATCGGCCCCTTTGCTCCACTGTAGGCAACTTAGGATATTTCCCTACCCGTTTAATTTTCCATTTTCAATAGCAGTGTGATGAAACCCCCTCTAGTCTTTGTTCATGCCCATTTTAACCCCTTGAGTGTAGAATTTCCCTGTCAAAGAGTGCCTTTCTTAGGGCTGGGAAAAGTTATTGCCAAGTTGTACTCTAGAAAGATTTTTTTTTAAAAAAAGAATTATGCATGCATGCAAGAAATGAGGTACAAGCCAGAGGTGTGGGGGGTGAGCGGATTCACCAGAGACAGAGTGGGGAGCAGAACAGGCAGATGGACTGAAACATACTGCTGAGGGGAGCAGCGGGCAAGGCAGGAGAGGTCTGCTGCGCCCTGTGGGTCCCCTCCCTGGCCCAGGAACCAAACTCATACTGCAGCGGCTGCAGCTGCTTCATAGTGTGGTGCTTAACCCCTGGCACCACCAGGGAGGACCTAGAAAGATCTTCTAATGTAGATGTTGTGAATGAGGGTTTGGCGATCAGAGACCTGAATCACAGTCCTCATCTCTCTGCAGTTCTGGGTGTCCTAAGTCATGTGGCCTTGGGCGGCTGATTCCAGGTCCGTGCAGTGGGTCAGCAGCAGTTCCGAACTCCGGGTCCCAGGCCATGTACAGTGAGGTCACCCAAGTAAAGCAGACGTCTCCATGTGAGAGCCACGTGATGTCTGCCAGCAGCACAGGGTCTTTCTGTGTCCATCCTCTCATAAATTCTGGGCACAGTGTTGTGTAAAACTCATCAACTTGACAAGTGAAAAAGCATCTTATCGTTTTAACTTCTGTGACACAACACATCTTTCAAGCCTTGAAAATATGTGAAATATTTTAAGTCAGCGGCTGGTTTTGACAAATGTTTTTCCCTCAAAGATCATCCATTAGGAATGCAGGTATTATAATACGTGCAAATCTCCCTTTATTTGTTTTTTTTTCCTTTTTTTTTCTTTTTTTCTTTTTTTTTTCCTTTTTTTTTCTTTTTTTCTTTTTCTTTTTTTCTTTTTTTTTTTCCTTTTTTTTTTTCCTTTTTTTTTTCCTTTTTTTTTTTTTCCCTTTGTTTGAAAGGGGAAGTTCCTGCTCTGTCTGAGGGAACAGTTCTGCCTGTTGGTGGGACAGAGGCGGTGTGGGCAGGGACCAGGGGGTGTGAGCTTGAATCTCTCCTCCCCACACCCTCAGCGAACTGGACATAGCCATCCGGGATTTATTTTATAACTGTGTAGTTTCAAAAGACTACCAGTGGAAAATTAAGAGAAAAGAAGGAAAACATTTACTAACAATCCTTTAGCCCAAACAAATCAAGTTTTGTTTACTGTCCACAGTTTGAGCACGTCAGACTTCCTTCCAAACAGGAGGCCGCTGTTCCCTCACTGGGCCCATTCCATGTAAGGAACCTCATTTCACCAGGTCCATTAAATTCCATTCTGTTAGTGTGGTCTGAGGGGGCAACTTGGGACCCCCAAACTCACAAGCTCTAAAGGGGTCAGTCCATGCTCATAAAAGATTCTTAGTGCGAAAGAACTTTAATAGGATTAGTGTGAGTGGAGAGACAGACAGAGAGGATAAGAGAGAGAGAAGGAAGGATAGAGAGAGAAAGGATAAGAGAGACAGACAGAGAGAGAGAGAGAGGGTGCGGGAGAGAGAGGATAGAAAGGATAAAAGAGAAAGAAGAGGATAAGAGAGAGGATAGGCTAGAGAGAGAAAGGATGAGAGAGAGAGGATAGAAAGGATAATCGAGAGAGAAAGGATAAAGGGTGAGAGAGAGAGAGAGAGGATAAGTTATCCATATTTCCTCACCCCCTCCTGGGTAAATGCTCAACCAAATAGGGTTGTCCTGAAACACGGCCACTGAGCCCCCAAAACTTGCCACAAGTCTAAGGTCCCTTTTGGCAGAAAACCCTAAGGAAATGGGCATAAAGGTCAGGACAGATCTGCAACAGAAGGAGCAAAATCAAAGACCGAATCCAGGTAATGGCGCTATTCAGCCTCCCCATGTGTCTCTCCTCCACGTGTCTCCTCCAAGTTCCCCAAGTCCCTAGTGGAAGTCCAGAACTGAGAAGAAGCAAGCCCTTCTCCACGTGTCCCTCTGAGCCCACCTGCCTTCAGTGCTTTATAACCTCACGGGTCACGTGATCAGCTCCTCTCCTCGCTCCCAGTAGCTAGTCCGAGGCGGCTACATGTAAGTGAGGGTGGGGCATGGGGTAGTGCCCTCCTGTATGGAGTCTCTGTTACACTTTTGCCCATGTCATGTTAGTGGGGGCTGTGTAGAAGGAGAGAAACCCAGGCCCCCCAGTCCAGGAAGGAGGGTGGGTGATGAAAGTCTCCAGGGGAAGTGATAGGGAAGTGGAACCAGAGCGGGAACCAGGGTAGCCTGTGTTGCTGTGACTTCAGCAGGAATGTGATGGGTGTGTGTTAGTCTGAATTGAAAAAACAAAGGAAATGGTGCTGACGAGGGGAGGGCTCGTGCTCAGACATCTAGAGGCTGTTTCAAGGTCAGACTTGACTGGGCTTTTCTTTGGAAGCTGGGAGTCTCCCCCCAAACTTTAAAGACATAGCACCACGTGTCTAGTACTAGAAAAGGTTTGCTAGGAAACCTGAATTTCTGTAATAAATGTGGGAGGGGCGATGAAGAAACACAGTCTTGATTACAGAGCAGAAAGATCAATTATTCTGTCCTGATAATGGTGTTCTAAGACGCTGGCATCAGATAGGCATTTAGTTGGCAAAATAGAAGAGGCTTTGTAGGTTGCGGATCTGTTCCTTCTCATCCCTTAGTTCATATTTCCCAAGGCAGTGTTGGGTTGTTATAACTTGCTGGGTGCAGAGTGACTTTATTGATTCTTTAATGCAGTCTCTGCTGCTTCATTCTCCCTCAGAGCAGGCAGTGCACTGGCGTCTGTGTGGAACTAGCTGATCATTCTATAACCAGAAGTGCATATGTATCCTAAGCAAGGAGAAGCTGTGGCCCTATTAACATATCAACAGAACCATGGGCTGATCACTTTTCAAGATCATCTGTGATATTTATAACATTGAATGTTATTTTTTCTGATTTCAGCCTTGAATTGGAATCTGTACAGAGGAGGTTTCACTGAACAGTTATGAAAAAAATAAGGGGAATTTGCTTTTACCTTTGGAGATCTCTTGCATACATATTACATCAAATTGTTAGGCAGTAAACTTGGTAGAAGATGAAGATGAGGATGGTGGGATGATTTAGGAGATACAATTTAATTGACTCTTGCCATGTGTCAATAAAACTTTCAGTTAATTTATTCATTTATAAAGTGATCTCTTTGTTTATAAAAGTTAAACAAATTTATACATCTTCAGATGTATGTTGTCTCACCACACCCACAAGCAAAGCACCCATTGTCCTTCAACATAGTCTGTTGGGCCACCCTCCTGTCTCCCCACTCCCTTCTTCCCTCTGGTAGCCTTCATTTTTGTTTTTTAAGATTTTATTTATTTATGCACACAAGAGCTGGGGTACAGGCCAGAGGTGCCGGAGGTGAGAGGAGTCACCAGAGACAGAGTGGGGAGCAGAACAGGCGGATGGACTGAAACACACTGCTGAGGGGAGCAGCAGGCGAGGCAGGAGAGGTCTGCCTTGCCATGTGGGTCCCCTCTCTGGCTGGGCATCTAATTCGTGTTGCAGCGGCTGTGGAAGCTCCACAGTGCGGCGCTCAACCCCTTGCGCCACCAGGGAGGCCCTGGTAGCCTTCATTTTTAGGTCATATTTCTAGGATTGTTTTTGGTTTTGTCTGAACTTTTTATTTGTTTCCCTATTGTCCATATATGATGAAATCATTTAGTTCACTTAACACAGTCACTTTCAGTCCCATCTATGTTTTCACAAATGGCAAGTGTCAGCCTGCTTATAGAGAAGCAATATTCCGTATACCACATCTTCTTCCACTCATTTGTTATTGGGTAGTAAGGTACTTTCCACAGTTTGGCTATTATAAATAGTGCTGCAATGAACATAGAAGTGCCCCTTTCCCTTTGAATGACTGCTTCATAGGCTTTGGGTAGATATCTAGGAGTGGGTCATATGCTAGATCCTTTTTTTATATTTTGAGAAACCTCTGTACTGTTTTCCACAGGGACTGGACCTGTCCACATCCCCACCAACTGTGTAAGGGATTACTTCTTCTCTGCAGGCTCAGCAACGCTTGTTCATTCCATGTTGATTCATTTTTGAATATGGTCAGAGATAGTTGTCTAGTCTAATTTTTTTGAATGTAGCTGTTAAATTTTCCCAACACCATTTGTTGAAGACATTTTCTTTTCTCCAGTGCATACTCTTGGCTCCTCTGTCATTGATGGGTTGTTCTTAGAGGTGTGGTTTTTTACCCCTGGACTTCCAATTCTGTTCCACTGATTTATGTGTCTATTTTTATCCCAATACCACATCATTTGATTAGTATAGCCTTGTAGTTTGGATTGAAGTTGGAGGGTAGGATAGCTCTGTTCTTGTGGAATTTTTTTTTTTTTTGGTCATGATTGTTTTGACTGCCAGAAGTCTTTTGTAGTTCCTTATATTTATTCTATTTCTATGAAGAATGCCATTGAAACGTTGGTGGGATTGCCTGGAATCTGTTTATTACTTTGGGTAAGATGAACATTTTAAAAATGTGCGTTCCACCCCTAAGCATGTACTATCTTCTATTTCTTTTAACAATAGCTTATAGTTTCCACTGAATAGTGTTAGATTTAGTCCTAGGAATTTAATTCTTTTGGGGATAATGGTAAGCGGGATTGTTTTCTTGATGACTTTCTCTTCTAGTTCGTCATTGGCCTTATAAATAAACTTTTTATTAACTAAAGAAAAAAAGACTCATGAAGGAGAGACATGCAGAGATACTTGAGAGATGTGGATGAGAGATGTGGAGAGGCTAAAGTTTGTTACAAATAACCTTTATTATGTTGGTGCATGTTTCTCCACAGTGGGAGAAACATTTTTGTGGGTTTTTATCATAAAAAGTAGTTGAATCTTATTAAATACTTTTTCTGTACCTATTTTTATCTTTCCTTTTGTTAATGTGGTGGATTACATTGATTGATTTCCAGATGTTGAATCACCCTTTCAGTCCTGGAATGATTTCCACTGGGTCATGTTACATGATCCTTTTGATGTATTCCTGCATTCAATTTCCTAGGATTTTATTGAGGATTTTTTCATCTATATTCATCATGGTTATTGGCCTATAGTTTTCTTTCTTCTGATGTTCCTGTCTACTTTTGGTATCAGAGTAATGTTGGCCTTATAAAATCCAAAGCATTCCCTCTTCTTAAATTTTTTGAAAGAGTTTGACAATAGTTCTACATTATGCCACCCTGAATGCTCCAGAGCTTGTCTTATATTTATTAAGTTCTCTTAACATATTTATTAAGTTCTCTTAATATCCTCATTCATCATGTCCATGTTAAAACTAAAAGTGTGGGAAGGCATTGGTTTGATCGTTGTTATCTTTTAGCTTAATTAAGAGTCTGAAAGATTTGCTTTATTTGGAATTTGTCACACCAATTCTACAAATATGTTTCAGTATTCTCTAAAATATTGCATTTAAGTTATTGCAAAATCAAATCCTAAATCAGTCTCTGTCTTCAGAAAGTCATTGCTTTATGCTTTAATCAAAATACTATACAAGTATAGTAGAACTTATAGCAAAGTTAATAAAAAAGCAACAGCTCATTGAATGGTGACTATATTCTAAAAGCTGCCGTTCCAACTTTGTAACCATTTTACACATGTGGCTATTTACATCTATGATAATTAAAATTAAATCAAGTAAACCCAGAGTGATTCAGTTTCTCAATAACTCCAGTTCTATGTCCAGCTATGGATGTTAGCTATTGTTTGGGATAGTGAGGATGATAGAAAATTCCATTCATTGCAAAAAATTTCTATTGGAGAACCCTACAGCAAAAAGAGCTTAACATCACACTGTTTAGGGAATTCAGCACAGGTTTCGTGCAGAATTTTTATGCCATTTTTAGGTTTCCAACCTTAAATAGCAACCTTTAATGGGAAGTCAAGTTTTCCATCCATCTACCCACTCTTTTCTGCAAGTCATCTTCGGGGTGTCTGATAATTTGTTATTATTAAATGTCCATGTCTCTCTTTTTGGTCTCTTAGGTCTTGCGTGACAGACATGTGTGAGTGTCCAGTTCATAAAAACTGCTACTGTGAGTCGTTCCTGGCATACACACGGGCCTGCCAGCGAGAGGGCGTCAGTGTGCCCTGGGAGCCTCAGCAGAGCTGTGCAGGTGAGAGGTTCTGGGGATCCAGATCCACCAAGAGTTCACTCCAGGGCCCGGCTGGGAGAGCAGTGAGAGAGACTTGTTGATGCAACTGGTCACATTCATCCTTACCCAGAGAGACATTCCTTTATAACTTGACAAAACACAGGGCTTCCCACGGGCCAGGATAGAAAGCACTTAAGAGAAATGTTTTGTGACAAGCACATTTGAACAATTTAAGGATTTCCACTGTTGCAAAATCCTCCCAACATGAAGCCACCAGCTGGATGTACTCAGCACACGGATGGCCGCAGCTGTGGCTTAGGTTATGTGTGGAGCAAGAGATTCGGGACAATTACAGTCATTTAAGGTCTTCAGGATGTGTGGCTTTTTTTATTGGTTGATAAATCTAGTAGAATGTTCTTTATGCTCTTTTCCTTCTAAGAGAGCAATGGCCGTAATAGTTGCTAAAGCTTTTTGATCTCAGGAAAGTTTTCAGCATGTTTTACATCTGTAAAATGAAATTTTTTCATCCAAGAAATCATTTTACAAGCGGATAAGTGCTGGGCCTCGTGCTAAGCGCTGTGAATACTTGGGTGACTATAGCAGATGAGGACGCTGTCATGAAAATGCCGGCAGTCCAGTGGGGAGGCGGGATAAAAGCAGTAACTAAACAAATGCTCGCAAACTATGGTAAGTGTGTGAGGGAAAAGAATATGGTGGAGCAATAGGATATCACTGGAAAAAGAGTGGGTACAGTCTAGATGATGAGGAGGGAAGGCCTGCCTATCTGTGAAGGTGATATTTCTTTTAAAAAAAATTTTATTGATTTATACATACAAGAGCTGTGGTACCGGCCAGAGGTATGGGGGGGAAAGATTCATCAGTGACAGAGTAGGGAGCGGGAGAGGCAGATAGACTGAAACACACTGCAGAGGAGAGCAGCGGGCGAGGCAGGAGAGGTCTGTTGCGCCATGTGGGTCACCTCCCTGGCTGGGGATCAAACTCATGCTGCAGTGGCTGCAGAAGCCCCACAGTGTGGTGCCCAACCCCCTGTACCACCAGGGAGGCCCTAATGGTTATATTTCAGCTGGACCCTGCAGCATTGAAAGGTGTGAAGGCAGGTAGTCTATGCAGAAGAAGCAGGTCTGACAGCTTTCAGGTAGGGAAGACTAGCACACTGGAACTGGAAGGGAGCCAGTGCCTCGAGCATGTTGAGGAAGGGGGCAGGGAGCACAAGATGATGTGGGAGCAGAAGCAGAGGCTGGGTCATGCAGGGCATTCCTGTCTTGGGGAGGAGTGGAACCCTGTGGTGGGCTTTAAGAAGACTTCTTTCTGCTTTTCAAGGTTTACTCTGGCGACTCTGTATCTATTTCAGTGAGTAATGACAGTGACTTGAGTTAAGGTGGAAGCGATATCTAGGGAGAGGAGCTTTGTTGGGCTCCACGCCCAAGGTCGAGCTAGAACTTGGGATTTTACAATAATATCTACTCTGCAGCGTTATAAGGGTTAGCGATATGTATGTGAAACATCTAGAAAACAATCCAGTTCATGGAAGAGGCTCAGTCAATAGTAGTCAATTTTGTAGATTATGTGACTAAAGAATATCTGTTATCTGCTTCCAGGCTAAGCAGACTTTTTGCTGTAAAGGGCCAGTTTGTTTGGAGGAAAGAGATGGGGTTTTGTAACATGCTACACAAAGCCTAAGAACCTAAGCTCTAGTATAGCTAGGAAAGCTAGCAGGCCTGCCGTTTCTGACTTCGAAGGTGTGTGTTGGCGGGAGAGAGAGCAGCGTTCTCTTGGAACTGCCATCAAGGAAGCGTCACCTGGAAGTTGTGCTTGCAATGCCCGGATGTTGTGTCCATCTAGATCAGAAAGGCTTGACCTGGCAGGACACTGCTGTCACTCCAGGAACTTAAAAATAAGCCAGAAAGCTTTGCTGGGCCCCACGCCCAGATATCTTGCTTAAATTGGCTGAGTGTATCATTTAAAACCTCTCGGGTAGTTCTGACCCGCAGCCAGAGTTGAAACCACTGAGTTAATTGGTGTGTTTATTTGGGTTCACATGGGGGAAAGGATGATGGGTGTCCTGGGGCTGCTAAAGCTTCCTCAAGTTGCCCTCGATACAGTTATAATAAGTCTGTGTCCTTGAAAAACACCAAAATCCTTTCATGTCCTTTGACTTCCCTTTTGGATTTGCCCTTTTCTCGGAAAACTCAAATTCAGTCTTTATATCTGAATTCACTTTCTGCAGCAAGAATGCTTCTCTGTCAATGCTCCTTTCTTAGAAAGGTATTGACGTGCTGAAAATCAATCAGGCTCCTAAAAATGAGACTGAACAGCTTACTGCCAACTCTGTGCCTGTGCAGGGCAGTGTGGAAAGAGTGGCGGAGATGAGGGCCTAGACCCTTCCAGCACATACTCTGTTCTCTCTCTATGAAGAGTTCCCCTTCCCGTAAAAGAAATGAGTAAAATATATGGTGTCCAACCCATCCTTCTATCCTGGTGTAACAGAGGACTCGGTAGAGCATCACGAACGTGTTAAGTGTGGTGGTGCCTTCGTTGAGATTCTAGTGGATTCAGGACATTCAAACACGCTCTCTGGCCCAGAGGTCAGAGAGCACCATTTCAGGGCACGCATGACAGTTGAACACTACACATTTTACCCCAGCACTTTGATTTCAGGGACTGAATCTCAGAAGCTAAAATTACTTTTCTGATGGAAAAGGAATCTGGTACCTGAAAACTTCCATTTACCACTTAAAATTAGTAGAGTCTCTGCCAATGTGTGATTACAGGGGGACTTAACACACACATACACACACACTCCGAACTGCCACAGAGTGACACTTGGCACATGAGAGATAAATTTACAGAGATAGGTAGCACCCAAATCAACTGAACCAGGACATTCAGTTCTGATTCATCTGGAATATTGGCAACTAGAAGAACAATCTTCACTTGATTTTAGCTCCAAGATCTTTTGACTTATGACCGCAGAGAAGGCCATTTAATACAGAGAAGTGAAATTTTCCAGAGTAAAAAGCTTTGAACAAGAAGCCTTCTAGGCAAGAAACTGAATGAAAAAGTGGTATTTCCAAGTCCAGCCTGAATGTTAACACTCTCATGGCTACCAACACAAAGTGTGTGCCCACAAACTGTGACAAGGATTAACAGAACCTCAGTTTCCCCTGAGAATATTAGTGAATACATACAGTATGCAAAGGGCCAGTTTCCCCTGTGACTCATTAGTAAATACGTATAATACGAAAAGGGCTATGGTGAAGGTATATACAAGATTAGTAATGACTTGTTTAGTAATGACTTGTTATATTTTCCATTTTCCAAGGACATCTTGTGCCTCAAGGATACATTTTATCTTATTTAATACCTGTTAAAATCTATATGGTAATTTCCTGTAGCCTATCTACTACTGATAAAGGCATGGCTGCTTAGAATTTTAGTAATTGGCTAAAAGTCACAGAACTAAGAAGCAAGGAAGCTAGAAATCACACTCAAGTCAATTTTGATATAGCTTCTGTTCTTAATCGTTAGAAGAACACAGACAAGCAAGATCATTTTAGAAAATCTATTTAAATATGAATATATGTTTGTTTATAGATTTAAATAAGCCTCAAATAATATGCCCAAATATTGGTCATGGAGATTTTTGTTAGCCTTAGTAACTTTCCAATTTCTATTCATCTATGGCTTGTCACTGAAAATTCTTTTTTTTTTTAAAGATTTATTTATGCACACAAGATATGGGGTACAGGCCAGAGTCGAGGGAGGTGAGAGGATTCACCAGAGACAGAGCGGGGAACAGAACAGGCAGACTGACTGAAACACACTGCTGAGGGGAGCAGCGGGCAAGGGAAGAGAGGTCAGTCCTGCCATGTGGGTCTCCTCCCTGGCCGGAGGCAGGGATCGAACTCGTGCTGCAGTGACTGCGGTTTGCTTCATAGTGTGTTGCTTAACCCACTGCGCCACCAGGGAGTCCCCGTCACTGGAAATTCTTACTTCATACCTTCTACTTCTGCAGCTTTGCTCTGATCTTGCTCTGCTTCTTACTTTGCTGTCCATAGCAGGTTTTCTGCCACCTCCTTATGCTGACACTTACTCTCACTGCACTTTCAGGAATACATTTTTATAGGTGGACAAAGTGCTGGGATATTCAAAGTGGGGTGTGTGTGTGTGTGTTTCTACAGCACACTGGGTTCTGCAAGCAACGTCTTCCTTGTTTTCCTCTATAAGTTTAGGTGTTTTTCTCTACAAAATGCACATATTTTTAGCCCCTTTTCTATAGTAACTCTTCCCCAGGCATATACACACTCTGGCTTTTCCCTGGCAGATTGGGTGCCTCTGGTCAAAGTTGAGTTCAGCACCCAGTTGGGCCGTGAATCCCAGAGGGCACAGCACACACTGCTGAATTTGTTGCTAGTGTGTGTGTAGCACCTTTGCGAGCTTCCCCACAAAGGCACACACACTGATCCTTGCGTGCTTGTGTCATGGTTCCACGGGAACAGGTATTTGCTAACCCTACCAAGCCCGGTAGTTTCCTGTTATTTTTTTTTTTTAATATATTTCACCAATAAAGATGTACTTGTACAAATTGTAGCACTTTTATATTAAAAACATATCTTTTAGCTTTTATAAATGTGATCAGCCATTGGATTCCACAAGGGAAAACAACATCCGAGTCAGTATTTACTGTCTAGTGTTCTCCAAGTTCTGCCAACTTGCAGGCAGATCTGGTGATGTCGTTCCCCAGTGAAACCTTCCCAGTGCTTTTCTGTATCACGTCGCACAACCCCTGCCTTCTCCTGGGCCTTTGTCTGCTCTATTCTCCCTCCTGGGCTCCCATGTCCAGCCACTGAGAATCCCCACACCCCCCACCCCCTTTACTGCCTGAACAATGGGCAGCATATGCTGGTCTCACCCACCTTGGCTTGTCAGTTCCTCGGAAGTTCTTTCTGCAGTTGCAGGTCAGTGTGATTCACCTTTCAAGCCTCAGGTGGGATCTATTCTCTAGCATCTTCCTGGATCCTACTGCACCATCAATGTTGAGTTTTGTTCTCTCTCACTCTTCCACTGTGCTTTGCTCTCTTTGTCTAACATCTTGCATTTTATGAAGGTTCTTTTCCATGTCAACTGTACCTGTTTAGTTGTCAGTCTTGGTTCCTGTAATTGGAGGCGAAGGTTGATGTCTGATTCACACTTGATTTCCTGTCCTAAGAGGTTCCCTGGCACAGAGCAGATACTTAGTGGTTGTTTATCGACTTCATTTGAATTGGAATGGAGACTTCCTTTGTACTAGGAAGGAGAATACTAGAGAAAATGTCTCTTTTCCCAGCAGTTTTTTGACATTCTACTTTCTACGTGTAGATTGTAAGGGAAGTATCAGTGTTCAACGCTCAGAGACATGATATCACATTAGTAAGTGACATGGTTGAACTAGAAGAAAAACATGAAAGGTCAGAAATTAAAAAGTTGTGGGAGAGTCCAGATCTATAAAACGATGAGGGGAAAGGAAAGAAGCCAATTGGGAAAGAGGAAATTCTGCTGAGTTTTCATTCCAGGAGGGGTTTTTGTGGGATATGAAGGCGAACAAAGTATCTGGAGGGTAAAGTGTTGAAAGAGGCATTCTAGAAGCAGCAGAGTGAAAAATGAGCTCAAGGCCAGCCAACTTTAATCCACACCAGGAAATGGAATGATGGAGTGAATGTCATTAAGATTAAATCATCATCCAACAGGCATTTATTGAGCTGCTCCCCTGAGACTGGCCCAGTGCCACGACTTCAGGTCACAAAAGACAAGGCCTGTGTGTGCCCTCAGGAGCCCAGTCTCAGCAGTTCACTCTCTTCAGCCTGGGGTGCGTGTCAGAGAGCCTCCTAGGACTCTTGAAATAGTAGCTTCCCAGCTCCTGCTGCAGTCCACAGCTAACGTCTTGAGGAATGGGAATGAGAAGTATATAGCAGTTAAAGGAGTGTCAAGGGATTCTAATGAGCATCGCTGATTAAGAGCTACAACTACACTGTAATTTGGGGGGGGAACTTGACTATAAAGGGGGAAGTGCTATGGGATGCAGAGGAGGGAAGGGTATCCTGGGGAGATCCAAGAAGCTCCCTGAAGGAGATGCCTTAGAAGATGATTAGACTGCAAAGAGAACCCAAACATACTAATAGATTTCAGAGCTGTCTTTCAGAGCTCTCTCGTGGAAGTTAATGGTAAAACTGTATTACTGATAGATGGAGAGGGTGAGGGAATTAAGAATGGAGGAGAGGAAGAAGAGAAGAAAAAGAAGAGGAAGAGGGGGGATGAAGAGGAAAATAAGGAAGTGAGGAGTGAAGGGAGGGGAAGGGTGTGGACGGATGGGGAGGGGGAGAATGTCAGATGGTAACTTGAATATTTTTGTGCCAGGGCAAAGGCAAAGAAACTTGTTAGAAAAGAGTTATTCTCAAGCAGAAGAACCTGGAGAGTTCAGTGCCATAAGATAAATTACACATAAAGACTAATTTATGGGAAGGTTTTGAGTTAATGGCGATTGCCAATATGTCAATGATATTTTCAGGCAATGCTAATCTTTAACCAAAAAATCAAAAAATTCCTTAATCTGTGACTTACTTTCTTCCTCTAAAAGTCATAGATAACTTACACTTTATCCTCTTCATCTTCAGTTATCAACACTGTGACTTGTCTCCTTTCTCTACCACTTTTCTAGACTAGTTGACACCAAAATTTTCATTAATGACCATAAATGTTTCCAATATTGAAAAGATGATGCAAAGAGAGAGGGAGATTATATTAAATGAGGACAGCTTATAGAGTAAGTTCTTGGAGAAGACGGGTCAGAAAACAGGATTGGCAATTTAAGGATGGATGTAAAGTAGGAGGAGTGAGGAGGGGATGAATTAAGGTTGCTCTTGCAGATGACATGAATCCATCACGATCATTCTGGAACTAAGGGAAAAGCTCCAGTAGGGTTTTTGGTAGAAGATGATAGGGAGAAATAGTAGGAGTTTACATTGTGTATCATTTTGCCCTTTGTAAATATTAGTTGTCCTCTACTTGGCCAAAAAAAAATCTTGAGTCACAAAGCATGAATGAGAGTGTTGTTTATAGGACCAGTTCCCAATCCCGACTACACATTAAAATCACAAATGCTATGGGGCATTTTAAACAGTGACTGATAACCAGAAGTTTTAATTTAATTGACCTGGTGTGGTGTACAGCTATCGGGAAGCTCCCATGTGATCCGATTTCCAGGTTCTATAGCGATATAACAACATCTGGATGCAGTTATTGTACATAAATGCAGTGTTTAGCTAGGATTTTCCAAATGACTGGTGTGTAGAATGTTGAGGTTTTTCTGTCACTGAGAAGAGAAAATGGAAGAAGTTCAAACAATGAAAAGGTAAAATATTATCGGAACTCAAGGTGAGAGATTTAAAGGAAGCTCCACCTGCTCATCCATATAGCTCTGCAATAAATTACTCAACAGTCCTCTGAGCACTTACATAGCAAACACCAACTACCGCTATATAAGACATCAAACAGGTTTTCCCTCGGTAACCTAGATTTAGTTGGAGAGAGAAGAGAATGTACAGATGATTATAATTTCATGTTGTAGCTACAGTGATGGAGGTGGGCAGGAGGTCCTCTTGGTATAAAATCAGGGGACCGCTGAAGTACACAAGAGAAGTAGGAGAAAATCTTGGGAACTAGGTCTATGGGAGACGAGGGATGGGTGACTGACCTTCACTTATAAAGGCACTAGATCAAGACTGAGGACAGATCTTCAGGTTTGACTCAACCACAGGAGACTGCTGGTA
Source organism: Galemys pyrenaicus (assembly GCA_019455555.1). NCBI lineage: Eukaryota > Metazoa > Chordata > Mammalia > Eulipotyphla > Talpidae > Galemys > Galemys pyrenaicus. The sequence continues at coordinate 442,364 of JAGFMF010011657.1, read as the reverse complement.
GCCTAAGGAATAGAATTAAGTTATGAAAAGTTGAAACAACTTAATAAAGTTGTATTCCGGAGGTAATGTTAGGGAATGTAGCCCGAAGGAGTAATAGTCATCTTTTATTTAACCACTGTGTTGGTGAGGATCCTGGCAGAAAAAAAAATGGCACAGGTAAAATGACTGAGGCAAGTTTGACAGATGGATGAACAGCTTCAATAGGTTATCAGTGGGGTAGAAAAAATAACAATGAGAAGTTCGATGTCTGAAATGAACTATTTTTATTCAAAATATCTTGACACCAAATGTGTGGGGTTTTATTCTCATAGAACCAATTCTTCAACCCCAGGAGACCAACTGGGTGTTCTATGATTAAATTCAATTCTGACACTAGCCAGAGTTAGCATCAGACTCCACAGTGTGAAGGTCTCAGTCCCATGAGGTCACCGTCTCTGCAGATGTCACTTGCAAGTATTGTGTTCCAAGGTTACCCCTAATTCTGCAAGACTTGGCTAGAAAATTGGGGTGGAGGGAAATTAGCATATGCTTTTTCTCCTTATGGCCCAATAATGTTCTAGGGTGGTACATGGAACTCTGGAAAATACCTTCCTTACTTGATACTGCTGGCTTATTCTAATGGATACATGGACAGCCGAGTGAAGAGAGCCACAGGAGCTCCTTCCCCATGGAGGAGCACCTGGATGGGTTCACCAGCTCTGTAGGTTTCTGAATCCTATCTTTAGTCATTTAGGGATTTCTTATGGAGTTTTAGGAGGTTTCATTGGCCATTTGTGATGAACTCAATAGCTGAGCCCTCTCCCCTTTCTGGTGGCTAGGGTTGAGGTTTAAAATTTTAAACCCTTTGATCTTGTCCTCAAATTTCTGGGGACCATCTCCCTTTCTGAAGCTCTCTAGGGACCCTTAGCCACCACCCTTGTCATCAGCATACAAAAGATACTCTCATTCTGGAAGCCCAAGGGTTTTAGAGACTGTGATCCAAGAACTAGAGACAAAGTATTTATTATTATCTTTTTTTGCCATAGCACAGCATCACATTCTTATATCTAGATCTGCACTTATGTCTAGAGCTGTATTTATCATATCACACTTTAGCTCATGGAAGAGTGACTTTAAATACCCCTAGGCCTAAAGAGGCAAGGGTGGTGTTGTCTCCTTCGGACAGAGAACTGAAGAGAAATAAGTCTGCTCAGAGGAGCAGTGGTCTTTGCAGCAGCCCAAGGTGACCCCAGAGATGAGTGCTGGGGGTTAAGTTCTTCAGTCTCACTTTTCGCCTTTCTTCCAAGCTGCTGCAGGTGTCTTATTCAGAAAGGATCCCAGCACAGAGCACAGAGCAGAGCATAAAGAACATTGCCGTGAAGGGCTGAGAGTGGGTCAAGAGGAGCCTGTGGAAAAATGCCCAGTCCACTCTGCTCTAATTAAGTCTGTTTCACAAGTCATTCATTCATTGAGAAATTATTTATTGCTGGCATCTATACCTAATGTCCTCCAGCTGCCAGAAAATGTGCTAGTGGCTAGAGATGTAGTGGTAGACTAGATGAAAACTTGACCCTCAAGGAGCTTCCATTCTAGATTGGGAAGAGAGAGTGAATATGGTACAAATGATGATAATAGCAGTGATTCCTGTAAAGAAGAAGAAGTTGGGACAAAGGGTAAAGTAAAAATTGAGGATAGGAGTTTCACCATGAGAAGACATCAAAAAGATGAGAGTGAGTCAGACATAGAAATTAATAAGATTACAATGTAAGATTGAATTACATCTATAGAATTGACTGACAGCTCTCAGTAACTCACCTCTTTGCTGGTGTATCAGCTTGATGGCCTTTTCGTTTATCTGAACCTGCAGAACATCTCATACAATAACTTTGTTGAAAGCAGGTGGTCAGTAACAAGTAATAGTTTAGTTAACAATTGGGATAGGGATCAATATCCCAGTGCTTAATATGGAAGTTAGAATCAACATAGAAAATATAGAAAAACAATAACTACAGAGCCAAGTGTTATAAAGTTGGTTCCATACAGTTGTTTCTCAAAATTCTGTGTTTCCTATAGCTCAGTTTCTTAATGATATGTAAGAACTTGTGAGAGCTATTGATTACTCCTTAGGAAGGGCCAACTTCTTTTCTCATCTTTTGTTTACTAGTATAATGGGTATTTGAGGAAACTTTACAGATTTTCACTGATGGTTGGTTAGACATGGTCATACACAAACATTCAGAGGTAACTAAATGCTTAATTTGAAAGATTCAACTAAGACCCGCTTACTTGGAAACCAGTTCTGTTTTTCAAGTTCATGATTACATGATTCTTGGCCAGATAATCTTCTGCAAGCTGCATAAACAACAACAGAAGTAATTAAACAGATGATGATCTTCCACGCTTTTGTTTGAAGCTTCAAATGAAGACTGGGTTTTATTGGAATTCCCACTCTTGGAGATCCTCTTCTACTTCCTCCAGGGGTCAACATTCCTGTTCCTGAGGCTGAGGGATGGGCTCTTTGCTTATCACTAGAAAGAACTCAGATGGAAAAGTTGGTGTGTCATGAGACTTCCAGAATGTTTGTATTCTTTTCTTTCTGACAAAGCTATTCACAAATTCTTAGAAATGGAGAATATTGTCAAAATAATGTTATCTTCAAGTTAACAAAGATAGTACATTGACTACGATTTAGCTAAATCATCCTTTTTATATTCTATGGCCCAACCAGGCATCCATGTCTCTCCTTTGATTGTACATTCTGATTTTTCTCTTTTTGAATTTACCCCACTCTTGCTCTAACTTGCCTCAAATTGATTAATTCAGTACAGGATCACTATGATTAAAATATATCACACATTTCCAATATCCTTAGCAGGCTTTTTTCTCTGCATGTAATTCTGTGTACTTGAATATTGATGAGGTTGCACAAAATATTCCTATTCATCACAGGCCAATAACTAGAAGAACTATTTGGAGTTGATTTTTCATACTATTCTCAATAACTAAATAACCTTATAGATTTTTTTGTAGCTTTACTAAAGTAGAGTTTGTCTTATCTGGGAATAAAACACTCTTTCACTTTGAAGTACAATGGCCCAGCAGATGGCTCTTCAATCTTCTTTCCAGTAGAAGTGATTCCCAGAACATTTGGGGCAATATTGGGTGTTTGTTATCCCTTTGTTAAAATGCAAATGGAGGCCTCCCTGGTGGTGCAAGGGGGTAAGCACCGCAGCATCTGCAGCCACTCCTGCATGGCCAGGGAGGGGACCCACATGGAGCAGCAGACCTCTCCTGCCTCACCCGCTGCTCCCCTCAGCAGTGTGTTTCAGCAGATCTGCCTGTTCTGTTCCCCAGTCTGTCTCTGGTGAATCCTCTCACCTCCCATGCCTATGGCTGTACCCCAGCTCCTGTGTGTGTAAATAAATAACTCTTTAAAAAAATGCAAACAGCAACAACAAAGAATAAGCTCAAGGAATTGGGCAATTATAACCAAAAGCAAACAAAAACTCAACAAGACTAAAAAGCTAAGATAAACCAAAGAGACAATGGAGGGAGGGGAAGGAGGGGAGGGCAAAAAATGGGGATGAGGGCAGAAAGTGTGCAAGGGACTGAGGTGATGGTGCACGGGTGGAATGGTGGTGGGTACTCCCTGGGGAATACAAATGATGTCAAATATAATTAATTTTAAAAAATGCCAATGGGAACTGTGCTGCAGGAAGGCCTGTACAGCGCGTTCCAAGAGCCTACAGTAGTGGTGTTGGCCCGCAGGTGAATTATTGTGACCTTTTCTCTAGGTCTCACCTTTGCCTCTTTTTGTGCAGCCACACAGTGTAAGCACGGTGCTGTGTATGATACCTGCGGCCCCGGATGTGCCAAGACCTGCGACAACTGGAACGAGATTGGCCCGTGCAATAAACCATGCATCGCGGGCTGCCACTGTCCAGCAAGCCTGGTCCTTCACAAGGGACGGTGCATCAAGCCAGTCCTTTGTCCTCAGCGGTGACCTTTGTCCTGCTCCTTAAGACTTTGAAACCTGGTGTCCTCGACACTGAAGTGGAAGAGCCAACGTAGGACTGCAATATTTGTGTGCCGATTCTGCAAATATACACACACACAGAGTATATATGTGTACATATATATAGATATATAGATATATTCAGAAACATTTCATCATTTATATAAGCTATAGGTGGATAATTATATGTATATTTTTTGCTATAAGACATGTATTGTTTCTAGGATCCTAATCTATAATCCGTTGGAAACTTTGTATAAATAAACCAGGTGTTTTTAATTTAAATAAGGCAGCATGCAGACATATTGGATGGCTTTAACATCACCAACATTTGTCATTTTCAAAGACGTTTTATTAGAAACCTACATTGCCTGCCTATATTAATTTTAGCTTTGAATCGGGATTCAAAGTTGAGTTGGAAATATTTCTCTGGAGAAGAGAAAACTTCTCTAGGGGCAATTCATGGTCCCCTAAACAGGAATGCATGCCTGAGAGAGATGGCTGGTGACTGGTGACGGCCCTAATGATGCATGTCAAGCAGGGGATAGGCTGTTAGGCTTTATTGGGTCATGGCTCGATGTTATTTCCAAAACCGATCGGCTCGTGGTCAAGAAATATATACTTGTCTCTAGAGCATAACCAAAGAAACAAATGATCCCTTGTCATCTTTGCATATTTCCTGCAGTTCCTAATTCGGTATGTGTATGATGGACACATCCACATATATGTCACATGTGAGGCTAATGTGTGTCTGGTTGACAGTTTTTCGAGCATGCACAAAAACTATGGAAACAAATTGCACCACATCGAAAAAAATACCCACTTCTCGACTCTCCAATTCTGGATCAGCAAATCTAATGAACTCATGTCCACCAGTCCTATTTGTGACTATTCTATGTATAAAATGAAAATCTTTCATTATTTCTAGAGAATTCCTCTACTGATGCTATTTGGTGAGTATTAACCTGTCATAATGATCAGGCAGTGAGAGAGTCTTCACCGACCTCACAACGGCCTGAAGAGTGGGATCCCCGTGCTCTGATCTGCTGACATGTTACTACTGGTCACCATCGGATTTCCCTGACATTTGTGTTCAGTTGAATAAGTGAAAATGTCAACAAAACAAAACCCACTGATGTCTAAAAATAAAATGTTCTGCATTGTATGAATAAAGGGCTCAAGATTTAAAACAAAGCGCTTTCTATCTCAAGATGTGCTGTGTTATACTTTATATATGAATAAGTCAGTTTCAAACTTGTCAGTTTGAACAGCTTTACTTAGCTACATTTTAGGTACCCTACAATATTTGTTTAGAGTATTGTTAATAGACAATAACAACCCCCTCAATTTTTGGCAGTCAGCATATCGCCATTGCTTGTTAAGATGCTTGTGCTTCTTTTACATAGACAAATGACTGCTACAGCACTAGCTTGGAGTTTTATTGAGTCATTCTAGTTCTTTTAGTAAACTGAGGAAAATTTAGAGTGTGATACTGGCTGGGTGGGGCACCCTGTAATGTGGTTGTGATCGTTGTGCTTGGTTTTTAACTCTCTAGCATTTGGGTAACTGGGTCACTTTATTGCTGTCCTTGGAAAGAGAGCTCTGATTTTAGGAGACTGGTTCCAGGTATAGTATGTGACCTTGTCCACCAGTGCTTAGGGCCATGCTCTTGCTTATTTGCAACACAAAGAGGTTGAGTAGAGAAGGGCAGGACTGAGAATCCTAGACCTAGACACTACAAATAATCAAAGACTGGGTTAGTATCGAGCTATATGAGATGACTTGCACAGTGATCTGAGATACTAACAGTTCCCAGAAACTTTCCTACTTGTCATTCATTCTCCTCACTGATCTGAAAGGCAAGATAGGAAAATCAGTTTATTTCTCCTACTTGGTTTCTTTTTGATTCCTTTAAATTACTTCCTAGTTTGTCCTGGGGTTTCCCTCCTTAAAGGAAAGATACAGAAGGGAAATGATGCAAAATGGAAAAATCTGGATGATTATTTATTGTCATGATTCATCCAAGAACTATGGAACTCTAGCTAATAAGGCAAAATAGCCTCTTACCCAACATTTTTAATCATGACCAGCCATGGGAGATAAAAACATACAGGTTCCTCATGGTCCAATTTCATCATTTTGTGTAGCTTGTTTACAGATTTATGTAACATGCCTTATCCAGGGTTTAGCTGAAATTTTGTACATTTTTTTTTCATTTCTAATACAAGATAAAAAAAAAGGGGGAGAAAGGGCAGAAGATTGCTCTGACCTATTAATCCAAAAAGGCAGCTCTCTGATGGGGGAGAGAAGCACCAGCTGACTGGTCACTCTGGACATTCACGGCCATGGCTGAGCAATGGTTTTGTCTAATGATAACCAAAGTGCAGATGTATCAGGTGTCTCAATGATAGGGTCCATTTTATTCACAAGGGATATTGTCCATGTGTTCTCAAAGCAATGCCTACAGGGTTACATGACTTGAAATAAAATGCTCTACATCTCTCTAGTGTGTATAACTCAGGTTAACAATTAGTGTTGGTCCTGTGGTTCATACATACATACAAATGTATGTATGAATGAGGGTATATGAACCTCCATGATTAAAGGATGGGTAATAACAATTATAGAATCCCCACTTGGATGATTAGCTACAAATATTAGCTACTAATCTTGAATCTGATGAGGGACAAATGTTCTTGATGAAGAACAAGCACAATTAGGATTCTGAGCGAACATAATGAAGTGCTTAGTAAACCTAAGATTTCCCCTCCCTCTGTGAAAATAGGAATTTTTGAACTAGGTAGAAAAATGAATCTTTGAAAGTGACTAAAGCAATTTTTGTTGAGAGGCTGGCACACTGAGATGTCCCATCTTTTCAGGTCAAAGATGCCCCCATTAGCTCCTGATGTTTTCCGAGCACCTGCTTGTAAGATGCACCTCCCCATCCGAACAGAAGCATCCCGTGGCTGACCTCCTGCTTCCACCACCTGGGTAAAGCGTTTTGAGTGGAAAACAGTTCCTTATGATGAAATATCCCAGGCGTACAAAAAGTTATCGCGAATAAACATTACCCTAATTAAGAAGAATACCCCAGCAGGTAGTCAATAAATTTTTCTGACATCAGTGAAATCAAACCAAGTCTCATAGCTGCAGCAGCTCTGGGTGGAATTTTTCCCTGTTGATTTTCTGTTCCCTTAGCTGCTCTTTGTCATTCACATTCATCTGGATCTGACAACTATCAAGGATGTGAGCTGGAAAGCTCTTGGTGTGGGAGAAGGAGAATGCCTGAAGGGACAGACGCGAAGATATTTTAATTAGCTATCTCCTCCAAACAGAACCCTCAGGAGCAAGCAAAAATAGTCTGAGATTCTAAATCCTGAAGTTCAAGCTTTTTTAGACTCCAGAACTAATTCCGAAAATGACAACATTCCAGTGGCCAAGAACGAATAAACAGGGAAAATGATGCTGACGAGCCTGCTGCCCTTGAATTAAGAGCCCGGATAGCTCATCTTTTAAGGAGACTGTTCTGGTTTGAATGTCGTATTCCTACATTGGGTTTAATTAAACCAACTGAATGATAAACATTCACATGAGATCCATCTTTACTGTCACTCCCTTTCGGATTAATTCTATTAGAGCCAGCTTTGAAATGATAAATGGGGGTGGGAGAGAGATAGAAAATTTATATAGAGAGATGAGCCTTAGAAGAGTCCTAAAGCAGTGGGCCTAGCTGAGAGGATGGGGAGGGTGCTCCAGGGAGAGGGGCAGCAAAGCACCTGGCAGCCAGAACTGGTTCTGTAGCTGGGCCTGCCCTGGGGTGCAGTTAGGCAGAGAGCCTCCTAGTTATGCTAAGAAGCCTGGGTTTTAGTCACTAGGGCAATAATTCTCGAAGCATTTTGCATCATAGTGCATTCAGAAAATAACATGTATCTGGGTGTAAGGGTAAATACACCAAAGTGCTTGCATCTAGAGATAACAACTGGGAAGATCTCAGGCTCTGTTCAAGTATTCCAAGAAGGGAAGAGATGCCAACACCCAGCCCTCACTTTCCATATAGCTCCGGGTGCCGTGGCTCCAGCTGGGAAGGTGTGCTGGGGGGCAGGTCCAGATGTGGCTGCAGGGTGGTGGTCAAATATAGAGTCATGGGGCCCTCCCTGGTGGCGCAGTGGGTTAGGCAACGCACTATGAAGCAAACTGCAGCCACTGCAGCACGAGTTCGATTGCTGCCGGCCGGGAAGGGGACCCACATGGCACAGCAGACCTCTCCTGCTGTGCCCGCTGCTCCCCTCAGCAGTGTGTTTCAGCAGATCTGCCTGTTCTGCTCCGCGCTCTCTGTGGTGAATCCTCTCACCACCACCCCCCACACCTCTGGTCTGTACCCCAGTGCTTGTATGCATAAATAAATAAATTTAAAAAAGAATAGAGTCATATGAGCAGAGCTTTTTCGTGCCAGGTGGAGCAGAGATAGGGTTTTCATTCAAAGGAACAGGTGGGGGAGGGAGGGCACGCTGAGCTAGTCCATGCGAGAGATTGATGAGCCCCGGGAAACAGAAACCTGTAACACCTGGGAGCAGGTAGGCACGGGCTGGCTTGGATGAGGGGTGGTGGCGCCAGCCCGTCACACACAGCACCGACTGGGGAGCAGGTGCAAACACTTCTCGACTGTAAATCAAAATCTTTTCTTTCCATGCGTTCAGTGCAGCCCAGCAGACATCCCTGAGCACTGGAGTGAAAACGTGGTCCTTCCCGAGACCATCACAGACCTCCATGAGTGACTCAGGTAAATCAGGGGCACACGGGGCCTCAAAGAGCCCTGTTCGAGGTTTTCTGTTTAGCAAGTTTTGCCAGAGAAAGTGACTCATGAGATGAGCCCAGGCTGCAGGAGGGAGGGTGTGTGTGTGTGTGTGTACAAAGATTACACAATCCGAGCGCTTAAGGCACAAGTAACTGCGTAGGTAACTGTAAGCAGAGAGCGCAGGGGGTTCAGGGCCCACATGCTTTCATACCTTCAGGGTAGCAAACCCACAGGACATTTTTTTGCATTGTTGCAATGCCACTCACAGCCTGAGAGGGCTTTGCAAGTGCCCCTTGATTTCTGGTGTGGTGAATGCAGCGAGGCTTGAGGCAATGACAGCGGTTTGTGGTAAGTTCCCTTCGCTTCCTGTATCTGGTTGTACTGGAGCGTCCTTGATGTGCCTTTGAAGACCTAGAGAGGGAGAAGAAGAGGGAAGAGGCTGCGACCAGACTGGCGCACGTGACCGTCGGGGTTGCCCGTAGGGAAGGGTCAGCCCTGCCCCGTGCCGCTGGCTTTGCAGAAGGGTCCAAAGAAGGTGCGCGTGACCACAGCTCCTGCTGACTCGGCTGCGGCTGACTGTGGGCGGGGTGCTTGGGGCTCGACGCGGGATCTGCAGTGGCAGCAGCTCGGACCGCTGCTACAGGTGAGAGGCCTGCAGACTTGGCCCACCTGGCATTCCCGGGAGGAAGCCTCATGTTTCAGCCGCTTCGTGTCACATCCCCACTCTGCCTTGAATTGATATCAGTTGCTTCTCTGCCTCCTTGGCTTTCTCCGCCATTGCCTGAGGGGTTCCTTCACTGTGACATTTTAGGCTCCAGCAAATGTTTGTGGTGATGAAAAAGTTTCACTTTGGCTCCATGAATGTAAATACCATTTGCTAGATTGTCATTTTCACCATGTTCCTACGCGTAATTTTACAAATCGGATACTGATGTTTAAATCAGACTTGATGCTCCTTCTGGTCTGGGTGGGTGGTGAGAGGCGTGACAGGAGTGACAGGAGGGGAAGGTCCCAGAAGGCCCGCATGCTCCCTTTGGGGCTGTGGCCGCTGCGGGTGAGATGCTCCCCCTGGACACCTCCACTCCGCGCACTGGGCACACTGCGGAGTCGGAATTCCATGCAGCTTCCTCAAGGCAGTCAGACCAGAGGGAAGCAGCCCCCTGACCTTTGCTCGCTCTCCGCATTTGTGTCAGTGGCTGTGACAGGACTGAAAGTGGGAAGGAAGAGAGGACATTAAAAAACGCATTTCCCCACAGTATCCACCTCTCCTTTCTCGCCTGGAACCTCAAGATGACAGGGGCCAGGGCCGCCCTGGTGGTGCAAGGGGTTGATCTCCAAACTGTGAGGCTAACACAGCCACTGCAGCATGAGTTCAATCCCCGGCCAGGGAGGGGACCCACATGGCGCAGCAGACCTCTCCTGTCTCATCCGCTGCTCCCCTCAGCAGTGTGTTTCAGTGGATCTGCCTGTTCTGCTCTTCACTCTGTCTCTGGTAGATCCTCTCACCGTCCCCCGCTCCTCTGGCCTGTACCCCAGATCTTGTATGCATCAACAAAATATTAGGAAAAAAATAAAAAAGGTGACGGGGGCAGCCTGGCAAGCTTATCACCTGAAGAACATTCTCCACAGTGTTTCATTCGATGGAACTTGGGGAAGATGTGTTTTCACAGTCAGAGTAGCTCAGCCTGGGCAACTTCACTTCCATGATGGATCCACATCGCTGTCTCTGTTCTGTGAGGCACCGGGGAGAATCCTTCCAAGGGTTTGTTTGCATGCGAGGCCATCCCCTTCAAAGGCCTGGCGCATGAATTCAGACCCTGCCGTGGTTTAGTTTGCCTAACCCCCGTCCCGTCCCCTGCCTCACTACCCCATGACAGGGCCCTGTGTCCTTTCTTTGTGTTGCGTTTGTCTTGGGCCACGCAGTGGTCATGTGACTTTTGCTAAACGAGATAAAGATGGAGGCCAGAGAAACATCCCAGCAGAACTAGAATGTCTGGCCAGTGGGGAGACATTTGCTGTACTCCCTTGGGGGTCAGGATGTTCCAGAGTTTCACCCTTTTGTCTGGAAATGGAGGGGGAAATCCAGGAAAGAAAGGCTTGTTCCATATTAATTCACTCTGATTTAATCATCTATTTCCTTTATTTGGGGAACAAATGCCACAGAATAATAAGATATGAATACTTTGTATTTTTCAATAGTTTTATTTATTAAGCTGAATTGAATAACTGTTGATTTATTTTATTGAGATGGAAATGACAATCTTATCAGTGTCAGACATAATGATATGACATTTGCATCTATAGCAAAATGGTCACAAAATAAGGATAGTCACATTTTCATTTCTTATGTTTAAAACTTGCATAAAATTAATTTTTTCCAAATGTTGGGAATTTTGTGTTCTATTGGATTCCAAGCTCTACCTAATTTATTGAATGTTAAAATTTTCACATTTAGTTGATATGAAGTACATATATTTTGAATGTGATTTTCCAATGTGAAACTTGTTTTCCCTGAGATTGGTTATGTGATTTATTGTTCATATGGCTAGCTCATTTCGATTATCTGTTTTCAGAGAGCAAATGTATGGATATGTTTGCCTAAGAATGTAAATACATATTATTTTTCTCACTTAACATTTATTATCTTTGTATCAGTAACACATGTAAATTTCTTTGTTTCTGCTCCTTCAAGCTTATGAAAACAGTTCTTTCTCACTATGGAAGAAGCCCAGACAGGGAAAGATTGTAAGACAAACAAGGATGCATCGATACAACCAAGTCTTTTTCTGCAGCCAATGCAGGAAGGGCTGTCTCATGCAGGAGTTGTGCAGATGTTTTTATCTATGTTGCCTTCAGAAAAATGGAAGGAAATAAAATCCAGTTCTGAAAATCTACTCTATGAATGGCATGGTCTGACCGCCCCTGTCTTCTGAACAATGCCTTTTATAGCACAGGGACCAAGGTCCCTATTTTAAAAGCCTCCACTGTGTTCCATCAAAGCAGTAATCTGCCATCCAGATGTGTAGGCTGCTGGGGGTAAGAGCAAAATTCCAAATGGACTGGCCTTCTTACAGCTTGGGTTGACTGAATATTGGGATTGAACAGACTGGAGTTGGTGCTTGGACCCCAAGGAGAGCAGGTGCACCAGGTAGGCAACCGGTGGTGAGAGGCCTGGGAATACCCAGGCCTGAGGAGGAGCACCCTCTGGTCCAGTGAGCCTGAGGACACCCTTGCTCTTTCTGTTCAAGCTCCTCTGGGAAAGACAGGAAAGGTTTCACAGACCACAGGATCTCAGTGTTTCCAGCCAAAGACGCCAGCAGTTGGAACAGAGCACGCAAGGCCAGTAACGATTCTTCCCCTGGGATGAACAGAGCACAAAAATGTAGCATCCTGAGACTTGTGACTGAATTAAAACAAATCATCATGCCAACTATTCATTTGTCCCGCCCTCCCTTCTGTAGGCACCCCTTCCCCCCACCTTTCAGCTTCCTTTTAAGAGTCTCCTCCTCTCCCTAAGTCAGTTGCCCTTTGTTTCTCTCTACCAGCTCCCTAGGCCTTATTTCAAGTGGGTGTCCCCTCCTGGCGTTCTCTTGGGCTCCCGTCCTTTCCTGACACTTGAAAATGTTGTCGTCCTCAAGAATCACTTTGTCAAAAATATGTTTGTGATGTGTTGAGATCTGTGGTATCACTTTTAGGTACCACATTTTCTTGAATCTTCTGACTTTGAACATCTTTAGTCAATAGCCTACTCCTAACTTGGGAGTTTTAGCACTGGATCATATTTGAAAGCACACTCTGAGGGCAGGTAGGTGTTCTGGGGCCCCCATACTGCATGCACAGTGTTGGCACTGGCTGGTGAACCTGCATGGGGCATGGGCTGGCCACGGGCCCCTTGGAACCTTTGTTGGGTATAGTACATGCCTTCCAGTTTCGGGTAGAATGTCTAGAATTGCTGATGTCACATTTTATTGAAGAAAGAAGATATTGTTCAGCTGTCTCCTCCCTTATGCCTGGATTCCCATCCTCCTTCTCATGAAGAGGGACATCGGCTATTTCTCTAAAGCAAAGTGAGTGAGTGTTACAAAATTGTTTCTTCTAAAGTTCCTGGATGAAGTGACAGTTGGACACTGGATATGGCATCACAATGCAATTAGTGACATCAACGTAGCTGCATATTTTAAAGGCAATAAAGCATAAGAAAACAGCTTTCCTGATGCAAGGGTAATAGATAAAATTTATTTGTCACCCCCAGGCAAGATGCCTTATTTCTCAAACCAACACCAAGTGAATTTTAATGCTGGTTTGTGTTCTGTGTTGGAGATTGTGGTGTCTTTCCCTGACTCTGTAGGAAAAAGGACCATGAGCTACTGACAAGGTCTGCATGAAAGGAATCCAGTTTTATCTGCCCTTCTAGACCCCCAAATGGGAGGAAGTCCATGGAAACGCAGGGCCACGCTTTATCATTGGTAAGGACATTCTATATAGAGCTCACACACACGGACGCACACAGAGACACACACGGCGATAGAAATTCACTATGCCTTTAGGAGTCTTTTGGATAAAATTTTATGTTCTATTTGACCTTTTGTTTGAGATACAGAAATTCCCGAACATAAAAACATAGTGAACAAGCTCAGCTGCTTGTCAAAATGCAGAGTGGAAACCTCAGCTTAGTACAAATTGGTCTAATTAAACCTTATTAAAATTGGTACCCCGGGGTGAATTTTTATTCCTTGCACAATGGATGACATTGCAGCTTTCCACATACAATGCAGGCGGGTCGGATGCTTTTATGGGGGAATTTTCCAAGTGGGGATCGCAAATGTGCCAGGGCCAGCATCCCTGTAGCACATGGGGATGTATAACTGCTCAGTGATTGCAGTTTTCATTCGGGCAAATAAAATGGAAATGAAAACAGCAGCCACGTCCCATCTCTACAGTGTCTCAGTGATCGGGGCTCAGGCTGGGGGGGGAAGGGGCGGTCAGTGGAGTCCTTGGGGCTGTCGCCCCTCATCCTCTCTTGCTCCCCCAAAAGCCTCTCACCTCATTTTCTTCCTCTTTCCCTGAAACCTCAGGACATCTTTCTGTAGAGGTGGCTACATTGGCTTTCTGTAGCCAGCTTTTGTTCTATGTGACAGCTCCCGTCTGTGAGGCCAAGGTGTCTGCCGGAGCTCATGCAGAGGTGTCCCCGCCACGTGCCACATGCTGCTGCTTGTGTCTTTGCATCACTGCGCCCTCTTCAGGACCATGAAAAGGATAACCGGTTCAGGGAGAAGTGAAAGATGGAGGCCGTGGAATAGATGGATTCTATGAATGCGGACGTGCCCTCCACAAGCCCACCACCAGCAGAAGGCACTTGGAGATAAGTACCCTCATTCCATCTGCGTTCTCTGTTCTGAATTCCAGACTCAAGTCATCGACTGCTTCTTTTCTACCTCCACTTAGAAGTCTGAGGGACAACTTAAACTTCCACATGTCCACCTAAGCTAACTCTGAACACTCCCCCCTTGCAGTCTTCCATATTTCAGTAGAAGAGTATGCTTCTCACTGAGTCTCTGGCAAGGGTTTGCCTGGACAACGTGGTTACTTTAGGGAGGGAATTAAGGGACCAGTAGGGAGGGACACGGAAGAATGTAATGGAGGGAGGGGCCTATGACAGAGCTTCTGCTTCCTGGAGGTTCCGTTCCGGTGGTGCAGACTCTTTAAAATGGTGAGTAGGTTATTTTCTTGTTCCAACCAGCATTGGTCAAAGTTGCCCCAAGGTGTGAACTTACTGGACCAGCCAGGCCTGCAAAAGTGCCCACGTGCCCGGGGACAGAGGCAGGCAATGCACAGCACAGCAGAAGTCAGGGTACCGCCAGGCTGCACCCACGGCAGCTTGTTACCATAGCAATTGCTGGTACAAAAAAGGGGGGGTAAGAGGTTGTAAGGGACCTGCCGTACCTGGAAGTGAGCCTCAACTCCACACACTCTTCACCTCACGTTGTTCTTATCAGTACTTTCTGTTGACTCTGCATTAAAAAAAAATCTCAAAAGCGACCCTCTGTCACCCTCTCCACAGCGACCGCCCTGGTGCAAACCCTCAACATCTCTTCTCTGTGCTGTCACGGTTTGCTGAGAGAGCACCCACCCCCACCCCGGTGTTCCTGCTTCTCTCCCATCGCAGGCAGCATCCAGGGACAAATCTTGAAGAATACGTGTCATAGCATCTCCGGCCCCTTTCAAACTCACTAACTACTCTTGTCACTGGGAATAAAACCCCAAATCCTTTCCAAAATCTAAAAAATCCTTTTACATTTTTTCTCCATTTTTAAAAAATCTTTTCTCCATTTTTAAAATCTTTTTCTCCATTTTTAAAAAAAGGTTTATTTATACACACAAGAATTGGGGTACAGGCCAGAGGTACAGGGGGTGAGAGGATTCACCAGAGACAGAGTGGGGAGCAGAACAGGCAGACTGACTGAAACACACTGCTGAGGGGAGCAGCGGGCGAGGCAGGAGAGGTCTGCTGCGCCATGTGGGTCAGCCCCCTGGCTGGGGATCGAACTCGTGCTGCAGTGGCTGCGGATGCTTCATAGTGCTGTGGCTTAGCCCCTTGCACCAACAGGGAGGCCCCCTTTTCTTCATTTTTGTCCTCCCGTGGTACTCTCTCCCCATCTGTCATTCTGCTGCAGACCCTCTTCTCCAATGGCCTCCTTGGTACCTCCAAACTGCCAGCTGTGTTCCCACTTCAAGGTTTTGCCCTCGTACTTTCCCTCTTCCAAAATTCAATTCTGCGGGTGTTTACATGGTTCACTCCCCCACTTCATTCTCTCTACCCAAATATCACCTTATCCAAAATTATTTTTTCTGATAACCTTATCTAAAACAGTAAGTTTACCTCTAATCATCCACTTTTTTCTTCCGGGTCTAAAACATTATCAGTGTATCTTCTGCTTTTGTCCTCCATGCCCACGAATGCTAGTTCAGAACAGCAAGAACATTTCCTTTTGTTTGTTAACTGGGCAATCTCCAGAGCCGAGAGCAGGCTTGGCATGGAGTGCTTGACAGTAGAGACAAGACCTCTACTCACTGAGGGTCCTTCAGAAGGGGGGTGACAAGCCAGTCTAACAGAGTCTCCCTTCTGTGCTCACACAGAGAAGCATCCTGAGCATGGAATGCTCTTGGTCTGATTCTCCATTGTGTGTGTGTGTGTGTTTTGTGTCCTGCTGTGGCCAGATGTCAGCATGGCCAAGAAGAAGATGCCAGTTAGAGCCACCACAAAGCTGACATCCTTATGAACAGTCCCAGGAACACACCGGTGATTCTGGGCACTGAGCTTCTTCCTCCTGGACTCTGAGATCCCGAGAACTGAACCATGACGTCAATAGACACACAGGTGCAATTTCTCCTTCGGGATCAACACACGTGCTTTTGCATGGGTGTAATAAATTTCACCGTAAGAGAAAAGAGAGGAAAATTGGGACCAAAATACTGATTGTCAGATTTTGGATTTTGCACGGAGTTACAATGTCAGGAAGAGAAGGAGGAAAAGCAATTAGGTACTTTCTACTGAGTTGGAAAATTCACGTGTGAGAAATGTAGGGCCTGGCTAAAGATGCTGGTGCTGCGTGCAGCAAGGGAGGAAGCCCAGGGTGGGCAGGCGCACCTGTAGGTGGTGTCTGGCCATGGCCTTTTCCTGTGTAAACAGTGGATCGCAGCCATGAAGTTTCCCTGTGAACTACCTCGGGCTGCTTCCACGCTTCAAGACAGAGTTGGGTATTATGAAAGAGACAGAAAAGTCCACAGAGACTTAAGTATTTGCTATCTGTTTTTATAGAAAAAAGAATCTGCCTTTTGGGAAGAGCCATTCTCAGAACTTGATGAATTAGGATTCAGGCCCCTGCTCTGAACTTGGTATAGATGTGAACAAGTGGTCTACCTTCACAGCACCTTCGCTTTATAATTTGGGTTAGTGTACCTGAAAAAAGGGTCCATTTAAAACGTCTTAGCCTAAAGAAGGCACTCCGTTCAAAGTGGTTAAACAGGAACACTAAAACATTCAGTGACTATAGAGCCCACTCTGAGCTCTGCCCATCCCAGAGGGCTGTTGTGACAAGTGAAGTTAGAACTGGGAAGTCCTGAAGCCTGAAATGCTATCCCAGTGATTACTGGCATCCAGGTTCAGACTGGACCTCTGCTGTGTGTCCACACCTGCACCGCTGGCATCAGAGACAGGCAGCGGCTCCACAGCCGACCCTCCCCTGCTCCTTAGTGCTTCCTCTGCTGGAAAGAGTGCACTTACTACAGTGGATGTCAAACATCCATAAAGAAAAAAATACATAACAGAAAAAGAAAGTTCATGTTTAAAGTGGGGACCAAAACACCTTTTAAATTGATAACAGTGCTACACACCACTAAGAGTGTTGAGAAAGAGCAAGAAAATGACGCCAGATGCTTGTGAGGCTACGGAGCACCTGGAACACTCAAAGCTGAGGGAAATACAAATGGTTGTCAGTCACCCTGGAGAGCAGTATGGGAAATTATTTTTTAAAAAATTTATATATATATATATATATTTGACATCAATTGTAGTCCCCATGGAGTTCCCACCGCCATTTCACCAATACACCTCAGTGTATTCACCTCAGTCCCTCGTGCTCTTTCTGCCCACATCCCATTCCCTCCCCCCACCCCAACAAAGAGCCTCTGATTTGTCCTTGTCCTTGTCTTTTTGTTTTTGTTGTGTTGTGATTTTTTTTCATTGTTGTTGTTCTTTTCCTTGAGCCCTTTTTTGGTTCCTTAATATTCCTCCTAAAAGTGAAACCATTTGATGTTTTCCTCTTGCCTTCTGATTTATTTCACTGAGCATCATCCCTTCTAGCTCCATCCATGTTTCTACAAATGACTCCAGTTTATCTCTTTTTATTGCTGTATATGTACCACATTACACATATACATTGTGTATATGCACCACATCTTCTTGATCCAGTCATCTCTTTAAGGACATTTGGGTTGTTTCCAGGTCTTACCAATTATAAATAATGCTGTGATAAATACAGGGATACAGGTATTCTTTTGGATCGGTGTTTTTGTGTCCTTTGGGTAGATCTCTAGGAGTGGAATTGCTGGGTCATATGATAGCCCCATTTTCAGTAGACTGAGGAACCTCCATAGGCTTTCCATAGTGGTTGGATTAACTTGCATTCCCACCAGCAGTGTAGTAGAGTTCCCTTTTCTCCACATCCTCACCAACATTTATATATATATATCTTATTCTTAATGGTGTAAGTTGGTGGGTATCTCATTGTGGTTTTAATTTGCATTTCCCTGATTATGAGGGATGTTGCACTTTCTCATGTGCCTGTTGGCCATTTGCGTGTCCTCTTTGGAGAAGTGTCTTTTAAGTTCTTCTGCCTGTTTTTTGACTGGGTTGTTTACTTTGTTTTTCTTGAGTCTTGTGAGTTCTTTGTATATCTTTGTGATCAGTCCCTTGTCAGTTGTGTGGAGTGCAAAATTTTTTTCCCAGTCAGTTAGATGTCCCTTTGTTTTGGTTAATGTTTCTTTTGCTGCAGTATGGAAAATTCTTATCAAGTTAAGCCAACACTTACCTTTCAAACCAGCAAACCCACTCCTAGGTATTGAGTCAAAATATCTAGTGTACTTTACAATGAAAAGGTCACACAAAAACCTGATCTATACATATTTACAAGGGTTTTATTCATAATTGTAAAAAAAAAAACAGTGGAAAAAGAAACTGTGGTAAAGCCACACAATGGACAATTATTGAGCAATAAAAAGGAATGAATTGCTGAAAAAAAAAAGAGGGACTTCAATGATTCTCAATCATACATATAACAGGGAGGAAAATGAAGTCAGGGTGAGGTAGAGGAGGGAAAAGTGCTTGAGGTCACTGGTTTCCGGTGAGACTATCCTCAGGGTGTGACCTCTTATGCTCTATGTGTTTTATTGTTTAGCTGTGTCCTTTCTTTTTCTCTATCAAAATTTGGTAGGGTTTTGGTTTTCTGCTATTCCTGGTAGCATCGGTGGGACTATAATAGCCAGCACTAAAAGCAGGGGTTTTGTATTCAGAGAGAACTAGCTCTATACTCGTTTCCCTGTTAGATGTAGTGTGACCTTGAAGAAGTTGCTTAATCTTTCTGAACTTGTTTTATCAAGTGTAAAATGAAGACAATCCATCCTCATTAAACAGTTGTGAAAATTTTAATGAGATTGTACATCTTCCCTACCACCCCCTTCCCTGCCCTTTGTAAAAATAGATCACTTACAAATTAGATGTTTTAAAGTCTGAAGCAAGCTATTGTCATTTCCAAGAGATGAATCCTGGCAGACTGGTGTCTGATATTTTTTAACTTCGCTAACATATATATATAGAAGATATGGGGGAGTTTATCACTCACTTCTTTTAGCAACGAGCTCCCACAGGTCTGAAGATGTTTAAAACAAAAATGTATTCAAATGTGTTTTAATTATAGGACAAAACCCTCACATGGGAGCAGATGAAAGACTGCATCTATTAGGGAATTGATAGCCAGGAATCCCTAGATGCCCTGAGACCTCTCTCCATTGCATTTTCTCTGCAATGCCTGTGCATTGCATTTTCTCTGCAATGCCTCTGCAGGAGGATCACAGAGAAGCCAAAAGTCCCCATCAGGGTAAAATGAAAATTCAAGATACAGGAATGAATCATTTTTTTTTCCCCCCAGAGGACATTTTTTGTGTCAAATGCTGTGAACCCCAGACTAGTCTGGAAGCCTCGGAGAGGACATTAGCATGCTTTGAGGTGTGCTATGTGCCTTGCCCGTTCGTTGGAGTCTTCACTGAGTCTTCACTCTGCGAAGATGAACAAATTGAATGTTTGAGAGGTGAAGTGACCTGCCCCAGTATAAACAGCTAACACATGGCAGAGCATGACTTAAAAGCTCCATTGGGTTCGAGTGATTTCCCCATCACCCTGAAGCCCCAATCATACGACTTTAATCTGCTTGCTTTCACTGCACTTCTTGATCTAGATTTACATCATTTGCCAAATATAGGAAATTCCTAGTCATATTTTTCCTTAAACCTTCTTCAGCCCAATCCTCTTCTTTCTAGAACTATGGTGGTAAGAATTGTAGATATTTCGTGACAGTCCTATAGGTCTCTGAAGCTGTGTTTATTATTTTTCCGTTTATTTTCTCTCTGTTCAGATTAGATAGTTTCTGTTGTTCTAGCTTCAAAGTCATTGACTCCTCTGTCCTCTTCATCCTGTTGCTGATTTCATCCACTGGGTTTTTAAAAACTACTGTTCATGCATGTTGCAGTTCCAAAATGTCTATCTGGTTTTTCTTTGCATTTTATATTTCTTTGCCAAGGCTCTGCGGTTTTTCTTCTGTTTCTTGAGTATGTAACATCTTTGTCATGTCACTGTTGGTATCTGCTGTCCTTTCACATTCAACTTGAGATTTTCCCGGTTCTTAGTGTTAGGAGTGGTTTTTGATTGTGTGCTGGGCATTTTGGGTATTATGTTACAAGACCTTCATTTTCTGTGTTAGCTCATACATTTGTTTGCTAGGGGTTCCATAACAAAATAATAAGCACTGGATGGTATTTTGCTTGTTTTCTTACAGGTCTAGAGGTTGGAATTCAAAGACCAAGGGGCTGGAAAGATTGGCTTCCCCTGAGGCCTCTCTAGTGTTTGCAGATGGCCGCTGTCTGGCTGCCTCTTCCCTTTGAGCCCGGCGCCCCTGATGTCTCTCTGTGAGTCCTGGTCACCTCTTCTTATACATACACCAGTCAGATTTTAGGGCTCACTCACCTTAAGTACCTCATTTTAACTTAACTGCCACTAAGACGCTATCTCAAAATACCGTCACACTCTGTCTTAAGGCTCCAACGTGTGACTTAACAGTGGACATAACAGCTGATTGCTCTGATACTGCAGTGGCAAGGATGTGCGAGGCCACTTTGTTAGTGGCAGCTGGAGGAAGTCCATGTTTTGCACTTGACCTTCACTGACGCCCTTGGGGGTAGGGAAACCTTATTACCTCTGCTGGCAGGAGGGGAGGTGAAGGCTTCTCACTGGGCCTCTACAGATACCACCCAGGCTCAGAGGGGAGCACAGTTTGTCACTGTTCCCCACATGACCATCCCTGACTTGGGGCCGGGGTTCCTTATTACTATGAAAGGGGTAGGAAGGTCCTAGTTCCCTCTCCAATCGCACCCCAGCAGAAGAACTTGGATATCTTGTCATTCTCACGAGTACAAAAGTCTATGCTTCCCGGGCCTCCCTGGTGGAGCAGCAGGTTGAGGGTCATACTGTGGGGCTTCTGCAGCTACTGCGTGAGTTTGATCCCCGGTCAGGGAGGGGACCCACAGGGCGCAGCAGACCTCTCCTGCCTCGCCCACTGCTCCCCTCAGCAGTGTGTTTCAGTCCATCTGCCTGTTTTGTTCTTCACTCTGGCTCTGGTGAATCCTCTCACCCCCACGTCTGGCCTGTACCCCAGTTCTTGTGTGCATAAATAAATAAAGTCTTTAGGGGAAAAAAAAGAGTCTATGCTTCCCAGCTGGCCTCTGCTGATGGAGGTGGTGAGTAGAGCCACATTCTTCCATGGTATTCTGTTAGAAAGGGCAGGAAACGTATAAAGATTTTTGGGCTTGTGGGACTACCCCTTTCTTGGTTAAGGCTGGAAAGTACAGGCATTTCTTGGAGTCCTTTTGTCTGTTCCCGTTAACATTCCTGGGTTGTTGGTTTCTCCAGATCCCAAATTAGGACATTTCATGCTGGAAGGAAGTCCAGGGGACTCACCCTGTGTCATTCAATGACTTCTCAGGGCCCTTGCCAATCTTCTCCTCTCCATGTTTTTTGAGCTTTCCTTTTTATTTATTTTGCATTTGGTGTCCATCTCTCCTAGTAATGTTACAGTTCCACTTTCTAATGCTTAATGTACATGTAATCTATTCTAGTTTATGGATGTTGAAAATATTTAGCACAAACGCTTTCTTTACTCTGTGGGAGGAAAGAGACAGCCAGCACAGACAGCTCAAATTGCAGAGATATAAACAAAGTAGCATTTGAAATAATAGCTCAGATAACATTAAACTTTCCCCTTAACTGCAAGGCATTGTGATCACCTTCCATGGATTTGATTCAAAGAAGAACAGCACAACCCCCTTCTCAACAAGTGAGTTCCACTCCATTCTCTTTCAAGAATCACCTTTCCAGAGTGGGTGAATGGAAACTTAAGGAGAGGTGAAATTAAAAAAAATAAAAGGAAATCAAAACATTTCTAAAATATTGTAAGACTTCATTTCCATATGTGCTGGAGTAGGAACAACTTGGACGTGGAGATGAATTTGTGGAAATAATTTTCAAAGAAAATTTGGCAGCAATACAACATCGTAGCAGGAGTTTGAGGAGTGGGCAAGGTGGAAGGGGAGATCTTGTGAGTTGTGGGGTGTGGAACGAGGTCCAGGGGAAAGGCTGGGACTCAGGTTGGGCCCTCTTCTTGGGGTGTTCCAATGGATTCTCCTTACTTAGGTGGGTGCCCTGTGTCAGTCTGACCATACTCTCAGCCTGGACCTCTCGTTCAGAGGCAAACAGTATCTCCGGAGAAGGAATTAGTTAGCTGTTGCTGTGTAACAACTTACTCCAAAAGGTAAAAGCTTAAAACAACAGCTTTTCTCAAGCAAGGTCTCAAGTTGATTGATCTCAAGGTCCAGATGGGGGGAGACCTACTTCCAAGAGCACCGACGAGGTGGTGGCAGGATTACTATCTCACAGGCTGTGGCACTGAGTCATGGGGCTGTCCTCAGTTCTCTCCATGTGGGTCTCTTCTTGGGGCAGTTCCCTACATGGCAGCTTAGTTCATCAGAGCAAGCAAGAGGCCAGAGGAGGCCAGTGAGAGAGTGGGCAAATCCCTCAGAATCTAATCTCAGAAATGGAATACAGCTTTGCTGTATTCTCTATGATGCAAGCAAATCACAAAGGTCTAGCCTACATCCCACATCCAAGGGAAAGGTATTAAAAACATGGCCAGGGGCCTCCCTGGTGATGCAGCGGGTTGAGCGCCACACTGTGAAGCATCCGTGGCACAGCAGCGCCAGTTCAATTCCCCTGCCTCGCCCACTGCTCCCCTCAGCGGTGTATTTCAGTTGATCTGCCTGTTCTGCTCCCCACTTTGTCTCTGGTGAATCCTCTCACCTCCCACGCCTCTGGCCTGCACCCCTGCTCTTGTGTGCATAAATAAAAAATCTTAAAAAAAATAAACATGGCCAGGGATCATTGGGAGCTGTGTCTGAAAATGCCTACATAAAGCATGAAGCACTGTTCATAGTGCTTGACCAAAGAAATTACTCAGGTCACAGACCATAAAAGGATGTGGGGATCTCCAGGTGCAGAGACCACACAGAATGAATTGCTAAGCTGGCAGAAGCGAAGGCAGTTCTCGCTCTCATGGGCCACATGACCGCTCAGCGTCCTAGACACACCTGCATCTCTGGTCTATTTGACATCCCAATGGAAACTTCAATCCATTGACTTGTGCTTGGCACACCAAGACTTACGTGCAGCTACTACTTGTCCTACTTGCCTTCTAGAGCTAGTGTCATCTCCCTTAGCTAGTTTCCCCCAGAAGTCTGTACCAAGACTTTCTGTTCTTCTGGCTTGAGATTGTGTTTGGCTGTTATATAAGACTGGCAAAAGATTAGGGAAAATAAAGAAGTAAATGCTGGTACGTAGTTCTTGCCTCCCTTCTTGTCATCATGAAAGGTCATAACACTTGTCACAAGACTTTTCCCACGTTCCCAGGGAAGTGTCTGCCCTTCTTTGACCCTTCAGCCCTTTTGGTGGCGATGGTCTCTATGGCGACTACACTCAGGATTGCATCATTCTTTAGTTTCCCTGCCTCTTCTCACCCTTTTGTAAATGGCCCATTTCAGAAAGGCTTCAAATAATTGTTGAAGTGTGTCATCTCTTCCCCCACTGAGACCCTGATGGATGCAGCTTGGTGTGACCCCAATCCACCTCTTGACATCTACGTTTTCATTTCTCTTTCAGACTTCCAAGAGAGGAATTTAGTTATTCCAGAAATATCTTTGATGACTTGTTCCTTTTTTGGGCCAAGTCTCATTTCTGGTGTAATTAGCCATTGGCTATAGAGTAAGGATAGGAAGAGGGTCCCAAATATCTTGAGAAGTACAGATTGCTTCAGAACACATGTATGATCGATCAGACAGTATGTCACCTCTATAATGTGGTGATGGGGCTAGCTAGAGAGTCTCTTCTAGAAAATCCTGTGTTCAGTGATACCCCAAATTTGACCTCAGGAACTGAGTTTTCTCAGAATACTGTGATGCCCACACTGGCAGTCCCTTTATATACTTTCCCATCTGATTCTCATCGACAATCAAGGAGAATAGCTATGCAGCTGTGTTTTCTTTGTCTGCAATGAGGAAAGTGAGGATCTGATTGGGGATGTAACATGCTTAGAATCATACCACTGTTATATGGGAGAATTTTTTAGATTCAAGAACACTTGAATTTGTTAGTATTTAACTTACCACAAATTTTTCGCATTGATTACCAATTTCTGACAGAAGAGAAAAGAGTCAGTGCTTATCTTTCTTGGGGTGTTTATATATTAGTGTAGAGTAAAATCCAAATGATACATAGATGATGCTACACTGGTATAAATTTAGGAGAGGTTTCCATGGGGCTTTTGATCTCTCAAATAGGCAAGTAGACTGCGTGTATCTGGTCTGCCCTCTCCAGATAGGGAAAGGGAGGATCCTCCTCGCTACCTGTGAATTGGTGAAGAAAGTTTGACACCAACTATTCTGAATCCTGAGGATGGGATGAAAATTAAACTCTTAAGAGCATTCCTCCATCCAAAACTGTTTTTTTCAGTATAACATTTGTCATTCTCCAGTTAGTCGATGATCTTCCATGGCAGCAGGAGCTTCCTGGGGCCCAGGGGGGTGTTTTGTTCATTTCTCTAACACCAAGTCTCTGAGCGGTGCCCAGCAGACAAGCATTCAATGAGCTAGACCTTCAAGGTCAGCCGAATGGAGTTGGATCAAAAATCAGACACGGAGGTCTTGAATTGCGACTTCAGTCAAATCATTTGAAAATTTAACCAGAGGAAACTGGCTCTTCAAATTACTCAAAAAAAGTAGTCAGTGATTTTCCTAAGGTTGTGAAGACAGAAGACTTCGCAGATATTTTATGAGTCAATGTAGACAAACCCTCACCAATGTCTGGAACATTTCAAAGGTGGGCAGGTGGTGACATATTGTCAACTTCTTCCTTACTACCGCTGTGCACAGAAAATTATGAGACGTCTAAACAGAAAGATAGGATGTAAGAATTTACAGTTTCGACTTCAGCAGCCATGTGACTTTGGCAGATAACTCTGAGCCCATTTCTCATGGAATGGGAATATGCTCTTATCTAATGGAAGAGAGTGATTTAAAGTTTATGCAAATCACTTAGCATGGCTGGCAGCACGTGCTATTGCTGAGAAATTGGCAGACGTTCCTGTTTATTATTGTAGACTATCAACCATCTTTTTATTGCATATAGTCTAAATCTATAAATGTTACAGTGACCGCAAAAGGACTTGCTAAGAGCCACTGCTGACAAGAGGTAGTGGGTTTCTACCTTCAAGGAAAGCTGTTGTGGATCCCACAGTCAAAGAAAGTAATGTAACCGGGCGGTCCCCAGGGAAGGGGGGGTTCCAGCTTCCCTGCCCCATGCAAAGGCGGGTGGAGCTGAGCAGGGAGGAGAAGAAGCTGGAGAGAAGACTGAAGAAGGAAGGAAGCAGGATGGAGAGCAGCAGGGAGACCTGGAGGAGGCACGTGGAGCAGAGGGGCATGTGAGAGAAGCTGTGCTTGCTTCTTGGTCCTGGACTGGTTGGAGCAGATGCGGGTGAGAGACCCGTGGGGAGGTGAACAATGGCAGCTTTGATCTTGATTTTGATTTTGCTCTTTTCCTCCCTGACTTGTCTGTCTCTTCTTGACCCTTTTCTGTGGGTCTCCACTGGAAGGTGCTTTAGACTTGTGGCAGCTTCCACATCTTGCTTTGGGCCAATCCTGATTGGCTGGACTTTTGCCCAGGAGGGAATGGGTAACTTTGGATGCTTGACTTAGTAACTACATTCTTTGTCTTTCCTGTATTGTTTACTCATTGTATTACAGTTCCTTTCCCTTGACAGTCTTATATGTTCTGTCTTGAAGTGGTGGATGGCAGAACCTATTTAGAGCAGGCAGATTTGGGGGTTTGGGGCACCCCTCTCCCTGCCCTTTAACACTAATTGTTCGAGGTCTCACCCACCCCAGGTTTTACTCATGCCACAACTGCAGGAATGTGCTGGTTGTTGTTCCCTTCTTTGCTCTTTGTTTATTTGTCTCCTTAGTCTCTTAGGACTGAAAGGGTAGGGCAAGTCTATTTCTTACTGTTCCTGCTGAGCTCCTGTGGCCAGACCACCTCACCAGAGTGTTCCCCATAAATATACCCTGTGTGTGACTCAGGGCTCCTGTGTGCCCATGAGATGCGGCATCTCCCACGAGCAGCTGTGTCTCTTGTTAGTGTTGACTGTCGCAAAAGGGCAGACTTACCAAATACGGTGTCTTTAAGACAAAAGAGCATCTATCTATAAAAAAATGATCAAAAAGACAATCCACACAATGGAACACACAAGGAAACCATTGAACACGCAGGAAATATGAAATGTTCAGCAAATTGGAGGGAATTTTGTGCAGGAAAGCAAATCAGAAAGACAAGGACAAATGTTAGACATTTACATAGTGGGCAATTTGAGGAAGCAAATACTTATAAAAATGAGGGGATACAAATATAGAGAGGTTTTGAGGTTAACAGGGAGGGGCACGGAAAGGGTCAAATGGGTATAAGGGATGATGGGGGCATAGGGAAGAAAAAAAACCAGTAAATTGCACATTTAGAATGCTCTAGACATTTAGGAAAATTATTTCTAATTTTAGTAGAAATCAGAAACTATGTTTCCAGAAAAGAACTTAGTAAATCTAGCAAGCTCATTTCTCTTCCATAATATAATACCTGGATGTACTTGTATTTTCTGGGATATGCTGTGTTGGAATGAGGTAGTCCACCATTTCCTAGCTGTTGAATCTTGGACAAAGGAATTCTCCTCTCTGAATCTCATTTTTTTCATCTGTAAGATGGGTGTAAAGGGAATATGAATTACAATTTCTTGGTTACCATGGAAATAATCATAAAATGACTGTATAGCTAATAGAGAGGAAAGTTGGTTAATCATGAAGACAAAAGCTGAGTATCCTTCAGCTCTATAATACAGACATTCTTATTTCTTTT
This sequence comes from Galemys pyrenaicus, assembly GCA_019455555.1. Lineage (NCBI taxonomy): Eukaryota > Metazoa > Chordata > Mammalia > Eulipotyphla > Talpidae > Galemys > Galemys pyrenaicus. Next base: position 415,244 of record JAGFMF010011657.1, on the reverse strand, counting down.
TTTTTTTTAAAGATTTATTTATTTATGCGTACAAGCACTGGGGTACAGGCCAGAGGTGTGGGGGGTGAGAGGATTCACCACAGAGAGCGG
>JAGFMF010011657.1:383258-415104 GCA_019455555.1 Galemys pyrenaicus | reverse complement strand
ACAGCAGGAGAGGTCTGCCGCACCATGTGGGTCCCCTCCCTGGCCGGCAGCAGGGATCGAACTCGTGCTGCAGTGGCTGCGGTTTGCTTCATAGTGTGCCGCTTAACCCACTGCGCCACCGGGGAGGCCCCCACTCTTATTTCTTAATAGATGGTTGTTTTTTTTTTTTTAAATCCCTTCAAGGACTATTGGAGTGTGAAATGATAAATCCTGGTTTGGTTCAGTTGGAGAAAAAAACAAAGACAATTTATTCCACCTAAAATGTTATCCAGAGATATATGGGTTTTGCCCTGGAAGTTAAAGGTAATCAAATGAGTCCTAAGAAGAGATCAGAAAAATTTTGAAGGAAAGACCAGGGACCAAAGTGGCATAAAGCCAGGAAGAAACTATCGGTGACAGAGTTTGAATTTCTTTCAAACCTTCACAAAATGGCAGACTATGTAAGTGTCAGTGAAGAGAAAGGCTTCCCTGTGCACTTGGGGCTCCTCAGGCAGGGCAAGAACAGGAGCTGCAGGAGGTCAGAGGGTAAATAGGGTTGAGGGTCCAGCTGGAACTTGAATTTGCAAGGAGGCTCAAGGAACGTGAGCAGCTTCTCTAGGAAGTTCTCTGATAACTCTATGATATATGTTGTAGGGTGAACAGGCCACTGGACTTGACTTGGTGCTTGAGCTTCAGTCTTTCTATTTGGAGATCCAAATCCCCCAAAGAATAGGAGAATTTGGAGACAGCTGGCTGTGCACATCATGTGTTCCTGCCCATTGTGCTCCCCAATAAATCCTTCCCTGAACATGACAGCCTACAACAGAAAATGAAGTGTTTTTGATTTGATTCCTCTTCCATCCCAACTCCTCCTTCTCGAATAGCCACTGAACAGAATGATGGTGTCGACTTAGGGACAGATATCTGGAGTCAAATGGAGAGGTTTAATTATCACAGACAAAAACCACTAATGAGGAAACAACATTATCTTTCACACATGGAGCTGTTTTGATGAAAACCAATTTGTGGCAAATGTTCTCTCCTCCTGGATTCATTTTATATAAAGGGCCTCTGTCCTCACAGTTTCCTCCCTCCCCCTAATCCTTCTCATTTTCATTAGCTTAATCTCACAGGAAATCAAAGAGAGAAGATAGTGCTTTCCACACCTTTTACAGGAAAGGAAATGGAAGCAATGACGTAGTCAGGACAGGCTGCAGGCAGGACCCCAAAGAACAATGCAGTCTTTGCACGTCTCTCCCTTGTGTCTTTGGCTGCCTTTCCTCCACATCTTTCGCTTTCTCTTCCTGTCTCTCATCCCTCATTGCCATCTGCTGTCTGACTGGTTGAAATGTCTTTTCTGCCCTCTCCTAGTCAATCCTCTTCCAAATTCTTTACTAGCATATAAACCAGGACCTGACCTGGACTGCAGTGCCAGCAGTGTGGGTGGAGAGCAGGAGCTTTCTGGTCTACCACTGAGGAAAGGCTGAATATCCCTGAGGAAGTGGGTTGGGGAGGTAATAAGCTTCAGAGATCAAAGCCTCTTGGCAGAAAAACCTCCAGTGGAACTATCACAGAGGAGATCAGGTACGCTAACCAGTGACCAGGAGAGAAAAATTACAGTTAAGTATCCCTCCCTCCCCATCCCTATTTCCAGATATTTTTTGTTCCCATCTGTTTGCTTTGTAGCCACAGGTGTGTCTGGCCTAGGCCACTTTGTTCCACGCCAGCGGCCAGTCTGGAGAGGACCTCCGGGGACGAACCAGACAGTGGCTGCTCTGGAACAGGGCCTGAGGTGGCCAGTGCCTGGGGACTGTGATGGAGAGGAAGGGAAATACTTTAGTGTGCTAGGGTTAGAGGGTCTGTCACTTCCTCCAGACAGTACTCTCTGGAAGAGGTGCCATGTCTCTTCATTTTCACATCCTCATTTCCTTCACAGATCTTCACACATACCTCAGAAGCTTAAAGCTGTGTGTGCAGGAAAGAAAAAGGTATGCAAAGGAGACCTCACTCCCCTAAAATGGTTTATACCCTAGAGCACCATCTCTGTGCTGAACGGAATGCTTTGGGCCCTGGTGTGTCACTCCCTGTTCTTCTTTGTGGCCACCTTTGTTGGCATCTGGCGGGGAACCAGCGTGACCACTGTACTCCCAGAACAGGGCCCCGGGCAGAGGGGAGGACCTCAGGAGTCCAGGGGAGAAGCCGCCAGTCTGAGCCATCTGAAGACTTGACAGTGGAGAGCGAGCACAGACCTGGGGAGGGCTGCGGGCCTCAGCAACGCCTAGAGCCCTGGAAGCATTTGGGGCGATGCTGTGGCTCCAGCTTGGGCCAGTGGTTCATTGTCAGTGAAGGCATTCGGTGAAGCTGCAGTACTTCCATGGAGCCGACGTGGAGGTCACGGCCTTATGGCATATGTGTGTTATACCATGTGCCAGCGACCTTCAGCTGGGAGAGAGCAGCTGGAGGACTGGCATCATCTGTCAGCCTTGACAGGAGAGGGAACCTGATCTCTTTGCAGAGGCAGCCGTGAGCAGTGCAGAGATGAGGCCTTCAGATGAGGCCTTCAGGCTATGATTCTACCAGTTCTGTGATGGGTTCAGTGTCCTGCTCGGGATCAGATGGCCGGGTCCACCGCAGAGACATTCACAACGTACTTCAAACACCAGACAGTTCTGTCCTGCGTGAAAGTGTTAACAGGGCAGGGAGAGGGGCACCCCAGAACCCCCAAACCTGTCTTCTCTAAATGGGTTTTGCCATCCACCTCATTAAGACAAGCATATAAGGCCTTTAATGGAAAGGAACTTTAATATAATTAGGGTACAATATAGAAAGGACAAAGAGTATAGTTACTACGTTAACAAAAGGACATGCTGGAAGTGGTGACAGCCACCCCATGTTCCCTCACTGGTGGGTGAGGAGGCAAGCACACCTGACAGGATCAATCCTCCATCTGGAGCTAAAATTATTTTTATCTGAAAAATTCAGGGCCCTAGATGTGGATGCAAAGGGGCAGCAGGGGCCTCCCTGGTGGTGCAGGGGGTTAAGTCTCAGCACTATGAAGCATCTGCAGCCACTGCAGCACGAGTTCGATCCCTGCCGCCAGCCAGGGAGGGGACCCACATGGCACAGCAGACCTCTCCTGCCTCACCCACTACTCCCCTCAGCAGTGTGTCTCAATCTGCCTGTTCTGTCCCCCACTCTGTCTCTGGTGGTCCTCCCAGCCCCTGCCTCTGGCCTGTACCCCAGCTCTTGTGTACATAAATAAATAAGTCTTTAAAACAACCAAAAGGGGCAGCAGTGCTTAGCTGGGGCCCTGGAGACCCCCACCCCCACCGGGGTGCGCTGCCATGCTGGGAGGCTGGTTCTTCCCCAGACCAGCAGTCTGGAGCCAGCTCTGCCTGCCGTGCCAGTTCTGCTAACAATAGCTCCTCACAGCCCTTCTTGTCATTACTTCCAGATTGCAGAGGAGAGTGTCAACTTTACCTTTCTTTAGTTCTTTTTTCTTTTCCACGGTCCCATGAATAGACTTCCGGAGGAGAACAGCAAAGCGTGGTTCTTTTTGCTGGAAGATCACACAGCAGCTCTGTTTTTCCAAGCTGATGGCGTGGCTTGCCAAGAATGAATTAAATGTTTCCACAGAATCATTTGCTTCGCCCCTAATCGGCTCTGTGAGGATTTTCCTTCCTCCCACTAGTTTAAGAGGGACACGCTGGCTCCCTTGGTCGGGCACCTCAGGCAAGGGCTTTTGGGAAAAGGGAAATAGAAAACCATGAGGGGGGCCCTTTTCAGAAAATAGTTGGGGAGGGGGGAAGGTAAAAGTCTGGGCTGAGTTCGGCTTGGCTCTGGAGCAGCAGATAGGAACAGAAGCACAGCGATGGTGGTCATGCAGGCCAGGAAGCAAGACCGTCCGTGTCCTTGGGCATGGGGCAGGGCAAATCACCAGCAGTAGACATGGATGCTAATTTGACTGGCTTCTGCTGAGACTTCCCGGCCAGCCAGCTCCCCACCTCAGATTCATTGCTCTCGCTCCAGGAGAGTTTTCCTGGGAGACTCACTCACTGTGATCTTCTTCCAGGTGACCCTCTGGCCACAGCAGCCATCTGCAGAAGCTTCACAGGTCTGGGTACCAGACATCACTGCTGCCTCAAATGCCTCTCTCCATCCTGTCCGGAAACCCAGTGGGTTCTCTTTCACAATCCAAAGATCCCAAACCAAGTGAACGGGAAAAAACCTCTCCCTTCTGAAGAATGTCACTGTCTTTGGAACCATCAGGCAGCTGGGTCCTTTCATGTCCAGATGCTTCTGGAGTTTTCACTCCGTTGCTGCTCTGCCACCGGCATGGCATCCTGGGCATCTCTGAATGATGGCGGCTCACAAGTCGCTTCGAGCTGTGTCGTGTGACACTCACAGCACTGCTGCGTTTCTGGCGCCTGTGTGGACGTGGCTAATGGAGCCCTTGGTTCCCGGTGTGTCTCGGAATCCTCAACACTGTGAAAAGCATCCTCGAGACTGCCAGTCCACTGGGATTGATTCTAAAGGTGGACGCCTAGGGCAAGTTAGAAACCATTAGGCAGGTAGTCCCCTCCCCCCAGTAGTTTTGGAACAAAGGAAAGGAAGGTGCCTCCCCAGGGGATAGGGAAATGCAAACTTCTAAAGAGAAGGCTAGGGCATTCAAAGGCAAAGAGGAGATCATGGATGTAAACTAAGGGAGATTCCAGACACCCAAGATTCCAGATGGAAGATTCCAGGTACCCAAGATTCTACACACAATCATAAGTTAAGTGGGACCATGAAGAAATAACCAATCACAGTAAGACAAGTGACATTTTAGAATAATGAGGGCAAGCAGGCACATATTCCCTAAGTCTCATAGCCACCTCTGCTCTCCCAGGTACCAGATACCTGGGAGTCTTTACTCTTTATCTCTCTTTTCCTAAATAAGCTTTGCTTTAATTTCCAAGACAAAGTTTGCTTCTCTTTGCTTACTTATCTAAAAAGTCTGTGACCACCTTTTAAGGCTACACAAGACAAGAACCCTGGTGATTACCAGGGTGAGAGGTGGTGACAGCCCAGCTGTGACCATGGTAACCTAGCTCACCACGTCAAGATGGCGCCCTTCTGACGCCTTAGCTTAGAGTCCTTATGCATCTCCCTTCCCTCTACCCAGCCTGGGCGTGCTCAGAGGAACAGACGTGCTAAGCCAGCCTGCACGTGGTCCTGCCTGCAGATTGTGCTCTCTGAGGGTTGCTGTTCGCCTCAGACATCCACAGGACTGTGAGGGTGCTTGCTCTGGTGGGAGGTGCTAGAGAAAGCTCTTTCAGGATAGAAGTTGTCCCTTTCCACAGCTGATAAATGAGATCCTGCTTACTATTCATTTGCTTGTCACTGGCTTGGTGAAGGGATTATTCTAGAATTCATTTGTTGGAATAAGTCGTATCTTCCTTACGTGAAGATTTATCCAGCAACATCACTCATACAGTAAAGCCTGTGCTATCCAGGCTGGTTCCTGGTGGTCAGTGCAGCTGTACTAGCCACAGCTCCGCCGTACAGCGCTCTCCGTGACACAGGAGAAGAGGGTGGTAATGTGCTGCAGCTCCCTTCCTCCCATGCGTTGTCTTGTATTTTGGATCCATTGATAATTGTCAGGGGTCAGGGTAGGAACTAAGGTAAATGAAATGCAAATTTAAAATGTGAAATAGTTAAAAGTTGTTTTCTTGATGCATCACATAACTATTTTTTAAAAAAAGCAAAAATAAATAAACTGAAGCACTTGGTTTTAGCCTTTCTTGAAATCTCAGGCTCAGTTATGTGGCTGATGATTAAGAATCACTTCCTGCAGCTCCCTGGTGGCACAAGGGGTTGAGCACCGCATTGCGGAGCTTCCGCAGCCACTGCAGCACAAGTTCGATTCCCCAGCCAGGGAGGGGCCCACAGGGCACAGCAGACCTCTCCTGCCTCGCCCGCTGCTCCCCTCAGCAGTGTGTTTCAGTCCCTCTGCCTGTTCTGCTCCCCACTCTCTGGTGAATCCTCTCACCCCTTGCCTCTGGCCTGTACCCCAGTTCTTGTATGCATAAATAAGTAAAATCTTAAAAAAAATAAAATCACTTCCTTCTGACGTCCCTGCCACTGTCCCGTCTTTACCTATTTCTTCTCATGCCTTTTCATGCTTCTACTGATGTTTCCACCTGTGCCCCTGCATCCAGTACATGGCTGAGCTCAGGGGTCATGAGAACCCCAGGCCTCAGGCCTACTAATCCTCTCCTCACTTTAAGCCTCTCCACAAGTTTGCCTGGGCCCCCCCACCTCAGCCCCCCGCTGTCTGAGGCCTACTAACTGAATTCTTACCTAGTCTCTCTGCATCTCTGCGGTTGCTCCAGGCTGAGCAGCAGGTCCCTGGCCTGATCTTCTCTAGCTTAGCCAGACGCTCCTTCTCGGGCCCAAGTTGGTCTTCAGCCTGGCTTCTTCTATCACTGCCCCTTCCGCCAGCTGTTTGTGGTGAAATGTTCATTGGGAATTCTGGAAACAAATGCACTGATTATTTTCATTTCAACTGGTTTGTTGCTATTTACTCCAGGGGCTAGATGAGGGATGATGAGACTAGCAAGCTTGGAGAAACAGTAAGACTTCACCTGTGGATTAATTTCTAACAAGTGTTCTTGTAGTTTCTAACAACTGTTCTGGTGGTTTCTAACAAGTGTTCTGGTAGCTGCATTATCCCTAAGATTTGTCTCATTGATCTCTGCTCCTGAGGGGTGTACCGTTTCACTCAACTTGAAAACACCTTATTGTTTATCATTCCAAGTTGGGATAATTTTAAGAATGTAGTGGGGTTTTAATATCTATGTCAGAATAATAGGAATAACCCAGGAGTATCATAGGGACCGGTTATATTCTGACCTTTGAGTAGAGAGCCAACATCCTTGGCCAGAGGCTGTGTCTGGAGCCATTTCTCTTGGACGAGACAACCCCATGACCAACATGTGACTTGCGTGGTTTTGAACGCAGAAAGATCTCGTGCGTCCCTTGGTTGGGCTCCTTTCTAGCTGCGTGGGTCTAGTCAGGCAATGTCATTAGTGGCTTTCAGTTCTCCCATCTGTACCATTGGTATAATGATAACTATTTCGTAGATGGCTTTAGGGATGAACTAAGTTAACATAGAGAGCACACTGAACTTGTGGCGGTTCAACAGATTACCGTTTCCTTTTCCTTATTTTTCTCTCAGGAATGCATGCAACACACCAAGCCTGTTTCCAATTCCTAATCTTTAAAGGGAAGATGGTCTGTGATTTGCTATTTAGTATTCTACCTGAAAATGCATGCCTGATTTTGCATTCCCAACATCTGCTAGTGAACCCAATAAAAGGGATGAAATTCAATAAGTGAAGTTATTTTAATGTATGAGATAGAAAGAGAGATTTAACTTATGATCCAAATATGCAGGAACATGCAATGCATTCAGAGGAAGACGATAATAATGAAAAAGATGAATCATGGACTGGGGCACAATTAGATGACCAAGGAGATGGCTAATGACATGGGATGAAATCTTTTAGCTCTGGACCACTGGTTCACATTCCATACACAGAACTTTTATGCCTGATGTTGGGGGGGTGACAGAGCTGGGAAGCAAGGCTGGTGGCCTGAGAGGCACGTGGTCTCGGACAGAAGCCTGGGCTCTCACATCATGCTCTGCTGCCTACCTACTGTGCACTCGACTCCGTCGTGTACTCTCAACTCCGCTTTCCCCAGCTATAAAATGGCACAATAATATGGACTAATAGGAGTGTAATGAGAACAAAATGAGAAACTCAGTAAGAAGGTACCCAGCAGAGGGATAGCAGTTGGTGATTATCAAAAACAAACTGAAATGGTTGATGAGCTATTTTCTTTTTCTTTTTTTTTAAGATTTATGCATACAAGAACTGGGGTACAGACCACAGGTGTGGGGGAGTAAGACGATTCATCAGAGACAGACTGGGTAGCAGAACAGGTGGATCTACTGAAACACACTGCTGAGGGGAGAGCAGACAAGGCAGGAGAGGTCTGCTGCGTCCTGTGGGTCTCCTCCCTGGCTGGGGATCGAACTCGTGCTGCTGTACAGGGAATGCTTCGTAGTGTGGCGCTCAACCCGCCCTGCCACCAGGGAGGTGCCTTACTTTTCTTCTTTGGGAATCTGAATTGAACCTAAGAGACCATAGACTTGCATCTTTTCTTTTAACTTCAAATAGATTTTTCTTTCCGGTTAATGAAAATGTCTTGTGTTTAGAGCTTTGGGGCCAACTGATTTTAAGTGAGAAGTTTAAGGAGTACCCAGTTAGAAATCCCCACTAGCACAAGTTAGACCCCTGGCTCCACAAGCACTACTCTGTGGGACATTAATAGTTGGTACCCCCCAAATAAAATGTATTCTCAAAATGTGTTTGCAAAATTCTGGGTAAATAAAATGAAACATATTTCTTTACTACACAGCTTTCCAGTTATTTAAATAAGTCAATATGCAGTTTGAATCTCTAAGATGGGACCATAGCATAGGCACTATCCTCTAAATGTGTTTGACGTGGTCCCCCCCTATCTTGGGGGGGGGGGATATTTTTAGAGACTGGTGGCCCTTGGCGGGCTTTGGCAAGAACTCTTCCCTAATTTTTGTGGATTGGAAAAATGTTTACATTATAATCTTAAGTGAGAAAGCAAAGTGCTAAATTTCATGTACTGTAAAATCACAATTATGTTAAAATGTATTTAAAGAGACTGGCAGGAAATGTATGAAAATATTAACATGTTAACTAAAAGTAGTCATCTCCAGGGCGGGAATTATGAGTAGTTTTATACTGATTTTACTTACCTTTATTTTCTCATTTTTCTGCAATGAGCATGTATTACCTTTCTAACCCAGAAGTTCTGCTTTTCTTTTTGTTAAACAATCTCAGAAGGAATTGTTTCCGTTCCAAGGACAATGTTGGAGCCACCTGAATGAAATATGCCTTTCATTGCATCCTGAGGAGATGGAAGAACCATAAAAAGTCTTTAGAAGCCCTTGAGGAGTTTTGAGGGTAGTAAAAACAAAGAGTATAAACCAAAGAAAAATACACAAAGTTGCAAGAGGGGGAAGAGGGAAGTCTGGGGCAAAGGATATTGAGTATCTAAAAGAAGAAATAAGAAGCAGTGTTTCCAGAAACGGAAAGAAAGTTCAGAGTGAAAAATAAAGACAAAATAGCTGTGGGCTTTTGCGAGAAGCCACCAAAGGAAGCAGCCAGCGGCAGCCCACAGTCTGAGGTGGACAGGGGCCCCTAGGTCATGGCCCCCCTTCCCGTCCCATGTGGGTGGCTGAGTGGGGTGTATTACACCCTCGTGAGTGGGGTGTATTTACATCAGGACAATAGACATGGAGTTGGCCGAGGTGCAGGCTCCTCAGACAGTTTCCTGATTCTGGAGAGCTTCAATCTTTGCTTATTTGTGTTTTTTAAAGAGTTTTTAATTTATATAAATTAAACTTATATAAATTAATTTTAATTTTTATTTATGCATACAAGAACCGGGGTGTATACCAGAGGTGTGTGGTGTGTGTAAGAGGAATCACCAGAGACAGAGTGGGGAGCAGAACAGGCAGATGGACTGAAACACACTGCTGAGGGGAGCAGCGGGGAGACAAGAGAGGTTTGTTGCGCTGTGGGTCAGCTCCCTGGCTGGGGATCGAACTTGTACCACCTTGGCTGGTATAGCTTGACAGCACTGAGACTTAACCCCAAGGTCACCAAGGTAACTCCCTGCTAATTTTTGTGTGGTGAGGGATACTTGAGCTCTGTGTGCTTTAACTCCTGTAAACTGGGAATAATAGCAAAAACAATCTCATTTAGTTGTTTTGGGGATAGTGTATCTAAGACATTTAGCAGTGAGCCTATAAGTGCCAGCATTAATTATTGAAAAGGGAGTAGCACCTGTAAACAGTTATCCAGCATTGCCTAGGTGAGAGCTTATGTGAGCCATCCTGGCTTCTGGACTCCAGACCACATGCATAGCAAGTAGCACTGCCAGGAACGGACAGGCCACATTCAGGCTGAACTGGGGCAAGGTTCTAAATTGGTCTCTCCGCTCTGGATGCTATGAACTTGAGTGCAGCTGTCAGCTGAGTGGAACTTGTCCTAGATATTATATGAGGTATCTTCAATATGGGACTTGCGTTGCTTAGATGGTGCTGCAACAATGCTGTGAAGCTTCCAGCCTCCCGGTCAGAACCAGGTCTGTGCTCCTTGCTCCCATGTTTCTGCTTCAGCTGTGACTCCAGTGACTTGCTGGGTTCAGTTAGGCTTGTTGAAGGAAGAAGCTAGTTCACTTCTGCTCCATGGGAATTTCATTCTGAGACTCAGGTTGAAGGTTCCCTGGGTCATTCAAGTCATGGTGAAGAGAGTACACTAGTACCTGAAGACTATGAAAACATTGCCATGGGGCCTCCCTGGGGACCTAGGGGTTAAGTCTCAGCACTATCATGGCTGTGGCCTGAGTTCGATCCCCAGCCAGGGAGCTGACCCACAGGGCGCAGCAGACCTCTCCTGCCTCACCCGCTGCTCCCCTCAGTGGTGTATTTCAGTCAATCTGCCTGTTCTGCTCCCCACTCTGCCTCTGGTGAATCTTCTCACCCCCTGCACCTCTAGCCTATACCCAATTTCTTTTATACATACATACATACATACATAAATAAATAGGAAAAAAGCAAATTGCCGTGTCTTTTAAAGACTCAGCCTGGAGTACACCGTCACTTCCACTAACAGGCAATTTCTAGTCTCCATCTACAATTATTTTAAGTTTAAAACTTTATGTTGATTGAACATGTACTACTCCGGAAATTTTTTATTTTTTGTTGGCAACACACACAAGTGCACACACATGTGTATATATGTAACTGTAGGATGGCCTGGAGAATTTCTCTTTAAAACATGCAACACATGAATGGCTAGGTGAACGCTTGCTCTCCGCACATGCTCCCTCTGTAGGAGCCGGTGAGAACTGCCTGCAGGTGGGAGGCAAATGCATTCCGCAGGTGTTTCTAGCCTCCTCGCCATCCGTAAGTTATTTATCTGTGACTATTTCCTGCTTTTCGCTCTCAGCTTTCATCCATCCTCCCTTACCATCCTATTTGTCCCAGAGCTAAACTTTAAAGTAAAATTTTAACCTATCTTTTCATCTGAATCAGGAAATTGACCTCACAGAACTCTAGCCTTTCCTTTCAAGCCCCCTTAGACAACAGTTCTTTCTCTGGGCCAATTCACTTGCTAAGTTTTAGCCTAATGAGCTGAAGGACACGTGACCCCGCTCCTCTTCTGGGTGTCCATTTGGGCTTGTTTGTTCCAGATGCACGTGGTGGGCTGGCCTCTCACCACCGCCCTGTTCAGGGAACAGGCTCAGTAATTTCGACCACCAGATACACGCAGGGATGCTGCAGCTCAACACGAGTGGCTGCCAGGCCAGCTGAGGGAGTCACGTCTGTTTTAAACAGACACAGAGGATTATTGAACTAGCAGTTTTCCCTGGTGTAGGCTAAATGGAAGTGATCAGGTTTTTCCGCCCTCCTGCCATTAGCATCAGTGGTAGACCCCTGCAGCCCACAAGCGTGCCTGACGGCTGCACCTGGAGTAAGGTGCGCATGCTCAGGTGGGTGCACCTGGGCTGAGACGCGGGGCGTATAAGGGCAGCGTCACTGGGATGCCAGCAGCAGCAGCAGAAGCAGCAGCAGCAGTTGCAGAGAAACAGAGGCACAAGAAAGCACCAGAGAGCCCAGAGAGAGAGTGAAGATACGCCCGGGGGCCGGGAGTCTTGCCAGCCTCCTGGCCCTCCAGCCCCCTGCCTGCATGCACCTGGTCGCCTCACTGTGCACGGTGTAGAAAGGTCAACCAAGCCCAGAAAAGGCCACCAAGGGCTGCAGGACTTCGCCCGTCTGCCAGGGTCTTGGAGAACCTACAGGTGCCCTGCCCTACACCTGGTCTGAGCCCTGCAGTGTCATCAGTACAGTGCTCACTCGGGCAGGAGATGAGGCGCCAGGCCCAGAGTGCTTCCAGGCGGCTGCGGTCACATCCCCCTCACCACCGGCAAGCTAGAGACGCTGGAGTCGTATACAGACATGCTCACGAAGACCGCGCAGAGGAGGCGTCACACGTGCCAGGTACAATGTGCACCCCGTTTGGCTGCAGGTTCAGTGTTTTGTTTGGTGTGATGTTCTCATCCTGCTACAGTGCGTGGCGCATAACAGGAACAACGATCATGGCGACCGTTTTATGCATCGTGCTGGGCCCTCTGCATGTGTTCACAGTGTTAAAGTCACCTAAGAGTCTGTGAGGGAGGTCCCGGATGAGCTCTGTTTTACAGTGCATGAAGTGGCGCCTTGGGGAGGTTGTACGGTCAATAAGGAGGGGGTCAAGCGGGCCTGGCCCTGGGCAGTACTTGTGCTCCACCGCATTACGGTGCTCTTTGGCACTGGATACATCTTAAGGAATGTGGGTTGAGTAAGTGACGCATGAGAACCCCTCAGTGAGTGGCTTTGCAGCGGGGGTGTGAAGGCAAACGCCTGACATGGGACTGTCATCCTCCTTGAGCCTGAGAAGAGACAGCTGATCCCCCTTGAGGCTTGGCCTGGTGCTGCTGGGGACGCAGCAGAGTGAGCGGGTGATGTCCTGGTCTAAGCCTTGGCTCCGTGTCAAGGCGGTGCTGTGCAGCGGCGTCCCCGCCCCCAGGGCAGTGGCTGGTAGAAACCAGGAGTTGAAAATACTTGATGAATAAATGAATGAAATGCGAGGAGGTACGTGAAGGCATCTGTTGGTTTCCGGCACAGCGAGCTAAACAAGTCTGTGCCAGCGGTGGAGAAACAAGAGAAGAGTGGGTGACAGGCGTGCTCTTGGGGTACACACATCCGGAGAGCAGAACTAGGCAGGGACAACGCACAGGGTTCTTGCTTCTACAGTTGCCCTCGCCCAAGCCCCGAACCTATGAGGACAGATGCCATCGTTTGTTTCTTAGAGATTCAGGAGTCCATCGTAGGCAAAATCGTGGTGTTTGGCCCATTTATTTCTTCCTTCCCTCCCTTTCTTACCCTGCTATTTTCTTTATAGTTTAAGGAATGTCCCATTTTATAACCCCATTCAAAGATGATATATAATTCTGAGCTCGGTGTCACATCCGGACTTCTGAGTTATAGCATTGGACAAATAAGATTTTCTGTTTTGAAGAAAATCAACCTTACAAAAACTTCTTCCCTGTTTCATATGGGGGGGGGGGGTGTGGGCAAAGACTCCCTCCAAAGACTTTTGCATAGTCAATGGTTCTTGAAAATATTTCTTTTTTAATTTTTAAATTAATGAAGGGGACACATGTGGAGCTTTTTTCCCATCAATTTCCCATCGTTTTTCTATTGAATGAGGTTTCATAAGCTTGGCAAGCATTTGAGAGTTTGGTTGACCCCAAAATATTTGAAATATGATTTGAGCTGTTTGGTCAGTTTGCTTGGTCCTGAGTCATTGATAAATTGATAAATAATTGATAAATGCTATTTTTTTTTGGATGGGGAGGGGAGGTGTCACAGTAGCTTTGACCTTGAGAAGCCTAGAGCTCTTCAAGCTGGCTTTGATATTTTTGTTGTTAATTTTTACTTGACAAAGCCCCATACGTTGCATTTTACTAAGACTTGATGCTTTGTGGATCTGTCAGGTCAATGATCTGAGCCTTGGTTTCCCCTTCGATAAAGTGAACGTTAATTGCCTGCTTCATAGGAATCCTGAGAATCTGACAACTACCTCGTGCCAAACACAGGACCCGACCGAGAGCTTGTAGTCATCAGTCTTCCTGAAAGTTGTCTGGAGCCCATTTCTGGTGTGTGTGTGAGGCGGGGAGTCTGATTGCCACACCAGTGAGAGCTCTGGCACCAGTTAGTGTCCTACAACTCCAGTCAGTTCTGACACTAGCCAGAGAGCATCGGCGTCCACGTACTCACTGTTCACTCCTGCAAGGCTGCTGTTGCCTGCCGCCCGCCTGCCCTTCAGATGTCAACGGCAATCCAAGGTTATCCCCCATGCTTCTGGCTGGCTGTAGATCAGAAGTTCCAGTGACCCCGCTCCTCCCCTCTTTGGGTTTGATTAATTTGCTAGAGCTGTTCACAAAACCCAGAGAAACATTTTACTAATTAGAACACTGGTTTACTATAAAAGAATAGCAGAGAAGAGAAGCATAGGGCAAGGCAAGAGGAAAGAATGCTGAACTTGATGCTCACTCTAAGCATGTCGGTTTCCCTGATGGCGGCACCCTCATTAGCCTGGAAGTTCTCCAGACCCAGTCTTCTTGAGTTTTCATGGAAACTTCATTACTTGGGCATGATTGATGAAAGCGCTGAGGATTGGACTCAGTGTCCCATCTCTCACTTTCCCAGAGGCTTGGAGAGTGAAGATGGATGTTCTCACTCTTTAATCAAAAGGTTTGATTCTCCTGGCAACAACCCTCAACCTTAAAGACCAAAAGATACGTTATTACCATCACAAAAGACGCCTTCCATTCTCTCTGCCCTTAGGAAATCCCAAGGATTTTGGAAGCTTTGTGCCAAAAATGAGGAAGACAATCAAATGTAGATTTCTTACTATTAGTGACAATATCACATTTCTCCTATTCTCTTCACCTGTGTAGCCAGTTCAGCCCTGAGTTCTTGTGAACAGCATCCTGGGGGAGGGGGAGGAAGGTAGGCTTGTGGGGGTGATTTTAAGAGACAGAGAAAGATAAGCCATGTGTTCTTTGTGCATTAGGAACTCCATAAATGTCTGTCAGACAGTTAAAAAGTGGCAAAACAGACAAATGAAAAGGCCGTGAGAGGAGAGCCACATAGTTTATACACTGACGTAATTGTGACTTTTAGTTCCACTCTACACTGTCGTTTTGTTTGGGACCCCTGGTCACAGGCGCTCTGGTAGCAACAGAGGAATACACCGGACTGTCTTGGCTCCGAGTCCTCCTTCCACCATCTCCGACTGTGAAGTCTAGCAGGTTGTTACCCCCACACAGCCTGTTAGCAGGCAAGGTGAGGGAACTCACGAGAGCCTGAAAACTGCCTCTTCTAAATGGTTCTCACATTTGTCGCATTAAGACAGAACATATTCTAGTGTGTAAGGCTGTCCATAGAAAAGAACGGTAATACAGTTAGTGTGTGATAGGGAGAAGAGGAAGACTAGCTTCCACATCACACATCCAGAGTTACCCATCCCTGTAGCAGATGCCCAGCCAAACAGGGTTGGCCCAAAGCAGGGCAGCTGAAGATCAGAAACTTGCCACAAGTCTAAGGCACCTTCTGGTGGAGACCCATAGAAAAGAGGCGGAAGGGGCCGGGCGAGTGTGGCAGGAAAAACCGCAAAATCCAAATCCGAGTCGAGATAAAGACTGCCACCGTCAGCCTCCCCTCCGGTCTTTTACCCACGTCTCTGCCTCTTTCAAGTGTTTCCATCAGAGTCTCCCAAGACCCAGGTGCAAGTCCAAGGCCATGGAGCAAGTGCAGAGTCTTCACAAGTCTCTATGCTCTGGTGCCTCCTGCAGCCTCTTCTTGACCCCTTCTTCTTGTCTTCTCCTACTCTTTATTTCACTGTTCAGCTCCATCCTTCCTTGGGTGGGGCAGGGAACCTGGAACTCCCATTCCGATGGGCATCACAGTTACATCCCCTCGCAGGAAAAATGCAGATAACAGTACCACGTGGCATGGCAAAAGAACTGAATAACTCCCATAACTCAAAGCACACAAAAGCTTCCTTCCGTGGAAGCCCCAGAGACCCAGAGTTGGTGTTCAGTAAGTGCTAGTATCTTCCTTATAGCCTCCTCCCTCTTTCCTTTTTGCTTTCCTCTTTCTTTTTCCTCCCAAGTAAAATAGTAATAATGGTAGGCCCCTTCCCTGTAGGTTATTATTACTACTAAATGTGAAACATTTAGACTGGTTTCCCACATGTAGTAAATGCTTCCAAGGTTAATATTAATTTCCTTTCCTATGTACTCATATAAAGAGGGCAAGGTAGGACGTGCCTTTCTGAAAGGCTTTTCCTAGTTGAACCTGGACAAAGCATACAAACAAAAGGAAATAAATAGCTCATGTACCTTAGCTGTGCTGTTCTTTTAGGGCATTTGGTTTTTTTTGAACAACTTTCTGAGACATTTCAAGGTTGGTCAGCTTAACTTGGAAACATTTAAATAAACTCTGGTGGAAAGCATTTTCCATTCCGCTCTGGCCTGGTGCCTTATCAAGGGCTGATCCCAGATGCTCCTGAATCCCTTGGTCCAGGGCAGGCCTCAGTCCTTGACATGCATTGTGTGAAACTCAAATAGGAGCGGACCAAATGAAGTAAAGCTGCGTGGTGTCCACAGGGTGTGACCTAAATGACTTCCACACTCGCAGTGCAAGGCTGAGTGCGATGGGGCGGGGGCGGGTGGTGATTTGCCATGTGTTTCACAGCTGGGTGGTCATGGCTGGCTCTGTGGACCCATTCCTGCTTTGGTATGGGTGTGCTGGGAGCGAGGGACTGACTTGGAAACGCTGGTCCAGTTTCTTTCAGGCTGTGTGATCTCAGATAAATGATTAAAGCTCAGTTTCCTTTTCATGACTATATCCTAATAACCATCGACTTCAAGCATCTTTTGAAGATCAGGTGGAGCAAATACAGAAAGCACGTAGCAAATTATAAAGTGTTCTATGAGCGTGCAGCTTTTAGTGGTGTGACAGTTAGGTCTGTTCCCTGCTTTAACTTCTGACTCTTCTACGGCTTTCTCCCTGCTCACATGCTGCTTTAACAAATGCCCAGAAATTTCTGGAGCACCCTGGCAGTCACCTCTTTCCTTCTTCCCTGTGGCTGTGTCCCTTTGAGAGTCACTGGTTGGAGGCCTGCATCAGGGCAGCAGAGATGGTTATAGTCTGGCCTAGCTTCTTCCTGCTGCCTCTTTTAGAAACAGGTTAAAAAAAAAAGGCAGCAAATGTTTGTAGAGACGTGGGCAGAGCTGAAGTGGGGCAGGAATGCAGCAGGGCAGGATCCTAAGCTTCAACAGCAGGTCTCAGGTAGGTGGGCAAATTTAGAGGGACATTTCTAGGGCAGCATTAATAATGTCTACTACACCCTCACTTTCACGCTTGCCCCAGTATCAGCCATCCTGTGCTCTACTTCTCTCTTCTCTGCATGGGTCATTCTTTTTCATTCTCTTAGGAAAGACTAGCAGAATCCTCCCTGCGTTCTTCAGCCATGCCACGCTTGCCTCCATGTCAGTCATCCTGTGCTCTACCTCTCTCTTCTCTGCATGGGTTACCCTTTATCAGCCTAGTACTTGAGGCTTCTCTTAGGAAAGACTAACAGAATCCTCCTGGCGTTCTTCAGCCATGCTTCCCAGCAGAGTTTATTTAAGTATCCAGAATACTTACGTCGTGGTGAAGATCTGGGCGTTGATGTGAGTGTGGAGGACAGTCCCTCTTACGTGCAGGTCTTAACTCCAACTTAATCTGTCGTCTTTACCCTGTACATCGGGTTAGACTGGGACCTCCTCTCCAATCCATTCTTTGCTCTCCTTCAGCCAACTCCACTACTCGAGTACAAGCCACTGCTTCCCCTTAAGGGCCACGGGCCAACTACTTCCTAGCTGCTACTCTCTTGCATTTGTTCTCTGTAGCCCCTCCCCCATAGTCCATTCTGCATGAAGCAACTCCGGTAAAAGGGTACACCGGATCATATTGTTCTCAAACCCTCCAATGTCTGGGAGTAAACATCCAAGTTTTTTTCTACAGTACAAACTTCTAGACCTGTGCTGTGGGTATAAAATACATCCCAGATTTTTTTCTCATTACATTTATTTAATTGTATTTGACAACATTTGTGGTCCCCATGGAGTTCCCACCACCGTTCCACCCGTGCACCATCACCTCAGTTCCTTGTGCTCTTTTTGCCTCATCCCCGTCTTTGTCTTCCCCCCCCCCNAGTTCCTTGTGCTCTTTTTGCCTCATCCCCGTCTTTGTCTTCCCCTCTCACTGCCCCCCCCCCCCACCCTATGTTCCCTTTGGCCTGTTGCTGATCTTTTGAACTTGTTGAGTTTGTTTGGTTTTGGTTGTAATTGCCCATTTCCTTGAGCTTTCTCTTGTTTTTTTTGTTTTCTTTTTTTTTTCTCTTGTGGTTGTTGCTCTTTCACATTCCTCCTAAAAGTGAAGCCATCCGATATTTTTCTCTTGCTTTCTGGCTTGTTTCACTGAGTATCATTCCTTCTAGCTCCATCCATGTTTTTATAAATGGCCCTATTTATCATTTTTGATTGCTGAATAGTATTCCATTGTGTGTTCCTCGGTTTACTAGGATGGAACTACTGTATGATCCGGCAATCCCACTCCTAGGCATTTACCCAAAGGACACAAAAACTCCACTCCAAAAGAGCACCTGTACCCCCATGTTTATTGCAGCGCTATTTGTAATTGGTAAGAATTGGACACAACCCAAATGCCCCAAAGTAGAGGACTGGACATCCCAGATTTTGAAGACTCTGTATGGAAGAAAAATAACTCATTAATGATTTCTTATAGTTATTATCTGTTGAAAGAAATATATTATTAAAATGTCTATATACATCCACATACACAACATGGATAAGGATTAATATATACATAAATTTATGTGTGCATACAAGAGCTAGGATACAGGCGAGAGATGTGGGGGGTGAGAGGAGTCACCAGAGACAGAGCGGGGAGCAGAACAGGCAGATGGACTGAAACACACTGCTGAGGGGAGCAGCGGGCGAGGCAGGAGAGGTCTGCTGCGCCATGTGTTCTTCAACCTGGCCAGGGATCAAACTTGTGCTGCAGTGGCTGCGGATGCTTCATAGTGCATTGCTTAACCCCTGCGCCACTAGGGAGGCCCCTGGATGAGAATTTTAAGTTTTGTGTGTGTGGCTTGCATCCTATTCCCATTGGATGGAGCCGACCACCATGTTCTGGCTGCTACCTTACCATGACCTGCTCCCTCTCTTGCCCCCCTTGGCCTCCTCAGCCAAACGGCTCTTCTTTTCTTTTCCATAAAGAGACAAAGTCCATTCCAACATAAGGTCGTCTTTTGCTGTATCCTCTGTGGAAAGCTACCCCTGGTCTTGGCGGGGATGGCTCCTCTCGCTAAACACCCCCTGCTCTTGAGCCGTCTGCTGTAAACAGCCTATGAAATATGGCTCTGTCCTCATTTTTATTCCCATGGCATCCTGTGTATTCCCTGACAGCAGTTGTCATGGGCGGTAGCTTCTTTCCTTTGGCCCACTGTCGGGTGAGTGAACAAACATCATTTTCTCAGGCTGCTTTTCACTGTGTCCTTCAAGCACAGGTAGAAAACATGCAGCCCTAAGATGTAGTCCGCATGCGTGGAATATAATAGAACCTTGATATAATGGAACCTTGATGTGCATTTTGCACATGTGAACACCTATTTCTATAAATTACGCTTAAACCTGGGCCTGGGCTGACTTTGATATAAATCATACAAAAACTCGTAGAGCTCCTCAGGGGCATGAGGGGAGTGGTGGGGAGGGGAAGTAGGGGGTTGGGCTGCTGTCACTCTTGATAACCTGTGTATCTCCCACTGCTGCTGCTACAAAGATGTGTTCCTGCTGCCCACATACGGGCTTCATGCCTTGTGTTTTCATCTCCCACCATCAAAAACTGGGCAAGCTTGTAGCTGAGACCCAACATCCACTCTTTAATTCTTCCCGTCTTCTTAATATGTCTTCTATGATAGCAGACTTTTCGTTGCCTTCAGCGTTGTGTGCTGGGGCAAAAATAGATCTTGGGCTATAGAAAGCTCTAAGACAATATCGGTGGAATGAATGGATATGCTTTTTGAGTCCTGGGAGCTATGAAGACAAAATGACCAGAGAAGGATTTATGGGGCATATCTTACATGCCAGACATGACAAATAGCTATATTTCAAAATAACAATCACTCCATGCTGTCTCGTTAGGGGTTGGCAAGCTCTGGCCAAGTGGCCAGATATAGTCTACTATGCGTTACTGTAAATAAGTATTTACTGGAACACACAATGCTCATTTTTCATATATTGTCTATGACTGATTCTGCACTACATGGCAAGGTTGAGACATTGCTAGAGATACTACATGGTTCCTAAAATCAAAAATGTTTACTATCTGCTTCTTTATGTACAACATTTCCTGTGACTTCAGTGGTTGACTTGGAAGGGTTAAAGTCTTCTGCACAAGTCCCTTCTTCTTTCAAATAAACATAAAATCAAAGTAAAAGGCATGTAGAGCTGATGCAGTTTCAACACACCTTCCTCAGTCTCCCTGGCCACTGTACTAAGTTGTCTCAGTGCAAGATGGACACAAGACGCAGCGGCCTGGTGAACCCAGCACCTCCTGCGAGGGAGGAATCCTCATGCATACTTAACAGATGAGGCGCAGAGATTCCAATTAGGTCAGACTCGGCGCTGGGACTGAAAACCAGGACTGTCTATCACTTAGCGACCACAGTTTAAGGATTCCAGGGAGACTGACCCCCAACTCTCCCACTGCACACGCATTTAAGAAATCACCATGCCCGCTCCGACTGTATTCTACAGTGTCTTAGTTTCTGCCTCAGACTCAGTAATTAATGTCAGTCGTTAAGGCTTACTATAGAATGCACCTGGCTCCCATCCAAGCTGTTAAAGAGTCTGAAGAGCTTGTATCCAATCAGGAAACAGTAATTATCTTTGGCTTAGTTATAATGTGAAGCAGATAAAAATGATGCTTAAAAATTGGTACCAAAATTCCTTGGCACACACTTTGCTTTGCATATTATTGCTTAAAAATTTTAATCTATGAAAGTTCTCCACCCTTGACCAAGTTTGCCTTCATCCCGATCGTACTGATGTCTGTCTTAAATCCCTCCAGCCTTCTCTGCCGCTTATAGCAGCCACGATATAAATAATGCCCTGCACTCACACAGAGCCATCAAAATAGGCGTAATGCGGCTCCCAGAAATTATTCATAATGATAAACATAAATGTTTGTGATGAATTTGTTCCCTCTAGACTCTTCTCTCCATGATGTATGTGTGCCCTGCCCCCTCCTCTCTGGCCCGTCGTTAGCTGTTGCTTCCTTCTGACCCAAATCCAGCTGTGGATTGCCCTAGTGAGGATTACAACCATCTTCTAGCCCCAGTCCATATCGGTTCAGAATCTCAGCCAACGAGTAAGTCAGCCTCTGTTCTGGCACCTGTACTTGCAATGGTGCTGAGCAACTCACCTTCAGTGGGGTTTGGTGCCCATCTGCCTTTCTGTCTTGAGTCCCAAGTTACCGTCTGGGACTTTATGATAACCAAAATAGGGGAGAAGGGAGAAAGTAGAGAGGAAACGCTGCTGCCGTGACCCAGCGTGTCAGCCTCTGTCATGTGCAGAGTAGACACAGGTGCTGTGGGTCGGTTGGATGGATCAAAAGGAGGGGATGACTGGACGGCTGAGAAGGTGGATGAATGAAGCAAAGTGAAGAGGAAGTTTGATTTGCGTGGCTTTCCTTAGGCCCTGGGTAGGGTGAGTGAGTGGATATTTTCATGGTGGTTCTAGTCCACGGCTTTAAAATATTCGCTAGTCAATTCTAAAAGGCATGAAGTATCATCTGCTTGGTCTCCCATGACAAAATATATTACCCTGTTATTTACTTCCTGACGCTCTCGGCGCTGTCAAAACCAATCTGTGCATTTAATGATTCTGGCGTGTTTCCAGAGAGTGAAATTTGGCCTTTTATTGTGGTTGGTTATTGTCCTTCCAGTTAATCTGCATTTCCACCCATCATGGTGTATCGCGAATGCTGTAATCCCACTCCTGTGACCTTCACAGGCTGCGAGTAGCTGAAACTGTATCTGCAGAGGGGCTTGGCTTGAGCGACGCTCTAACTTGTGGGTACCTACATAAAGCAAAATCAAGTGATGCTGACAGGAGAGAGCAAACAGGAAAAGAACATGCCAGAAATAGTTTCATTTGTTTAAGGTTCCCTTACTTGATAATTGCAGCATATCAAATGTATATATAGAAACTTCTGGGCTGCCTGCAGTCGTGTGTTTCAATCAGCACCCCCTTTTTATGGAGGCCTCCACTGACTATGACTCAGCCTCATTTTGCAGCAGGGTGACCAGCCACATGAGAGAAAGTCCACCACCGGCCCCCACTGCAGCTCAGAAGTGTGTGTGTGCATGTGTGTGTACACGTGTGAGTGTGTGTGTGCATGAACATAGATGTGTGCAGAAATCCCGGCAGCGGTAGCCCCGTGCATACAGCTCAGCGTGCCTGCTCATTTTGCTGTGTTCTCCCTTCTGCGGAATTGGCTCCAGTGTCACACCTTCTGCCCCATTAGCAGGGGGTCGATTTTCATTAGGAAACCCTAAGACGAAGTTATCGAGACAGTCCTTTCTAGCTCATGCGTGCTTTTAGGAGGCAGTGAGCTTTCATTCCTTCTTTGATTGTTGTGGGTGGGCAGGAGAAGAGGAGACAGCTCCCTCGAGCACATCATCCTCAAAGTACCTTTCTGCCACTGCAACAGCACGGACGGACTGCCGAGGACTACGAGAAGCGAAGTAAGTCTGAAAGGATAAGACAAATTGCAGCTGGTCTCCTTCAAGACAGTACCAGCAGAATATAGAGAAGCCTACAGAGGGTCAGGCAGAACTAAACCAACAGCAAACCCTAGACACCTGACTGAAAAGCTGAGGCTGCCAGTGGGCTAGAGGGACGGTGGAGAGCTGAGTGCGGAGGGGCCTGGTGGGCCGTGGTGGAGGGCTGTGGGGTCTTGGTGGTGGGTGGGGGTGGTAACGTACCCCCAAAAAGGTGTCATTCTCTATCTCGGAGTCACAGGCAGTGTTGTCAACCTACGTTAGCTCCATCGATAAAACCATTGTGCTTCCGACAGCTTGAGGCAATGCACGCTCAGAACCGGTAGACCGGTCCTCCCAGGTAAACCAACCTGCAGAAGCTGGTGTGACCGCCGGACTGGGAGGCACCCCAGGAAAGTGGGCAAAAGACCATGTCCCTCCTCCCGCTGATGCTCCCGGGGAGTAAGCCCTGTGCCATCTCATCGACTCCTGTTACCGGCCTTGACTGTCCCCGGTGGCCACAGTCCTCACCGGCCTCAGCACAACAGAGCTGAGTCTGGCACTGCATCTGCTCTGCAGAGGGCAGGCATCTGCTGCCGGCTCAGTCTGCAGGTGTCCCGCTGAAGCCTCTTCCTGCTTTTCGTGGGAAACTGCTTTGGTCCGGGTGTTCATACATTGGTCACTCTTTATCTTTTTCTTTTTCTCTTTCTTTTTTAAAGGTTTTATTTATTGGCTTCCATAGGGCGCAGCGGGTTGAGCGCCGCACTATGAAGCATCCGTGGCACAGCAGCGTGAGATCGATCCCCGGCCAGGGAGGGGACCCACATGGTGCAGCAGATCTTGACTGTCTCCCCGCAGCTCCCCTCAGCTGTGTACTTCAGTGGCTCGGCCTGGTCCTGCTCCCACTCTGTTTCTGGTGAATCTTCTCACTACCACCCCACACTACTCTTGTCTGTACCGCAGGTCTTGTAGGCATAAGTAAATAACATTTTAAAAAATACTTTATTTATATGCACACAAGACCTGGGGTACAGGCGAGCGTGGTGGAAGGTGAGAGGAGTCACCAGAGACAGAGCGGGGAGCAGAACAGGCAGATCGAGGGAAACACACTGCCGAGGGGAGCAGTGGGGAGACAGGAGAGGTCTGCTGCGCCCTGTGGGTCCCCTCCCTGGCCGGGATCGAACTTGCGCGGCAGGGGCTGCAGAAGCCCCACAGTACGGTGCTCCACTCTCATGCTGCCCTTTGTTCTGGAGGAGAGGAGAGGATGTGTCAGGGAGTAAGATTCAAATCTGCTTTTATCTGATTCTGTTCTATGTTTCAATTGATGCTGATAAAGCCTTACTACTGGGGAAGTTGTCATGAGGGTGGGAGAATTCTCTCTTTTAGAGTTTATTTGCTTTTTAAAATTACTCCTTGGTTGTAAGATTTTTTTTTTTTAATTTATGTATGCATACTAGAACTTGGGTACAGGCCAGAGGTGTGGGGGGTGAGAGCAGGGAGCAGAACAGGCAGATTGACTGAAACACGCTGCTGAGGGGAGCAGTGGGCCAGGCAGGAGAGGTCTGCAGCGCCCTATGGTCCCCTCCCTGGCCATGGATCGAACTTGTGCTGCAGTGGCTGCGGAATCCCATACGCCACCAGGGAGGCCTCTATTGTAAGATTTTTTTTAAAAAATAATTATATTCATTTATGTGTGGAAGAACTGGGGTACAAGCCAGAGGTGTGGGCAGGGGTGGAGGTGAGAGGATTCACCAGAGACAGAGCAGGGAGCAGAACAAGCAGATGGACTGAAACACACTGCTGAGGGGAGCATCAGGGAGGCAGGAGAGGTCTGCTGCACACTGTGGGTCCCCTCCCCGGCCAGGGATCCAACTCTGCCGTGGCTGCTGATAGCTTGATAGTACTGAGACTTAACCTCTGGCCACCAGGGAGGCCCCAGTTTCTCTCTTCTGAGCACAGAGCGTCTTAGAGGGCAGCCCCGGAGAGACGCCCACTCCAAGCACAAGCCTGACGCACTGGCAGCTGCTGTGCCCTTAGGTACATACTGTGTGTTCCCAACTCCAGAAACTCAAGGAAGGCACTTCAAACCAGAGGCAAGAGCCAAGGGGGTGGAGGGGCGTGTATGTGATGTATGTGTGTGCGTGTGTGCAAAGGCGCATGGTATTGAGGCCTCGCTGATGATAAAATTACCACTGACAATTAAGGGGAAATCAGCTTTTATTCAAAGCAACAATCTGGGGGGTCTCGCATTTTTTTTTCTTAGAGCCACTTCTAATTCTTATGCTCAAGGGAAAATTTCCTGGAACGGCTGGGGCTCATTTTCTCTACTTATAGCACAACAGACAGTCTGAGACCGCCCTTAGGTTCATTAGGAGATGAATATGAAAGTTTAGCCTTTAATAGACTCATTTGGACACAGATCACATATGGCTATAAAAATGCTTTCGTATTAGTCTTCTTGTTATTAAGGGAAAAAATTACAAATAATAATAACAGCACTAATTTAGTTACAGAAGAATGCAATCTGCCTTTGATGGAAGTGAAAGCACATAATATTTTTCTTTTTTATTATGAGCATTACATAATTAATTTAGGTTCATTATAGACTACTTGGATGTACAGATAAGACATAAGGGGGAAAATCACTCAGTCTCACCTCTTAGATTTAACAAATCATTGATAATGCTTGCGTGTAAATCCTTTCTCTCCCTCTCGTGTGTGTGTGTGTGTGTGTGTATGAATGTCTGTGTGAGATAGAGAATGCAAGAGGAACTTCCTATTTTTTATTGTTTCTATAAATGGTATCGTCTCTGTGACCTGCTTGTTGACACAGTAACATGCTGTAGATCTCTTCTTATCTCAGTAACATCTATTTCATCACACATGTATTTTAAATGGCTGCATTATATTTTATTGTCAGTGTAGCAGGCTGTGTTGAAAAATTCTTTACTGTTGGTACTTAAAAAATATTAAGCGTCCTAGCCAATGATTCAATGAGCTTCTTGCATGTCTGATTGTTTTCTTGGGGAGTATTCCAGGAAGTATGTAGAATTATGGGGCCGGGAGGTCTGTGCATGATGTAATTCCTCATGCATGGACAGACAGACACCTGCCCCAGTGCCAGGAAGAGCCAGTTTTCCCAGACCTTTGCCAATAACAGGTGTTTTCATTGTCTTTAAACTTCACCAGCTTGACATGTGGGGAAAAAAATTGTATTTTGGGTTCATTGCATTTTGTGCTGAGAGGTGAGCTTAAACATTTATTAGTCATTTGTATTATTTACATTTTGTTGTCCATTTCCTGATCTGTTTTCATTGTTCATTTTTTCCCCAGACTACATTTCTTCTAACCTAAATTTCCTGAGAAACTCTACTCAGCAAAAAACTTTATCTACCTTATTTTAGGATGTGGAGGTTCAGATTCTCTTATAACACGATTTTCCTAATGAATTATGAAGAAAAGGCAGGGAGTAATTTAAAGAAGCAAAAACTAAAATTTCCATAGAGCATATTTGATTTTTGATAGTCTTTATCCTTCAAGCTTTTAACATGGGGTCTTTCTCTCTCTCTCTTTCTCTGTCTCTCTCTCTCTCTCTCTTAAAGATTTATTTACGTATGCATACAAGAGCTGGGGTAAAGGTCAGAGTCACAGGAGGTGAGAGGATTCACCAGAGACAGAGTGGGGAGCAGAACAGGCAGATCCACTGAAGTACACTGCCGAGGGGAGCAGCGTATGTGGCAGGAGAGTTCTGCTGCGCCATGTGGGTTAGGAATCTGGCCAGGAATCAAACTCAGGCCACAGTGGCTGGGGATAACTTGATAGCACTGAGATTTTAACCCGTGCACCACTGGGGAGGCCCACTCTCTCTCTAAATCACTCCATCTGTGTGTGTGCATTGATGACTTTGTATTTTCAGTTTGAAATAGATTAAAAAATAAACATGTAACATTACTGCTCAGTCTTAGCTCCCAAATTTTCTGTAATAATATGTTCATCTGGTATGCGGGCGAGTAAAGGGCTGGAATAAGCTTGGTGTCTGGAAGGTGTCTGTTTTTGTCAATCTTGGAGACCTCCTGCAATCCATGCATTTTCGATAACAGTACAGGCAATTTGATGAAAATTAAAGAACTTGCACTTAGTTACTAGAGTAAGAACCATCTGGACAATTTCAGCAAAATCACATATTACAAATGACAGTAGCTTGTGATATGGATTTCCGAGTCACCACCAAGAATTACAAAAACCTCAGCTCTGACCATTTTTTCTGGCACTTTGCTCTCTCCTTAGATGTCTTCCATTTTTCTCTTTTTGTCCCTGACCCTCAATCTTACATCAGTGTCCTCTTCCCTGGCCACAGCAGGCCTCATCTCCACAGCTGTCCACGCCAGTCTTCGCTCACTCTCCCTTGAGCTGGGGCAGTTGGGGTGCTTACTCCCCCTGGGGCTCACTGCAGGCAATTGTCCTGGTACTCAGTGGTGCTGCCTCACACCTTGAAGCTCCTTCTCTCTGAGGACATGGCCTACCACCCCATGCGTCAGCAGCTCTGGCCTGCTTTTGGCCTGCGCTGTGGTGGTGAGAAGGCCTTTATGGACTTGAGCACAAGAGTACCTTCCAGACTGGAACATGGTTGAAAGTCCTCTCTCCGTTGTCAGTAATTAGAGATGTGAACACTGATTCACTTCAGTGAGATACCCACAAACAGTGTCTCTGGTCACTTAACCATTGTAGCGGCAGGATGGGGGATTCCGGGATGGTTCATGGGCAGACAGGTCAGGGAAGGAGAGTCTCAGTGGCTTTTCATACTTTATTTAGCAGAGGTGGCCAGGTACATGGCAGGCAGGGGTGCCGGGGGGCTGGGAGGCCTGGCAGCCTTCCAGCCCCCTGCGCATCTCACCCTCTCGGCTGCTTCTTCTCCCTCTGCTGCTGCTGCTGCTGTAGGTTCTGTTGGTCGGTCCTCGCAGTTCTGTCTGTTGGTCCTCACAGTTCTGGCGTCCTCATAACGCCGCCCATTTATGCCCGTGTCCCAACACAGGTGCGCCCACTTGCGCATGCCCACCCTGGAATGCTCGCAGCACCACAGGTGTCCATCATCAGTAGTGGGAGGGTGGAAATACCTTATCAACCTTTACTCTACAACCATCTATCTCAAAATCAGGAAAGGTTAGGGGTACTTGGGTGGTAGATGTGGTATGGTAATATACATCCAAAGGGGAGTGAACCTGCACCCCTGAATCACATACAGTGTAGTAAGCTAATATCCTTATGTAATGAATCCTTATGAATGATACCTCAATAAAAAAAAAATCATACAATTAAAAACAAAGTTATTTGTACCTCTCAGGGTAACGTAAATCTTATTTATTTACAATGCAAAACAAATACTCTTTAAAGTTGATGAGCTCTACGTAGCTAATAATTGGGAAATATTTAGAAGTCATTTGCCTCCATCTGAGATTTCTACGTAATCATTAGTTCATACATTTGCAGCTGGGGCAAAACATAATCTGAGTTCACTCACATCTACACAGCACATTTTCATTATTACCTCAAGCATTAGTAATACAAGACAAGTTGTACGTAATTGGCTTCTACTAAAAATTTTTGGACTGTCAGATTAAAGCATAGAACAGGAAGCAAGTTCTAGTGACACCATTAGAAGTCACTTTTCCTTCTATTGCACCTGCCACCCCCTGGCCCAGAGGAAACTGCTGGTGAATATTTCTTCACGGAAGCTGACTTCCCAATACATGTCTGACTTGTCTTCTTCGTGAGCTTTCTCCTATCTCTTCACTTGATTCCTGGGCCCTCTTCTCATTCTATTAAATAGCTGAGAACCCATTTCTTTATTAAGCAGAACAATTAAACATTGCCTTTTTCAAACTTCTCCTTTTAGACCACACCAATTTTATCTTTCGTTTCAGTAAGGCTATTCCTAAGAGAGTCATTTTCTTGGGGGTTAAGATTTGTGAAACATAGCTGATGAGGGTCACTAGCTGTATAAAATACCCTCCCACAGCACTGACCGCGAGGTTGCCCAGCCCATACCGACTGGGCTATCCCGATTCCATCATGGCTGCTAATGCCCACATGCTCCTTGCATTCTTCCCCTTCCCTTTCCTCTCTCATTTCACTTGGACCGCCAACTCTGCAGCCCTTATCACTTTCTGGGGTTTTACTTAATAGACCCAGATAGCTGACCTTCTGATTACTCTTGAAGAGCAGGTGCTGGGCCAAGAGGCTTAAGCCTTTCTCCTTAATACGTGTTAGCAGTCAACATCCGCTTGCTCTGCTTCCATTTCCTCTTGCTCATGGGGTTTCTGGAATTGCTGGAGCCAGTCCAAAGAGCATAGTAACCAGGTCTTCTCTGAATTTATTTTCCTCTTTCTTTGACCTGCACCACTTAGTAAGTGATTGCTTTAGCACCCACACGGCTGGAGGAGCCCCCAGAAGTGAGCCCCCTCGTTCTTGAGAAAATCCAACGTGGTATTTGATGATTGGAAGGAAGCTTCAGCCCCTGCCGCCAAGTGCTCTTACCCTGTTCTCCTTCAGAAAAGTCATACATCATCTGGCCTGGCCCAGCTCGTTGGCCTAATGCTGTAATCGCCCCATGATTACCTGCACCGGTTCTCCTGCCTGCTGTCGGTGTGATCGTTTCTCATGAGTATAATTCATCGCCGTCATTGAGGGCTTGGAGGTGATTCATTTCCACTGTCTTCTGTGCCTTCTAAATAAAACATTGAAAGCAAAGAATAGCAAAAGGGAAGGCTGAGGACAGTGATGAATTTCTACATCACTCCAGCTGACACGTTCTCCTCCCAGACCAGGGCCCGCTGCGTTAGGCGTAAAGAGATCTCTCACATCATGATATTTTTGTAATAAATTGCAATGTTCACTATGGTGTGATTGAAGCTTTTATTAAGAAGTATGTTACTGAGATGAGAAAGTTCTCCTTCAGTGCACTTAAGATTGTGCTGACCTTTAGACAGAACGTCTCACTATTTAACCTAACGCTAAGCGCTCTGTCAGGAAGACGCTGCGTCCCGGAGCTGGGACCCTATGGCTGCACTGGTGCATTTTACCTCTTCTGCACTTGAACCTCAGAGCTTACCCCCAAAGAGTGATATACCTACCAAAGGTGGGCCTTAAGGGTGTCTGATGGAGGATTTCCCTTTGTTGGTTACTCCTAGGTATCCTGAAAGAGTTGTTGTCTTTGTGTGTGTGTTTAAAGTTTATTTATTTATGCACACAAGAGCTGGGGTACAGGCCAGAGTCACAGGAGGTGAGAGGATTCTCCAGAGTGGGGAGCAGAACAGGCAGGTTGACTGAAACACACTGCTAAGGGGAGCAGCGGGGAGGCAGGAGAGGTCTGCTGCGCCATGTGGGTTCCCTCCCTGGCTGGGGATCGAACTTGCACTGCTGTGGCTGCGGATGCCCCACAGTGCGGCACTCAACCTGTGTGCCACCAGGGAGGCCCCAAGAGCTGCTGTCTTCGAATTTCAGGAGGGGAGGATACCTTACAAAAGGAATCTAAGTGGAGGGTCAGTTCTGGGGAGAGTGTGCTCTGGAAAGGGGTGCAGAAATCAAGGGAGGCTGGAGTGCACCTCAATGAGTGTCTGTGGATGATGGCATCAGCCTCCTCTGGGAGCTGTCCCAAAATACACCCTCCTTCAACCTCCTAAACCAGGACCTGCAGGGACACACGAGCTTCTAGGTGATTGGCCTGGGAGATGCACAGGTAACTACCGCACCGCTTATGCAACAGCTGATGGCGGCACCTGCCGCTGTGGTGTGAGGCAATGCTCGTGGGATCAAGAACCTAGGGAGGTGCTCGGAGATGGGGACTCTCTGTTTTGCTCTGTAACAAGAACACCATGGACTCAGAGAGGCGTCTCCTGCTGACACTGGCATGTGTATTACAAAGGTCCAGAAGCATCAATGTTTCTTGGGGACTTTGCAGAATGAAAATTCTGTGTTCTTACCTCGGACCCACTGCATCACAGATGGGAGGCCATGTCCTCCAGGAGGCTCTTGGTCACATGTCAGTGTGAGAACCTTTGACCTAATGCCATTGTCTTGGCGGGGAATTTCCTAGAAGTTCAGAAACTCAGGTCTAAGCTGATCTGTGGCCACAGGATTGCTTCAGGAATGTGTGGAAGATTCCGATAGAGATAAAAGCGATTCCAGGGGAAGATCATTCTTGATATATATATTTTTTAAGTTTTAGCATGTTTAGACAGAACCTTAGAAATAAATGGTTCCTTTCCCTGTAGATGATGCTGTGGACCCATACTAGGCAATGTTTGACATCATTCTGTTGGTAGCCTGAAAGTGGGCTGGCAACGATGACATCAGAGGAGAGGGGTAACAGGTAAGTGGTGTGACTCCACCTTCTTCCAGATCATATTAGCATCAGCCATTCCATTTCTTTGTTTTAGCTGACTCACTTGGCTGTTACTTGCAGCTCAAAGCATCTCATGGACACAGCTCTGATGCAGTGAATAAGCTGCACTTGCTTAGTTTTGCTAATGCCTCAAAGTTCTTCAAAACCAGGGGTGATGTCAAACTGTGCTTAATCTGTGAGCAACAATCTTTGAATTTTGTGGATTCATATGTGGGCTTTTTTTTTTTGGATAAATACAGGATCTTTCAGACCCACGGGCTCTGCAGTCATAGTTTCAGCCAAGTGTAGATGTTAGTTGGTTGAATCTGTAGATACGGATGACCCAACTATTAGCCTGAGTATCTGTGGACTTTGTATCTGTGGGGGCCAAAGGGTTGGGGAAGAGGCATGGCAGGACGAGGGCCCTCAAATGAAAGCTCCACAGATACCAGGTTAGTTAAGTTTGGGGGGAGTTAAAAAAATCCAGTTATGCTGGATTTTTAACTACAGAGTTAGTTGTTTAAGGACCACTGTATTTCATAGCTGATACAGTTGGGTACTGACCAGTTGGAAGGGGTGACAGGTGGGACTTTTTTTTTTCCATTTGGCAATTAACTAAAGGTTTTTTTAAAAAATTTTTTATATATATTTTTAAAAATTTACATATATTTGACATCAATTGTAATCCCCAGGTATTCCCCATCACCATCTCACCAGTGCACCATCACCTCAGTCCCCCGTGCGCCCATCTGCCCTCCATCCTTCCCCTCTTGCCTCCCCACCAAGTGTCCCCAGTTTGTCCTTCTCTTTTCATTTTTGGTTTTTGTGTCTTTATTGTTGTTGTTATTATTATTATTGTTCTTATTCCTTTCCTTGATCCTTATTTGGTTCCCTT
>JAGFMF010011657.1:365614-382930 GCA_019455555.1 Galemys pyrenaicus | reverse complement strand
CTTTCCATAATGGTTGGACCATCTTGCATTCCCACCAGCAGTGTAAGAGAGTTCCTTTTTCTCCACATCCTCGCCAATATTTGTTGTTGCTACTTTTTTTTTTATTAGGCTTTCACACAAAATCCGACCTTTCTGATCACCCAGCAGTAGCGACTGCACCTATTTGATGTTCCATAAAAGTACAGTTTCCCCAGTGGGCTATTTTTACTCTTTTAAAATCCTATACTTCCTGCTAAGAATTTCTATATACTTTAATTTTACTACTCTACTTTAACATCCCTTTTTCTATATGTGAAAAAGGAATAGTTAGTATTCACCTCTTAGAAATCATAAAATGTGCCCTTCAACTCTCTTCTTCCCTTCTCTTTATAAAAGTTCTAATTTTGATAAAACCACTTTATTAAACTAATTTTTTAATAAGTAAAAATTATTTTAAAAGCTTTATTAGAACTAAACCAGGACTTTAAATATATATATATATACACTAAAATGATATGTTCTTAAGGTATTGATTTTTTTCAAGGATATTTTTGTTCTGAATTGATTCTTTCCTGATTCTTTAAGAATTGTTAATGACTGTATCATTTCTCTTATGATGACAGGTATTTGTTAATTAGGATATTTGAGTCACCAGAAACCAATATATATCAGATCAGATAGTATGGGATGTATTATATAAAGTGACAGAGAGGTTAAATTAATTTATTAAGATCAGAATCTAGCACCTTTAATATAATGATCATAGGTACTATGGTGTGTGAAATGAGTATAGAAATATTTTAATATTACTTTTGCCTTCATAGCTGCTCTTAGTAACTAGAGCATCACAGCCTGAATTTGCAATCTGTATAACTCCTGGCTCCCCTTTTCATCAAAGACACGCAGTTTCATTTGCATGGAGGACATGAACATTGTAAACACTGATGATTAACAACCTTATCTCTCTCTTCTAAAAGCAAATGATCCTGAATACATTATATTTTATTATTTTCATAAAGAAATTCCATAGTGGTATTTTATTTAAATTAAGTTCTACCGATGCCAGTACCTCTATATGCATGTTGTATCTGTAGCTGGGCAGTGCTAAGTGAATTATGCTTGTGACATTTTCACTATCAAATATCTTGCTCTATCTCTAAGTAATCAGACACATATTCTAGTCTTATTGACAAAGTCTTATCTGAGGGGTTGCTAAGAATATCCTTTGAATTTTGATAGGAATTTTTAAAAGAACCTGCTTTTTAGAAAAGCCTTTTAAGAACTTGGGTTTTTAAAAAGCCTATGAAAAAATCATAACCTCTAAGTGTCCAGACTGACCTGGTTAATAGCCCATCACACCAATATCATGTTTCCTAGTGACTTGGCATTCTGTGCTGATGATCATACTATGTCACCTAAGAGTTGATATTAGAGCTAAATTTTCTTAGCAACATTCCAGTTGGAATCCAGTCTCAGAAACTACAACTTAATCTCTTCAAGTCTTGTTCTTTGCTCCTAGACTTGCAAAGAACACCAGAGACATCGAACTTCTTATTAAATGCTGAAACTGGTTGCCTATTACCTTGGTCAATTCATATCTTTGCTCATTTTCCTTTTCAAGCATTTTTCTTATTGATTTCTAGAAATTCTTTATATATTCTAATATACAAATCCAAAAATGTTACATGAGTTGGAAATATACTTTCTTCCTCTCATATGACTGATTTTCTTGCTGAAAACCCCCCAGTCACATGGTAGACTCTCCTGGCCACCAACCCCCATTTTAGGTGCTTTCCCAAATTTATCTCATCAACATAACAAAGGGGACCTAATGTTCTATGTTTTAGGATTTGAGGAGATGAGTGCCAGAAACAGGGACAAAGACTAAATGTGTTTTTCTTATTAGAAATCACAGTGTCACAGGATGAAGTCTGTTGACTGTGTAAGGTTGGCGGTGGATAGAATAAGGCAAAGAGACAGAAATAAAAAAGTGGGGAAACTTTATTATGCTCCAGGGTGAAATTCACAGATCCCAAGCAGGGGGTCTGGGAAAGAGGCACCCGACATACAGGCTGGGGGTCTTTTATATGCCCCTGAGTGGAAAAATACCAGTGAGTCACGTGTTGCCTGTGGTCAGGGGGTCACAGTGGAAAAGTACCAGAGAGTCATACGCCCTCTCCGTAAGGGGGTTGTTATTTGCTCTGGGTTACTGTTTCACCTGGGAAGTGACTACTAGGTGCCTGCTTAGTTTCCTGCTGGCTGTCTTCGCCACGCCCCCTCCTCAGAACTGCTGCCTAGGGAGGAGACTAGGTGCCCTTTCAGACTGGGCAGATTGGATGTCCAGTGTGAGAAAGAAAGAGTCAAGAATGGCATCAAGGTTGATGACTTGAGCAGATTCCATGTTAAGAACTGAATGGAAGGAGTAAGACTTTTTTCCTGGGGAGAGTTCAGGAGTTTGTTTCTGACCGTGTTAAATTTGCCATGACTGCTATTCACCCAGGCGAAATTGTTGACTAGATAGTCAGGTGTGCCAGCGCAGCATTCTGAGAGCATCAGGAGTCCCGAGAGCATAAACCTAAGATGCTGTCAGCCTTCCTCTGTTACTTCCCCGCTGGTAGCCCTCTCATCCTGCCTGAGCTGTTCAAGTATCAGCCAAGGATCTGAGGGGAGCTCTATGCAGACTTGGGGGCTTCCCCATCGACACTCTCATTTCTGGGATTTTCCTTCTTCCCTCAATTTTTAGCATTCTGGTGCCTCCCAACTCTGCGCTCTAACTCCTAACTCCTCAGACCTTTGGAATCTTGGCTTTTTGCCTTTCTTCTTGAGCTCATTCTCATGCAAAGGGATGCAAGCAGAGCCTGCCCCAGAGGAAAGCTGTTTCCCCCAGGCTGGCTCTTCTCCATGCCCACAGCCCCTCCAGGCCTAGGAGCATTTTGTTACTTTCCAGCACCTAAGAGGGTGGCTGTTTAAATTTTACCCAGACATAGTGATTGTTATGGGTAACTGATGTCAGCAGTTCCACCTTTGCCGAAACCCCAATGTTTCTGCCTATCCTCTGTTTAAGAACATTCCCTATTTTTCCATAAAGTATACCCCTATCTTCTAAGGTGTCTGCCCTCCCTGAGAATTTAACTATAAGGACAAATTGTCAGGTTTTATACTTGATCTGGGGTCCAGGGAACTGAGGACAGACGTCTCCCTCGTCTCCCCATCCAGTGTTTTCCTGGCCCATAGTGGATGTTTCTCACTAGGCAGGGCAGGAGATAGACAAATCAGTGGGATTCACACTTGATTTGTGGTGAGTTATGTTCAACAAACACACTTCTCACCATGACACTCTGTTTTCTTCAACAGACAGCACAGATGAGTCTCACTTGAAGAGTACTAGTTTCTCCTACTGAAATGTTCTCTTCTACGCTGATAAAGAACATATGCCTTCCTCCTGAGGATGCCCTTATTAGACCAGCCCCCGCCCCCTGAACTATGATTGGGCACCTGCTCCATTCAAGGGAAGCAGTACCAAATCCACAGAAATTTCTTCTGATGACAAACTTCTGGTCGTTCAAGGGCACCTCAAGTTCATCTCGCCACAGGGTGTTGCTAAATCTACAGTGTGTGAAATCTTAGTTTGGCAGGCCCTATCTTAGTGCTGCTTGTCCTCTTTCCCAGGTCTCTTCCTCCATTGTCCCATCCTTTCTCCACAGCGTCCTTATGGCACCCATCCTCCCCATACCACGTTCTTGTGGTTCTTCTGGTTGCAAGAACAGTTATCTAAAACTTAGTATAAAGTTGGTAAACCAGGAATTTTTCACTTTCAGAAGAGCTGCACAAGAAAAAAAAAAATCCAAACAGCAGTCTCTATGTGGTAAAATAATAAAATTTCAGAAACTGCTTTCCTGAGGAACTTTCTGGAGACTCCTCAATCACACCACTCAGTTTGCTACAGCATCTGTCAATTTGGAAGGCCAGGCCCACTGACAGAGGAGTTGGATCCCAGAGGCTGAGCTACTGTGGACCTCGCTAATGGAATTTGTTGGATTCCAGTCCAAATAATACTCAAAGAGTACTTACTGGGTGTTATTTCCCTTGACTCAATTTTTTTTTTTTTTTTTTTTGGTTCAGGCGAGGAGGCGGTTGAACACCTCAGAGATTAGTTGACTCAGTCCAAGTCTCGATCCTGTAAAGTTGATCTTTATTTTGCATTGCAGCAGCCTCTTCTACTTTTCTGGAAGGTTCCCACTGCCAGTGGTCACTGGACCTTACTTCTAAGCCTGGGACACCTTAAAATGTACCTGCACCCTCTGCCATCTTCAGTGGGGTCCCAAGACCCCAATTCACTTACTACCCTTTCTGAGAGAGAGGACCTCTTAGATGTGCTGGCTTCTTTGCCGTGGCTTGTGTCTGGGGAACAAGATCGCGGCCAGTAGTATACGAACATCATTGCTTAACAAGTTACTGCAAATCATACTTAACTGTCTGTCCCTAGTCACTTCTTTCTTTTAGTCAATTGTCTCCAGCAGCCTGTGACAATAAAGTGGAACCATTGGGGGTCTGGATCTTCAGCCAGAACCAAGCCTACTCAGTTCCCAAAAGAAGAAATGGTAGGTCAAAATACAGCATTGCTGCTGCCAGGGACCTGAGACCTCTCTTTCTATCCACCTCTAGGGTATAGGCATTAAAACGTGGTAAAAATGGTTTACAGGCAAGAATTTATTTCTACTCCTCTTTTCCACAAGTATTGTCAAGACAGCATCTAAAGCATCCATTCCCTATCTAATACCCATCAAGTTTTTATCCCTGTGGATAAAAGTATTATGACTTCTTCCTCATGAGGAGCAAAGAGCAATCTCCTTCTTGTGATGTTAGGTCATTTGTCCTGTCAATATCTAGTTGGTCTCCTTCCAACTCTAAAACTTCATGACTCAGCCTTTAAACTTGAATCCCATTTTTATATCACAGAGGAAAATGGTACCTTAAGGGAATTGTTATTCAGGGTCTTCTGTCTGCAGGTCTTTCTCGTCAACAGACCTGCGGGATCACTACTTTCTATTCACTCAGGGCTTGGGTGCTCCCCTCAGCAGTGTGTTTCAGTCCATCTGCCTGTTCTGCTCCCCACTCTGTCTCTGGTGAATCCTCTCACCTCCTGCCACTCTGGCCTGTACCCCAGCTCTTGTATGCATGAATAAATAAATCTTTTTAAAAAAAAGTGTGCTTGTGATAAATGTAGTTTTTCAGGTCTGCCTCCCATGATTTGGTCCAGAGTGAGATGGCATCCAGAGAGCTGCATTTACCAAACACTCCAGGTAGTTCTGTGCAGATGATCAGGGAGAACACCTTAGGGAATGCCAATTCCGTGTTCCTCCGGCGTTCCCATCGGGTCACAATACATTCATTTTGATACAACAACGTGTGATGTGGCATTTCGAATGGATTGGCCTGTGCATGCCTTGCCACTGTGTATGAAGAAAAATTTAGCTGAGCACTGTGGTTTCGCCGCATAACTCGAGGTCTGCTTTACTAACACAGAGTCTTGGGCTTGGCCCCAGAACTTCTGAGCCAGGACCTGCATTTTAGCAAGACTCGTAGGTGACACGTGTGCTCACGAAGGTGTCAGAAGCACATTTGTAAACATCAGAACGTTTTGTTCTTTGTGCCATAATGTTTCAGTTTTGGGTTAGTGGCCACACCTCTCAAGTATTTTGTATTAGTGAAATGGGCACAATAGAAAGAATAGACTTTGATTGATTGAATCCCTCTTAAGATTTTAGAACTACATTGTGGAGAATTCCTCTTACAAAACAATGATTTATGAATATCAGGCATTCTTTCTGTCTTATTATGTTAACTGGCAGAACTTATGTGGGTTTTTAGGCAATGTGGAAATTGCTTAAGAAACCAAATTATTATTTAAACGCTGCAGGTGGACAACTCAAATGTATGGATTTATATAGGGGAGTATTGGGGAGACAGGAGAACTGAGATGAACCCTCCAAGGACACTCCGAGTGTGGCTCAGGGAAAGGAAAGTGAGGATGTGCGGAAGACATGGGGTACAGCTAGCAGGAAGGTTCTAGTTCTGCTTCCCCAAATCCACAAGGATGAGGCAATATGGAATTGGAGACTGAGAGAAGGGACCAGGCGGTCAGCAGTGACAGCTGCTCCCTGTCTTTCTGGAAGGCGAGAGTAATAACAGTATGAGTTAAGGAGAGGCCATTTTCCATCTGATGCCAAGTTTAGCATAGGCAGAGAGAAGGTGAAATCTGTAGGTGCAGCAAGCTTTGAAGAGGCTCTGTCCGAGGCGTTCAGGGGTGTTCTAGGAGAGCTGGGAAGCTGGGAGTTGGCTGTGATGGCTGGCACTTTGTCATGTGTGCCCAAGAGGCAGGTGCTCTGTGGCTAAAGTACAGGTTTTAAAGTCAGGAATCTCTACCTGTATTTTGGACAGATTACTTACGCTCTCTGTACCACTTCTTCGCCCCCAGTATATAGTTAGTGATAGCAACTATACCATAGAATTAGTGTAAGGTTTAAATTAAATAATACATGTAAAAGTGCTAACAAGTGGGTTATCAGTATTTTTAATTGAATTTGTTATACCCGCTATTTGGATAGTGAATGAGAATTTAAATTCAGAAATTACCTAAGAATTCTTTATGGTCCTAAATAATATTTAAAGTTTGACCTATGTTAAAAAGTGATTTCTGTTTAACTTAATAAATAACTTTAGGATAGTGGCGCTTACCTTATAATTTAAACCTTTCCAGGAAGGTTCAGAAAGGGAGATTTATATCCAGTGATAGTCAATGCAGGTAATTACCCATTTCATGAAAATCTGCACTGATTAATCCACACCAGTTCTATTATCCATGACTTAATAGCACAGCATTGTGGGAAACAATCGCCAGCCTGTGACATAGACTTCCCACTGCTTTTGCGGTGCCATTCACGACACAGAAGAGAGTGGCCTCAGTGAAATGTTCAGATCTTTCCCACCCAGCCCCAGACTCATCCCCACCTCGCAACTCTATCTGCCTGCAGCTTCCTGCTGCTTCCACTGCTCAGATCTAGGTCAGGCATTCTGGCTCTTAGTTGAAAAAAAAAAAAAAACCTTATTCTTATAATTAGATCCCTCTAGAAAGCATCTAAAGAATCATATTCAGCTGCTCTCAAAGACTAACTGCAAGTCTGTCTGATGGATTGTGAAGAATAATTTCATCAACCAGCCCAGAGTGAATCCAACTAAACAGTGGATTTTTCTGTTAAGCAGATTTGAAATGAAAGGTGACGTTGTATTACATAAGAGACAGAGCTTCACTTTGGGGGTGCCAGTTAGTTTTCATACTTCCCGCCCTGTGCCCTAATAGATTTTCACTCTTTGGAAAGCAATAACGTGTTGATATCATTGGGCTGTCATCATCGTCCTCATTATCTTCAACCTGTTGACATTAAGCACTATTTATTGAACGTTAGGTACTCTGCTGGGAATTTTGCATGCAAAAGAGAAACTTAAATGTTAGGAATTGTTCTTCCTACTAAACCCTTTAGGGTAAATACTTGCAACCATGTACTGTTGGTGTAATGCAATAATTTAAACTGCCGTTAGAAAAATGAATATAAATCTATTAACTCTTGGAGGATGTCTGCCGGACCTAATGACTCTGGTTTAAGTCGGCTGTCTTAAGCCACTCCTTTTGACAAGAATCAGATAGTAATGCAAATTATGTGTGGGGCCACTTGCATTCCATCATGATAAACAAATCAGAGAACAGAAAAGAACATACAGTTGACTCTTGAATAACATGACTCAACCACAGGGGACCACTGCCATGAAAATCTTCTTGTAGGTAGAAAACAGTGTGAAGGGAGGTCACATAGGTTCTCACCCACGTGCGCCTTTGTAAAACACCACTCAGGGTCAGGGTCAGGGTTCAGCAACAACAGGGTTCATTAACAATCAGAAGATTGGGAAAAGAGGCTTCTAAGGTCACAAGTGGCTGGTTCTTTCACCCCACATAGTGTCTGCAGAGTCCAGTAACCAAAAGACAAAGCTATTCATGCAAGATAGCACTCTCCTTTGATTATTTTATGTTTTGAGGACATCAAAAGTTATATGGAAATTGTTGACGTATGCGGGGATTGGCCCTTTAATGCTGGTGTTTTTCAAGGGTTAACCAATTCTCAATCTCAATTTTAAAATAGGAGGACTATAAGGGAACCAAATAAGGATCAAGGAAAGGAATAAGAACAACAATAATAATGATAACAATAAAGACACAAAAATTAAAAGACAAGGCAAATTGGGGATGCTTGGTGGGGAGGGGGAGGAGGGGGGTTGAGGGCAGACAGGAGCACGGGGGACTGAGGTGATGGTGCACTGGTGATATGGTGATGGGGAATACCTGGGGATTACAAGTGATGTCAGATTTATATAAAATTTTAATAATAAAAAAAGAATAGGATTTATAAAAAATAAAAAATAAATAAAAGTAGGGATTGCCCCTTTAATGCTGGTGTTTTTCAAGGGTCAACCTATTTTCAGTCAAATTAAAAGTAGGATCCAAACAGTAAGCAATCAGGTAAAAAGAACTGGGCCAAACAGCAACTCGGTTTCTCACTGCTCAGAACTCCTGCTGTGTCACAAACTCCTCAACGCCCACCATACTGTTGTCAAGAGCAAGGTAAGTGAAGTCACCTGTAATCGGGGTCAGTGCCCCGTGGCCCATGATACACCAAGTCTTGGACCGCGAGGAGATCAGCACAGACTAGAATAGGTCACTACGTCATCTCCTGGCAGGTTTCTTCTCAACATGACAAGAACAAGCCTATCAGAGTCATAGTCAGAGACTTTCTGCCCTTTAAATTGAGTGTTAGTTTGAGACCTGCCAGCCTGCGCTTTGCTCGTGAAACAATTGTCATGAGGAATTTAGGGGACGAGAGCACATTCATTGAACTGCTGGTTTACGGTTTTTTAAAGAACTGTGTTGTTGGCTTCTAGCAGTGTATGAAATTTAGAGTGTAGGTTCACAGCTCTGCAGATGTATGTGACTACACTGCCCCCTCCATATTAAAGCAACCAGAATCCTCCACCATAATCCACTGGCTTCCCTCTCCCCTGTTTTCCTCACCTCCTACCCTCTCCCTCTGATAGCTTGAATTCTGCCATCATATTTCTAGGGTTTGTTCTGGTTTAGTTTTGTCTGTTCCTTCGTTTTGTTTCTTATATTCCATTTGAGTGAAATCATTTGACATTTGTATTTCTTGTCCTGACATATTTCACTTAGCATAATTCCCTCTGGTTCATTTAAATTGTTTCAAATGACAAGATGTAAAAATTGTGGAGTTGTATTGCATTGTGTGTGTGTATGTGTGTGTATCACGTCTTGTTAATCCATTCACCTGTCACTGGGCATTTACGTTGTTTTCAAAATTTGGCTATTGCTAAAAGCCCTGTAATGAGCACATGATTGCTTGCATTCTTTCAAAGTAGTGTTTTTGCACCATCCAGGAACATTCATCTGACTTCTAAGAAATCAAACTCTACAAATTTTTTCATCAGACCCATAGTTCCTTTTTTGAATGTACCTTTATTTGCAGGCATCAGTTAACACAGGCCCTATCACAAATATTTGTCGTATGTACATGTGTGTCAGAGAGAATGACAGTTCTACAGTAAAATTTAAATTTAACATTTTTCTGGGTAGGCTTTACTGAAATATTTTCCTAAGTCTGTTTCACCTATCACATTACCAAGTTGGCCCTGATTTATCTGGTTAACTAGCAATACTTTTCAAACAATAATTGGAGGATTGCTAATAGAACATCACCGATTTGACTGTTCCTCATCTATTCCAACATTAAATCCTCAACAAAAACTCCAGTCCAATTATGAATACAGATAAATACAGGAACAAGTACACCAAGATTATCCTGAGGGAATGGTTTTATCACCAAAGGCTAACTTGTGGTTTAGGAGAAATAATGTTAACATCAAGTCAAATTTCCCTTACCAACCAGAAGTATCAATTTCCATCAGAACCAAATTATGGATGACTGTCCTTCCATTGTTTGGGGATTATAAGGTATTCACCAAGAACAATTTAGTGCTGTAAGATGCATAGAATATTGGTTTGACATCATAGGTTACCTTTACTGATGGCAAAGTTATACCATTACAGTGAAACCAGAGACATTTAACTTCTTAGGGATCTGAGCCAGAACCAGAAGTAAATCATTCTTTTTTTTTTTTTTTTCAAAAGATTTATTTATTTATACATACAAGAGTTGGGGTACAGATCAGAGGCGTGGGAGGTGAGAGGAGTCACCAGAGACAGAGCGGGGAGCAGAACAGGCAGATGGACTGAAACACACTGCTGAGGGGAGCAGCGGGCAAGGCAGGAGAGGTCTGCTCTCCCTGGCTGGGGATCGAACTCATGCTGCTGTGCTGCAGATACTTCACAGTACGGCGCCCAACCTGCTGCGCCACCAGGGAGGCTCAGAAAAACATTCTTAATACACCTAAACTATCAACCTCATAGCTTGGGCTAGACCATCTTAAACATGTTCAGAATATTTATACTAGCGTAAGGCAGGGCAAAGTCATCTGACATGGAGCTTAATTTAAATAAGGTGTGTTTAGTATCTCAGACACAGTAGACATTTGGTATATACATTGTGATGAAAAACACATCAAAAAAATACTGGCAATGTGGTACACTACCCTCATGATGATGTGGCTACGGGAAACTGAGCTCCTGCTGCTGGCCAGGTGTCATGAGCCACATAGAGCTACACCTGGGAAAGATCAGATTTCAAAATTGGGAGTATGATTATAACGGAATGACTATGGCTTTTGCACCATTATAAAGTAAAATCGTAAGTTATATAAAATTGATAGTTCTATGTACTATGCTGGATTTATCCTGACAGAGGGAAACGTTTCTACACGGCTGACCTGTGCAGACTTTAACAAGGTCTACT
Source organism: Galemys pyrenaicus (assembly GCA_019455555.1). Taxonomy (NCBI): domain Eukaryota; kingdom Metazoa; phylum Chordata; class Mammalia; order Eulipotyphla; family Talpidae; genus Galemys; species Galemys pyrenaicus. The sequence continues at coordinate 371,978 of JAGFMF010011657.1, read as the reverse complement.
GAGAGAAACGAGCCAGTTTTTGGAGGATTCTCCATTGAGCTGAAACCCTGACTGTAGGAAGGAAGAACTACATCTGAGAACACACCCACACCAAAGTTGTATCTCTTGGTCCGGAACCTACAAGCACATTCGCACCCTTGGTATGGAGGGCTGCTAGAAAGGAAGCGTCAGAGAACAAGGGAAGAGCAGGTATAGTAGCAGATGCTGAGTGGTATCCTAAGCTGTACAAAGGGGTTGACTTGATCTTGCCCATGCTGGAAATGTTGGGTATAAAGGTAACTGGGTGGATGTCAAATATATTTCCTGCCAAAATATATGGAGTGTAAAATGACTTTACGGGAATATAAATGTCACAGATTCAAAGCAGCCCTGAATAGAATACTGTCCATTGCATCTCCTACCAGCAATGGTAAGGTGTCTACATTTAATTTTCACAGTGTGGTTGTTCTCAGAGGATTTGAATTTTGTCAATGACTGTCTGGGTGGCCGCGCTGGCCTATCTTGGGAATAGTTGGAGACTTTTGTCCACTTGATTCCTTTTTTTCCACTCCTCCTTTTTTTCGTGCTCCGCCCATTACAGGGACCTTGAACAATATTTAAAACAATGACCTTTAAATAAAATAAGCATTTAAAAGCCTTGCTATGATTTAAATTTTGAGCACGAGCCAGCTGTTTTTACCTAGACATGCTGTGGGTATGAAAAATTGCTAGAATGACTTAGAATAGAATATCTATTTCCAATTGGCATCAAATGATGATACATGAATTATACTTTTTGTCTCTCTGTGCTTTTCCACTTTTTACAATTCATACTGTGTCGAAAAAAAAATCCAATTCACTCCTGCTGCATTTTGATGCACTTCCTGAAAGATTATCAGCCAAATCACTCATATGCTCTGCGAGGCAATATGGTCCAACTTACTCTCATAACTTAGAGTTAGGATTTATTTTTCTTTTGCTCCCTTCCAAGCTATTATTTTACTGGCAATAAAAAAGTGGACTCATTGAGTTATCAGATAATATTTTGGAACCAGTATCATTTTCAGTCTCATAAAGGCCAGCTTGAAATGATCAGCTGGGTTATCAAAGTAGCGATGTTTTGTCTTTTATAAATGACTGGAAATGATTGGAAGTCCTGACCAAGGAATTTTTGGACTGGACTAGGATAATGAATTATGATTTAATCTTTATTTTGAAACTGATTATCCTAAACTAACTTCCAGTTTATATCAGGGATTTCAAAGAAACTAGAATATGTTTTACACAAGATTAGGCAACTGCTTTCAGTCAAATGATCCTGTCTAATTGTTAGTTACATCTGAACACATGGCCCTTGTTACCACAGAAAGCATTTGCCTTTGGTAGAGTATGGTTATCATTGCTCTTTTGTTATTATATTGAAGGTTCATGTGTGTGTGTGTGTGTGTGTGTGTGTATCACCAAGCTTGGTGTTCTCCACAGAATGTTAGCATACCCTAACAACTGAAGATGGCACCACGTGATTCTACTGACAACTAGAGTTCTTGATTTGCTGGGTAGACAAGATGGCTGCATACATCCAGATGAGAGTAGACCTGGCAGGTGAGAATTGTAACAAGAAATATCCTTTGATATACTGTGCCTGTAGCTAGGCAGGGAAGTTTCTTTAATCTCAGAGAATGAACATTGGAACTCTGTCCAGAGACAGTGGTAGGAGAAAAAGACTTGGGTATACCATGAAATGATACCACCCATATTGTTCATTATTTATGTGAGATTTTGTCTTGTAAGAATCTAAAAGGTTCTAAAAGAATCTAAAAGAATCTTAACAAAGGAGTAGACATGCAGTCATTATGAGCTAAAATAGCATTGCTTTGAAGTATTATATGTCTACAGACATATAATAATGTCTCTTGAGGCTGGAGTCCTTTCTCTTATTTCAGCTAGAGAAGTAGGGACAGAAATAGAAGGGGTAAAAAGGATGGTGCCAACTTGGAAATGCCACCCAGTCATGACCAGGGTTTCCCATAGTGTCAGCTCTCATCATTTGGAGCAGTAGCAGAGCTAGGCAACTCATGGTCTGTGGCAAAGAATTCTATGAACTGGGAAAGCACTGGAATGACATTAATATGGAAACTATCGGAAACGATCCTTAGCTATGTTGATGTCATCACTTTCATCCCCTCCCCCACTACAGCACACATTAATTGCTCATTCATTTATATAAATACTAATTGTCTACTGTGTACTCAGACTGAGACAGGCACCGAGAGAGCCGTGGAGCAACCCTCAGGCAGGTTCCTTGCTCAAAAGTCTTCCTTTTGCGCTCAGAGGTGGCCTCAGAATCTTTTCAACACATACTCTAGATAGTTCGAGAGTCTTTTCCTAGGCTGGTAGAGGAGAAACCAATGTCTGCCCAGTGGTCTGACAGAGCTGATAGAGAGATTCAGGCATCAAGTGAGCTCTGTGAAGTGACAAACGCTATTGTAGAAATGTCAATGAGCTTATATGGAAACAGCAAGTAGGTGATTTAACTGTGCCCAGGGAAGTGAAGGGAACACCTGAGAATAAATACAGTTGTCCAGAGACTTAAAGAAAATATGGGAGGGGTCTCCCTGGTAGCACAAGGGGTTGAATGCCATACTGTGGGGCTTCTGCAGCCATTGCAGCCTGAGTTCGATTTGCGGCCATGGAGCTGACCCACAGGGCACAGCAGACCTCTCCTGCCTGGAGCGCTGCTCCCCTCAGCAGTGTGTTTCAGTCCATCTGCCTGTTCTGCTCCCCACTCTGTCTCTGGTGACTCCTCTTACCTCCCACGCCTCTGGCCTGTACCCCAGATCTTGTATGCATAAAAATTTTTTAAAAAAGGGAATATGGGAACCCAGAGATCAGATAGAAAGGCTGATAAATGGGAGGAGAGCAGAGGGGAGGAATGGAAGGGCACAGGTGATGTTCAGGGAACCCAGAACGAGAACCCCAGTGTGGCCAGTGGGTGAGAGGCTAAGGTGGCCAGATGCTGGGAGAGGACAGCGGCGACAGGACTAGGCTCCACGGTTGAAGGTTATGTATTCCACATTGTGGAGTGGGGTTTTCTCCTGACCCACCCAGGGTCCCAGAAAAGCTCTGTCAGTGCGGTGACACGTGCAGGCCAAAGAGAGGCAGTGGGATTTGATGCTTCAGAGAGCACAGATGCTGAGACAGGCAGTCCAGATTTTAACCCCTTCTCCGCTGCTTCCTAGCCGTGTGGCTCTGGATATGCCAGTTAGTTGTTTTGTGCCTCGGTTTCCTCCTCAGTGAGTAGAGATGATAATCACAGCACTCATGTCCTTGAGCATGCCTGGCACACAGAAGCCCACTGTGCTGGTTATTTCTATGCTTGTCACCCTGGGCAGTTTGGAAGCTGAGGAACAGAGAGGATAACGTACCGAGGAGCCCTCAGAGCCCTTCATGGTCGCGCCGAGTAACAATCCATCACACCAAACTGCTTGGACATGAGCGTTATCAAACATTCATCTCTCCCGATAGAGTCTGGAAAGATACATTTTTGTTTGTGTGGGTGATGAAGAGGAAATGAATTCTTTAAAAAAATCTTTGTCATATCTATTTCCCCCTTTTATCTCAAGAAGCTCCAGCTGCTTCTCATATTGTGTTCTTCCACTCTGCTCTTCGTTTAACTTGTAACATTTCAGTGTCCCAAAGCACAGTACAACTTATCATCATGTAAAATAATAAATAAATAAATAAAAAACGAAACTGAAACACAAAGCACATTTTCCTCCAGGAAACTCTCCTGTTCTTAAGCTCAAGGAGAGAAACCCAGTGGCACTTGGAGCACATATATGCATCAGTAAGTGCATTCATCATATCACCGTGAGGAATGGGGCCAGCTCTGCTGGAATCCTGGGCTTACCACTGAAAGAAAAAGGACATCTTTGAAGATGGGCCAAAGCTGTCCAATCACCGATCCAACCGAAGAGTTTAAAGCTTGCAATGCTTCCCACATTTACAAAATAAGCACATTGCTTATTAAATTGTTCCTTAGGAGGCATTTTCCTGGATTTCTGTATGTATTAGCCAAAATCCTTTGCTTCCCAGATGAATCCTATAATATCTGTCATCAGAAGTAAAGACGTTACCACCACTTTGTGTCAGCAGTGGGCCTTGTCTTTCCACCCCCAAAGCGATGTGAGTATTGGAATAGGAATTCATGATCAGGAACAAGGGGAAAAGTTGAAGCAGATGGGAGAGCAGGAAGCCATATTTTTAGCTGTAAAGTTTTAGGCAAGATAAAGGTGGTGGAGGTTTAGTAGATACAGGTTTTAAAACTTTAAGACTTTGACTTTTGCGGGAAGCAACAGTTGAGGCTTATTTAAGGGGAACTGATGGAGTGGCGTCTGTTTGATATAGTCTAGGATTTTCCAAAGGAAGAATTTTATCCAGTAGAGCGGAGGCTATAAAACTTCATGGGTCAGAGAAATAGCGCGATTCTGGATGTATGTGGTGGTGGTGGGGGTAGTCTCCATCAGTTCTGCCAGGTCCATTGGTGTCTGGAGCCCACATGCCACGAGTTGTCAAAGGTGCGGTGAGTCTAACTGTGAAGTGGGGCTTCGCACACAGCTGGGGATTTGAAGAAGTACAAGCACCAGCCAATGTCCTGTGGCACAGAGCTCATGGTTCTCATCCTGGGGTACGTTAGAATTTCTTGAGTTTTATTTTTAAATTTTAAAAATGGAAACAGGGCCTCCCCGGTGGCACAGCGGGTTGAAAGCTGCACTGTGAAGCATCCACGGCACAGCAGCGCGAGTTTGATTCCCACCCAGGGAGGGGACCCACCTGCCACAGCAGACCTCTCCTGCCTGGCCCGCTGCTCCCCTCAGCAGTGTGTTTCAGTGGATCTACCTGTTCTGCTCCCCACTTTGTCTCTGGTGAATCCTCTCACCTCCCATGCCTCTGGCCTGTAGCCCAGCTCTTGTATGCAGAAATAAAGCTTAAAAAAAATGGAAGCAACATACGTCCGTACAAAAACCTTAATTGTATATCTCTATGAATATTTTAAAAGTGAGCTCACCCACATATCACTTGGATCAAGGGAGACTTTTACAGCTCCCTAGAAGTTTCCCTTGAAACTTGCCCTAGTCAGCACCTGTTGGACCCACTAACGAAATCACAATCAGAATTGCCTCACTCTGGAGTCATTTTTCTACTTCTGAACTAAATTGAGATGGAATTACACAGTAGCTGCTCTGTGCCGGGATCTTTTGTTGGCATAATTTCTGTGTGATTCATTCATGCTCTTATTTATGGGAGCAGTTTATTCTTTTTTGTAGGTGTATAATTCAGCTATGTTAATAGGTGCATGCAAATATGTATCTTAGTCTTCTTGTTGAATTATTATGTGTCTTGTTGAACTGGAAATTTTATTATAACTATATCCTTAATTAGGGTAATATTTCATCATTGTTTATTTTTGTACAGTGTTTGCTTTTTCCTCTCAGGTACAGTCCTGGTAAAATTCCCACCACTGATTCACCCCTGCACCATCACTATAGTCCCTTATGCTCTTTCCTCTGCTGTTTTGACCCCTCTCCCGTCTCCTCCCCTGAAGAATGTCTCTGATTTATAGTTGCCTGCTCATTTTGTTTCTTTGATTTTTTTTTTTCTAAATTTATTTTTTTCCCCTCATCCCTTAGTTGGGTTCCCTATATTCCTCCTATAAGAGAAACCATCCAATGTTTTTCTTTTTCCTTCTGGCTAATTTAACTGAGCATAATCCCCTCGAGCACCATCCAAGGTGCTGAGAATGGCCTGAGTTTTTTGATTGCTGGTTATTGAATAGTATTCCATTGTGTGTGTAGGTGTGTGTATGTGTATATATATATATATAACTATATATATGCATATATATTGCATCTTCTTGATCCATTCATCTATTTTGGGGCATTTGGGTTGTTTTCAAGTCTTACCAATTATAAATAGTGCTGCAATAAACATAGGGTCACAGGTATCTTTTTGAATTAATGTTTTTGTGTCCGTTGAGAGGATCCCTTGGGGTGGGATTGCTGGATCATATGGAAGCTCCATTTTTAGTAGTTTGAGGAACCTACACAGCTCTCCATAGTGGTTGGACTAGTCTGATTCCCACAGCAGTGTAGGAGAGTTCCTTTTTCTCCACATCCTCAACAACATGTGCTGTTGCTATGTTTGTTTTTTTTTATTTTTTATTTTTTATTTTTTTTTCTTTTATTTTTTTTTATTTTTTTATGTTGTTTTTTTTTTCATTTTTTTCATTAAAATATTTTAAAATTTACATATACTTGTCATTAATTGTAATCCCCATGTATTCCCCATCACCATCTCACCAGTGCACCATCACCTCAGTCCCTCG